>VWZO01007006.1:61530-181520 GCA_013396975.1 Bucco capensis
AGAAGGGAACATTTAAACTGGACATTAAGAAAGAAGTTCCTCACCACAAGGATGGTGGAACACTGGACCAGGTTGCCCAGGGAGGTGGTTGAGTTCCCATCCCTGGAGGCATTCCAGGTGAGGCTTGCCAGGGCTCTGGGCAAGCTGCTCTAGTTGGGGATGTCCCTGGCCACTGCAGGGGGGTTGGACTAGATGAGCTCCAGAGGTGCCTTCCAACCCAAACCAGTCTAGGATTCTATGATTCTATGATCATCCCAGTGCAAAAAGCCACATGTGCACTGCAGGAGTTAAATATGTCCTGTATGTAAAGGCCATACAGTAAAATGAGGTTTGCTCACACACTTCTCTCCTAACAGAGTTTGGGTTGTCATGGCACTGATGAAAATAAACATATCCAAAGGGAAGGATGTGGTACTCCTGTTTTTTGGACATTCAGAGGCATAGACGCATGCAGCAGCACCTCAACATTAAGGCTCAGCTGAGATGCTGATGAAGAAGCAATACACAAGAGCTAGCCTGTGCTTCAAATATTTCTCTTCCTACTTTACAAAATTTGACAGCCAAAATCTTCAGACAAGGCTTCAGAGCGCTGATTATCTAAATAGATTACAAATGTCACTCTGCAAACACACAGGCAACATGATTGCTGTTTCTTTCAGCACAGTATCAGAAATAGACTCAATAAATGGGATGTTTAAAAGAATCCAAACATTTATGAATCGTTTGAACCTACTGTACTATGTCTTGTTTACTGCTGCTCTAGGAAGCTCTTTTTAAATTAACGTGTTAAGTCTCAGAGGGATTATCCTGAAATGAAATTTTTAATAACAGCAAAATAAACTCATCCTTCACAGTGCTCTCTCTCCTGACTTAGTGCTAACTCTCACCTCTTCTCCCATCTGTACATCTCTATCTCCTACCAAATTTTATTAGCTCCTTCTGCAATTTTAGGTATCTGTAAGTTATACTTTGTACATTATATCATGTTCTCGCAACTCTAGGAAGCTAAGGAAAACTCTAGAAGGAAAGACTGAATGATTAAGGATTGCACTAGCACAAGAAGAAAAGGCTGAGGCTGACAACACTGTTTTTAAGTAGCTAATGGCCCACTAGGTAAAGGATAGAAAAAGATGCATTTTTCTATGCCCACTCTGCATAAAAAAACAGTGGGAGGTTTTAACTCAGACACTGGCGGGGGGAAAAACCAGCTCTAGTGCAAGTGTAAAATGCCTGGAGAGCTTAAAGAGTCCCTGTTTTTCAAGCTCTTAAGAGCAGGCTCAACAAACATCTGTCAGGAATGACACAAGCAAAGTTGATCTCGCCTTCAGGCAGAGCAGTAGATTACATGATCCCACAAGGTGCCTTCCTTCCCTATTTTTCTCCATGACTGTGACATACATCTCTTCTAGGAGCTGGTACACTTCAAAAGCTTCCTCATTTGTCTGTGGGTACTTTGCATTTTCAATCTTGCAGACAAAAACCCAGCAGGAACCAGTGGCTAAAAGAAATAAAGAGAAATAGAGCCTCCCAATGTCCTAACTACAAGGGTAATTAAACAGGCAAACAGTTCAGTAGGGTGTCAGTGAAACTGATGGAACCAAGATTACTTGGCTGTTTAAAAAAAAAAGGTTAAATATCTTCCAGAAGGTCTGCTTTAAACCAGTCTCTGAGAGAAATTCTGTAGCACGTATTTTCAAGAGGACAGGCTGAATTATCATAATAATCCTTCCTGCCTTGAACATCTTTGAATCTGTGAATTGCAACTCCCTCTTCACAGCAAGGAACCTTCCTTATATAAATGTATACATCCACTTGCTGATTCTGACCAAAAAGAGAACAACAACAAAAAATTAGGTTTTGTTACATTAGAGAAATGGTTTTCGGCAAAGAGCGGGGAATCAATTTTTAACAAAAATGTTCTGTCCCGAGACAGAGAGAGGAAAAGAACCATTACATGTCCAATTTGATTTTTCTATTTCAGCAGCCGGTAATATATATTCAAAGTCTCCTGTTCTGTTAGAGAACAAAAGCTAACTATTAAACAAAGTCACCAAGTATGTACACTGTTCTTTTCCAAAAAGGCATGGAGGGTAATTCACACTAACTACTTCATCTTATTCTTGACTCACAAGTACCATTTAACCACCAATCCACTCCCCTCCCAAATCCAATAAGTCGTAGTTAAATTTTAAACTTTCATCCTTCCCTCAAGGGAAACACTCTGCTTCAGCACAATTTTGTATGCATGTAGAAGAACAAAGAGATAAATGTAACAAATACCAGAAATGCAATATTAGATATAAAGGTATACAGTATATCTAACAGTCAAGTTAATTCTTTAGTTTGAGTCATTAATAAAATAGAGGGCATTTTAGAAAGTACATTTGAGAATCACCTCATGAGCTACCAGGCATCACTCTCAAGTAATACTTCCACAAATACTTTAAATGCTTGCTAGTATACAGTGTTCCCTAAAAATATGTCTTGGATCTGTTTCTGAAGGTGTCTGATTTCTCACTCACAATCTATTTTTATGCTGTATCATATTTTTTTGCCATGAAACTGAAGATAGGTGCACAGAAGATAATTTTGATTAATAAAATTAAAAATGTCATTCTAGTAACAGAGAAATGTTCCAACTTATGTAAAAAACATTACTAAAGCAACAAGGTGAGAGAAGTAAGATGCATATGGAATAGGGAAGGTGAGAAACATGGACTAGAAACTGTGATAGTACAACAGTTACAGAATGGTAGCAAGAAAATGAAGTATTTGCTGTGTCAGAAGAAATGCACTGCTGATGAAGAAAGGATACAGAAGAGTCTGTGCTTTAAACATTTTTCTTCCTACTTTACAAAATTTGACAGACAAAATCTTGAGACAAGGCTTCAGAGTGCTGATTATCTTAATAGATTACACATGTCAGAAGAATAAATGCTCAGAAACAAACAATAATACAACAATGAAATATGGGCTTAAATTATTATGTAGTCTGGCTCTGACCCAGAACTACTTGTAAGTATTTCAGATACTTAGATTTTAATTTCTGAAAATTCGTGGGGGAAAATCTCCACAATGAATTCAACTAACAAACTGAAAACTTAAACTACAAACCATCATCCTACCTATCCAGAAACAATACTGCACATTTACTAATATTTTGAGATAATCTCTCCTATACTATATAAATTCACCAAAGAACCACTGGACTACTACTTCCCTGCTTGATCTCCCATTTCTTATCAGCACCAATAGAATAAAAATGCCTTTCTCTGCATTTTGCTATTATTCTGCTAGAAGAAGGCTTTTATTTAAAAATTTTGTGCAGTTCTGTAAGAATCAACTCATAATAAAGCAAAAGATAAATTAGGAGCCAGAAATCTTCTCCCAAGAATACACTGACCTCAAGATGACTGCAGAACAGCAGATAAAAAGTACATTTTACAGACTGTTCAGCAAGACAATGCTTCTTGTGGACAAGTAGCAGACAAATTCAGAGCCATTCCATGAGCTAAGCTGCACATCATCATTCTGAGGCACACGTGAAGGTCATAAGCTGCCCAACAATGTTCTAGATGCTCTGAAGAAGTCCATCAGTTCCAGAGTACTAACAAAGAGATACTTAAGCTATTTTCTCTCATATGAACAAAGCCTATTTTTCAGAAAACCAGAAGAGTTTTGCTTCCTTAACTTTATGGAATACAGGTAACTGTATATCATCCTCTGCACTTGAGACTACAGGCTAACCTTCTCCCCATTTCTGCCATGAGTAAAGACAATTTGAGATACTAAACCCTACTTATGTCCATCTGAAGAGGAAGTTAACTAAGATATTATATGGAGAACTAAGGCCAGAGTAAAATAGGAAATCAGTATTTGCAGAGTTTTATCTTTCTACAGAAAAATAAGACTGGAATAGCAAGCAGATTTTAAAGTTCTCTTGCTTATTTCAGAGGAAAAACTTATTGACTGGCCAGAAACCTATAGATTCTTTTACAACACTTCTAGTGTTATTAAAAACAGGCATTGCACAACAAAAAGGTAATGTCTGTCTGGCATTTTTGTCTTTCTCCCTCCTTCCCACCATTTATAAATACCCAACACACTACCAAACAAACAAAACCCACACAAACAAAAAACCCCAATCAAACAAACAAAACCCCCCAAAACCCCAAACCAACCAATCAAAATGCCATAAAAATACAAAAGACAATTGATATGAAATACCCACTGACATTTTTAGGTCAACACACTTTCCAAGCGTCTGTATGAAATTTTGATACAACAAAACCAGTCAATCACTGCAATTGCTTGAGATACAAGGCAGGCATGCTTTTCCAGAACAGCCAGCTCTAATGTGTTCAGTGCAATACACATCACAAAATCTAAGGGCATTTAGTTCCCAGCATCCTTTTTCAACAGTAGATGCTATCGTATCATTGGAAATGACAAATCCCACTCACTGCATAAACACATAAAGCATGATTTGAAAGTCTGCAGGTCTACAGAGCCTTCCTCCCTTTACTACCAGCATGCCTCTGAAATCTAAAAGTACCTCACATTTCAGACATAATATGCAAGAAAAAGAGGAAAATATATCCCTGTAGTCATCATGAAGAGCTGACATCATAAAGCTGATTACAGTGACAATTAGACTGAATGTGGAACATTACAAGGCATAATATCACAAGCTTTTTAAGTCAGCTGGCAACATAATACCAAATGCCACTCAGAAATCAGATTTCAAGTGCTATCATCCCTGAAAGGCATATTAAAAATTCTCCTCTAGATTGAAAGTTTCTCTTAAAGATATAGTAAACAGCACAGTGCATCAGGGCACAAATTCAGAGCTGTCAGTCAGATCTCCTTATGTTTTCCATACAGTGACTCTCAAAAGTGCACTGCAGATCAAAGTTCACATAAACCACCTTCTTTCCAAGTCTGTGCTTCCCTGTTGGGAACTTACTCAGCACTCTTGGCTTACAGTACAGGATGTATATACTGGGCTTAATTGTGCCTAACAATCGTCTTGGCCAGTAGAAGGCATTTTCAGATGGGAAATGTGTATGAACATCTGTTACATTTCCCTATGCCTGATTTTAACTGTTCCTTCATGGAGGAAGGCATAAAAATCAAAGCATTCATTTCTGCAGTAAAAAGAGCATGTACTCACTTCAGTCAACCCAGCAGAGTACGCCAGTTAAAAATGGGAGGCTGAGAATGCCACAATGGATTCATTTCACCTTCTATAACAGCAGTGTTCAAAAGGCTCCAGCGTGTTTTAACAACTTATATCTACAAAATAAGTCACCACAGGAGTCAGTGAAGACAGTTTCCCAGTACACATTAACCAATGCTATAATGAAACCAACCCATCCATTTCTTTTGCTACACAATTATTAGGCTTGAAAAATTTCTTTGAAGCATCTATTTTAGGTAGATTTTAGAAGTATTTAGAAGTAAATCCTTACACACAATACTTCATTTTATCCTTAAGATTCTGAATGAATAAATGACCATGGAACTGCACAGAGCCATTTCTACAACTGCCCATGTTTTTAAAATGATTGGCAAACATAAGAATTTATTTGATAAGGGAAAGTTGAGATGGAAGAAAAATTTGTCAAAGACTGGCTGGTCTTTTAGGAATGGAGTTTAGCCCTAGCTGCTGTGTTCCAATTAGTCTTAAAATCATCTCCTGTTACTGCATCCAACTAGTAATGACTGCTAGTTCCTCCTCATTGTGTCCAAGCAGTAAAAAGTGAGATGGGTATCTCTGTCTTGAATGGAAAGGGAAGACAAAAAGAGCATGGAAGTTAGGTTTTTAATTTTATGAGTTGGTCACACATTAAAATATTTTCAAGATTTCAAGTTTGCTTTATTCTGATTTTAGACATTATAAGGTAAAAAAGAAAATAAACAAACAACACAGGTAGAGCTTTGTGAATAGACACAAGATGTTGAGGAAAAAAAAAGGCAAAAATCAGAAGTGTAATTTATTCCTGTGTTCCAGAAGGGGAGTGCTCCAATTACACTTAATTTCTCTCAGTGAAAGGAAAGCTTGTGCTGTCTTTCCCATGTTCATCTCAGCACTGACTCTTGCATGACTTGTCACAACAGAACACATTTGCTTGTTCATTCGCCTTGTTCCACCTCAGGACAAGGTGGAAAAGCTTGCTGCACTTCTGAAAGTAGCACGCCTTGGAATGAAGATCAGAGCAGGGAAAAAATGCTCTCTAGCTTGTACCTGAACAGACAGCTCCAGGTACTGCAAACTTAAACCCAGCTTATTACTAATTCGTTATTACAAATGGATAATAAAATATCAATTATTTAAAACACTGAGGAGCAGACATTTTCAAGCATGGCTCTGATAGAAAAAGCTCTGATAGAAAAATTCTGACTTTAAGAATTTGTATTTTCTATTTTGTATAAAAACAATCATCCTCCTCTTATTTCTTGATGTCTGTAAACACTGTTTATATTTGGAATTTTTTAATATCTGAAGTTAACATATTTTAATCCTAGCAGGGCATTCAAATACAGAGGTAGAGATTTACTTTCTGTACCTCAAGCGTTAGCAAGATCAAGTTTCTTAAAAAAGAAAAAAATCATTAATGGTTTTCAGAAAAACTCAAAATCAAAGTGAAAAAGAACCTAGAAACTGTGAGCTTATTTCATTAAGGATAGGCTTTACTGTATTTCTCCAAATATTAAAAAAATATCTCTAATCTCTTTTGGCACAAGCAAGATCTAATACATCAGAGACACAAAAAGAAAATACAGAATCAAAGAACAGTCAAAGCACTAAAACCACTCTCCTAAAATAATAAAAACAAACCCCTGCACACATAAAATATATCTCCAACACCTAGAGAATAAGGAACCATTTTGCATAGGACTATATAAGCCTTCCAACTTATTCAGATAACTGAAGCAGATCCCATTTTAAGCACTCAGTTTTGCATCCAACTGAGCCTTGCTTACAGAGACAAGTACAGAAGGACTTCTCAGGTTTACTAATACACTAAGAGTGAGCATCACACCCAGTAGAGGAAAAAAAAGAATGATTCATTTTACGTTATCATCTCCAGTATTATTCAAAGGCAGGAATTCCTGCAGGAAGACCTGCTTTCCCTCACCTCTAGTCACCTTTTCTGTCTCAACTACATGTCATCTTTCTTGCTTTTGACCAACTATGTGGTTATACCTTTTAAAAAGCCTGACAGAGGCATTTTCTTTTCACCTCATCACTTTTCAGAATTCTCACCCATGTTCAGGTTCTGATTCCATACAACTCTTCAGATTTTCTCTAGGATGGAAGACAAGTAAAATGCTTTGAAAGTTCTCTTTCTTGCTCACAAGTATCAACATGATTTGTTCTCCAAGCGTTTGAAATTTTACATGTCTCTTGCTTTTATACAGTGCCACTGTCAGTAAAAATGAAGGCAGCTGAAGCACAGAAATCTATGTACTTGCATTTTGGTAGCCACTCTCTTACCTGGGTTACAAGTTTTGCAGTTTATATCTAAGATGGCTGGAGATGCATTTTTCTATGTTTGTTAGATATTTCAACTTTACAGAGAAAGTAAGGTTTCATAGACATTTATCCCAGTAAAACAACATATAAATGTGGCACTGAGTGGCATGGTTTAGATGTTTTGGTGTATTGGGTCATAGGCTGGACTTGATGATCCTGGGGGTCTTTTCCAGTCTTGGTGATTCTGTAAATGACCTAATGTTTTCTCCTCTGTTATATTTGAATTTCATTAGCTAGCATACTTAAACCTTAAAAGGCAGAATATGACTCCAGTCTATATAGGCAAGAGACAACTTCTCAGCTTGAGGAGCAGTAAAATAATGAAAATAAGAGACATTCTTTACTGATTGAATAAAAACATCAGAATAAGTCACCCTCATGTACCTCTGGCCATCAGAGGCAAAGAAGGAAGCAAGGTATCAGAATTTACCCTAATCCATATTTCTCATGAAATGCACAAAGTTTACCAGGATCAAATTCCTATTACATATTTACAATGTACATGACTTGTACACTACAAATCCCTCAATTTTTCCAAACTATCAGTGAACTCTTCCTACACTCATAAACTTAAGACAGCAGTGATACCTAGCTGGCAAATATTTAGCCTGGGGTGAGTCACTTTTACCTCATAATAGAGCAGTTCACATGAAACCCCCAGATACTTCAGCTGAAAATATTTATAGCTTAAATTATGATGACCTGACAGTATTTTTCTCCATAACCTGATCTATTGAAATAGCATTTTCATATGTTTTTAGAACAACCTTTTTAAAACAAGGTCTGAGAAAACCTGCCAGCATATCTTTGTTAAAAAAAAACAACAACAAAAAACAAGCAAACAGCCAAATAGTAGTAATTAAAAAAGCTATATTTTAACTGGGCTTCTAACTTTAGAAACCTAAGAAACTGAACTTATCAGAGGGTCAATAGGAAAAATATTCAAGCTGACTCCAGAAAAATAATTGATCTACAAACATATTTTGATATCAGATGTGATATCACTCTACTGAAAGCAATAAAACTTCAAAGTTGTATCCTTTGGCATAATCTGACCACCAGAAATTTTATTACTGACAATTATGCTTGAGTCAGAGAAGAAAAAAAAAAAAAGGCTGAAATTCCAGATGCTTGGAAATAGCCTTATCAGCTTGCTGGCTTCTAGTTAGGGAAGCCAAACTAAATAATCCTCTTGTGCACAGAACCCAAATCTTAAACGTTTTGTATTGTTAGAAGATAAACAAATAACTAGAACCTGCCCTAATGAATGTTAATCCATCTATAGAAGCTCTTTTGCTCATGTAAACTCAAATATGCTTTTAATTCCACTTAAAACACTGCAGAAGCTGTAGCTGTAAAGGTTCAGATTTACCCAGTTTCTTGTAACACTAAACCACTCCATTCAAGTGTATCACCCAACACACAGAGCAGTGACCATTATCATAGCTCATAATGTCTAAAATTCACTCTCATTGATATTACATGGAAAAACACAGGAAAAACCTCTGTGTATGTTAGGTGGCAGATGAAACCATTTGCTTTTCTTCCGAGCTGAGAAAAGAGCCCTGACTGCAACACTCCAACTGAGCTGACAAAGAGGTAGTGGAGCATTGCCTGACTCAGTCAAACTATAGTACCCCTTAATTTCTCTAAGCTAGCAGACAAACTTATGCAAATGCAAGGAGAGGATAACCACTTGTTTCTTAGTTGAACTAAACCTAGGATTGCTCCGCAGGTATTTTGTGATATCTGCGCTTATTAAAGAAATAAAATGGAGTTAAAAGAACAACTCTTGCAATAGTAACAACAAAATACTTTCAAACTGATTGTAGGCTCCAGAGCAAATGACAGGTTTCCCAGAGAACACACACACTGGCTGCATTGCTTGAGCCGTGTGTTGAAAGAGAAAATAAAAAGGCTGAATTTTTATTTCCAGATGTGCAAACATTGCTAACTGAAAATTTTGGTAAACATAGTAATAAAGACCACATCTATCACTATCATCACCACCTCACATCTCCTATTAAATGCACTTTTGATACAGAAGGAAGAAAATCTTTGCAACATCTAGACTGAGAGAAGAAATTTTACATAGACCTCTCCAAACCAGACAAAATCTGTGCTCAGATAAAAAGTCACTGCAGCAGTGAAACATGTTAGCCCTCCACTTCCCTGGGAGAACAAAACTAGTAATAGGAGACCCTTATCACTTGCAAAGACAGAACAACTCAGTCAAGCCAGAATAAATATGCATCTAAGGTAAATCATCTACTTACTGCATTTCAAACAAGCAATTCAGCCAATGTAAACAGAAATTATGCACTGCATTCCACTCGATCGTAATCTATAGACAACCAAAACAAATACACATCACTTCAGGCAACACGGCAAGAAGTGAAAACTCTCAGCATTTCTATTTCAAATGCATTATTCAAATAAAAGCTACTAAATTACATGAGTGTTTTTAATGTAAGGTAACCTAGCACATCCACAGCATTTTCCACAAGTGGACTGCCAGAAAGTAAGTGATTCTGCAGGTAGTCAAACACAGAAGCATCTGCAAGTATTCTGAATGCATTCAGTGCTAGCGTGTCCCAACACAGCTCTGAAACACAGCTTTTACAGATGGGTGAAGATGGAACTGTGAAGAAGTCTGCACCACTACTTCTCACAGCATATTCTAGGCAATTCTCTCACTTAGCCCTAAAATAAAATGGAAGTGTTGCCAAATCACCACTTTTCCAGTTCACAGTAAAACATGCCGGTTAACCAGTTTTGGAAAATCAGATGCACAGATATAATCAACATATCTAGAATAATTTAAGCTCAAGAATGATGTACTTAAAAATACATTAATTCCCAGTTTATTAAAATAGTTAGCCAACAGCCACCCATTTCCTACTTTTCTTCCACTCTCCTTTACCACCAGAAAAATAACTAAGCAAAGAACAGCAGAAGAAAACGTTTTGTCTTCGATGGCTGAAGTTTTAACATAAGCCATAACCCTCAGAACTCTAAGAGCTTTTCTGATGACTATGCTAAAATATAAGAATACTTTAAAAAATACTGACCTTAATCCAGAAAAAAACCCCCTATATTTTTAATCATTAAATTGAAGTAGCACACTCCCTCTCTGCTTAGATTATTCCAGTAGTTTAGTGAAAAGTCTAAGTAATTTCAACTTCAACAATTTTTATAGTGCATATGAACTTCTCTTTCTCTGCTAAATCAAAATTGAGCCACCTAAACCAGCCATGTAATAAATAATTTAGCACCTATCATTAAAATGCCTTACATTGCACTTGTGTTTTTAAAATATTTTATCATAATCCTAACATTCCAAGGATCCAGAGAAATTGCAAAGATTCTATACACCTGAAACACTCAAAGGCATGAAAGATGAAGCTAATATGGAGAAATGTAACTTATTATTCTACAGGAAACACTACTCTTCCATGAGAAGTAAAACAGGGTTTTTGGTGCTGCACTTTGTGGTTTTAATGATAAATAGAGCTATTTTCCATTTGTTTATTCTGAGAGCATGTATGATGGTAGAGCAGCACACAGCCACACTTCCTGCCAGTAGGGCAATGGTCCCACAGCCTGGCCAGTGCAGATGGAACTTTTCCATGGGACACCCCACTGAATTCACTGCTTATCTGAACACAAGCATTGCCCCATGGAAATCAAGGGATGGACCTCTCAGATGAACCTTTTTCACATGACACCCTTCTGACTTCACTGCTTCTCTAAACATAAGGGTTCCCTCCATGGGAATCAAATGACAAAACTGGGATACGATCCAAGGACAGGATAAGTCTTTTACCGGAATGCCACTTAATCCTCTATGGTGTTTTTCTTCTCTCACCTGCCAGGAGGAGCAGCAGGAGATGGATTTGACACAACGGTTTTGCCTTGCTGTCCCCAGCATAGGCAGCTGCTGCACTGCAATAGCTGCTTTAGTCCTCACAGCAGCATGATTGTGACAGCCTGGGAAGCCACAAGCATATATTTTGCACCAAGCAGAAAACATCTCTCCACCCACATGAGCAACAACGCTATTTAAGCATCATTTGTACTTCCATGTGATTTCTTTTTTTCCCTCTTGTGCTTTCACAGGAGGAAGAGCTATTTTATTTTTCTCATTAAAAATATGTAAGAAGTCATAGGCTACAATACTACCATCTTTCTAATAAGTTTTTTGAAGGTATATTGATTTATTGGAATATAAATCCAACATAGCAAGTATATTTAACTTTGATACATTTTGACATATCTGTAGCTCTGGACAACTACCTTCTCTCTCTCTCTCTCTCCAAGAACACACACATTCTATTTTTCATCATCTCACTCCAACATATGATCTCAGAAAGAGGAATACAAATCTTCATTACAGAATAATAAACATATCTGGGCAAATAAACATGACTGTTTAGATAAACTGTTTCCAGAGATGTATCCACAGGATTTGCCATTTTTGGTTTGTCCTAAGTTTCACACATTCCAGCACTCTGTAACAAGAGAGTGTGACAGAAGCAAGCAGAGGATGTGGGATGTAGCTTACTGATGAATTTAGGAGGAGAGGCTGGAAAAGACTGTACTCACACAGCATAAATTAAAATAATACACAGCACTTGAAGGTGCAGAACCCCCAAATACTAGCAGTCCTCCACAGAAATCTGAGCTGTTCCTCAATCATACAACACAAAACATAACTACAATACAAAGTAGTCCCCTACCTCTCTACACAATCCACTGCTTCCATATGCAGTCTTGGTGTACATCCAATTGGAAATCACAGGAATCCCTAATCACAAATATATCTACTTTCTGTAGAAATCCATGCAAATAAATTGCAATCTTATAAGCCTCTAAAAATGCTAAAACACCCTTGTATTCGAAAACACTTCAGGGTTATGGCTCACAACCTGCAACCCAGTAAAACCATTTGCATAATCAAGTGATCAAGGCATTTTTAAAGACAATTTCCATTAAAGTTCTGAACATTATGTAATTACTGCTTAGAAGAGAACGAAATAAAAATGCCTATCAAGTGTCCTTTTAATGAATTATTTTAGATACTTGATTTAGGTTTACCCTAAGAGGCAAACAGTAAGCATTCTAGTATCACAAGCTAACTACAGGTACTGAACATGCAGAAAAAAAACATGGGGTGAGAAAGTAGTAAACTGTTTAATGCTCTATTTTACCTGATAACTCAAACACTTAGTTTTATTTTGAAAATGCAAGTTTCAGGTATGATATTATGGAGAGGAAGAGCAGAGACTAGAGCAGCATCCATATGAAGAACACTTTTCAACTGTACCTGTAAACATAGCTATTTTTTTGTAGAACAATTCTTATTGCTTGACTATTTTAGACCTATGCTAATGGAGGAGCACAGGCCTGAACATATCTTTCTAAGGAAAGAAAGAAAAGAAAAAAAAGACTGAAATAAAGCATCCTGAATTTTCAAAGGGCCCTTTCTTCTAATCTATCTGCTTGGATAATGCGTCCAGAGTGGCATTTTGTAATGACAGCAACTTTCCAACAAATCAATAGTTATTTAATTCCCAACAAGCTCTCGAGTCCATTAAACCTGATTACATTCACCCATTTCAGTTGGGTGCAGTTATTTTTCCTACACCGGCACTTAATCTATAACAGGAACTTATGAGAACTTTCAAAAGCCATTTCAACATCAATCAGCATAGAGTGAGAGGCACAATTTGCTTGTAATTATTTATTGGACAGGATGGCACAGGGTCTGAGTGAGCTCTAGCGTCCGACCTTCACCCCAAGTCCTAATGGATAGGAAGGGTCTGCTCCATGTGTTACGACTGTGCTACCCTGTCTGACTGCATAAAAATATGGCATCAGCTTGCACCTCCCAGAAGACAGTTTTTCAATCCCTGATAAGGGCCACTGTGCAATGCTGTATTTCCAGCTTGATATGTGTCTGATATGAAGCCTCAAGTGAAGAACACAACTCAGTCTTTGATTACTGCGTGGACCTATATGGGAAAATCTTGTTTCATGCAGTGGTTGCCTCTCTACACCTGCTAACTGCTGTAGTGATGGAGCATAGTGAAAACTTGCCTCTCCTCCACAGTTCATTTGACCACTAGCATGCCACAGAAACGCCATAATAAACGTGCAGGGCTCTCAACACTGTTAATGCATAATATCTAACTATTGCAATTTATAGGACATGCTGGTTTTTTCAATTTTTATTTTTTTTCCCCAATGCTTGGAAATGTTACTTGAATTCTTTCTTAATGTCTTTTAATACTGCAAACAACAAAATACTCTTTGCTTAATGAGCATCTACATGATCTAGTCAAAGTCCTAACAGCAGAAAATTCAGTAGTACCACTTATTGATAAAAAATAACACAAAATCAAAACCAGACAACACAACAACAACTAAATCTAGTAATTGCCAGTTACCTTCTAAAATACAGAACACTTGCCCTGAAGCAAGATCTTACATTTCCAGGGTTCAAAAGAATTAATATGATGAGCATAACCATTCTGTGAAGGGGATCTATTTCTATATACCCCAAAACACAACCCCTTTTCATTCAGCGTAATGCGTAACATATGAATGAATGCATATTTAACACTATTCATATTTGCTGCGCTAAAACACTTAACCTAAACACATCATGGTAAGTTACTTTGTCTTATGACCTGCCGTGGGAATGCTGACTCCCTCAGAAACCTGGAATGGATAGCAAATCCTCTGCCCTGTGGTCAACCTCGTGAAGCAAAGGCATGAATGTTAAACAGCAGACAAATCAATACAAGCAAATATAGCTCAACTACACCATTTATTCAGCCATGAGAGATGTCAATACTCAGATTAGGGTGATCCATCTTTTTGATTTCCTACTGTCTTCTCACTGACTACACGAGAGCTTTTGCCTGTATTAAAAGTGTTTGCTTTCTCAACCATAAAAATTCCAATTATTACTCTAAGTGCACTAGAGTTAAGTTGCTTGTTGGAAGCGGCCTTGCATTACCTGAACAAGTCCAGCGAAGTATGGTGCTGCCGGCAGAATCATTGGCACTCCATAGGGATGTAGCAAAACTCCTTGAGACGACAACATGGTTTAAGTGATAGTATTACTCCCACTAAAGCTAAACACATCAATTGAAAGTTAGGGGAAAATCTATATACCAACTTCTTCCAAACTCAGAGCTAGAACCAAATAACTTCTGTCAGGGGCAAAGCCCACATCAGCTGTAAAAAAAAGAAAAAAATTGACGTCAGCAACTCTTAATGTTATAATTTTCTTCAGAGACAACAGATAGAGACAACAGCTGCAAACCTAACTCTACCAAAAAAGGAAGGTGCTATTTTGGGACCAGCTTAAGTAACATGACTAACCAACTACTCTTTATCAGTTCAGATTTTTAAGGACTATGCACACACAGATCAAATTCTGTACAGATCTACTGATTAGAATTCATTTTCCTATCAGTTCTGGCATTCACATGACAACAGTTACAATTAGAAGCCATTTAAAAAATAATCATGTTTGTAATGATTGCATAAATAAGTGTTTCCCTGTATTTATAAACTGTTAAACAATATTCACAAGAATTTATACGTAAGTCTGTTACATTGAATATATTTGATTCATTCTGTTTTTCTTGCTTATTTTGAATATTTGAGCTAATGCAAGTTAACGACTTCTAACAGTGTAAATGGTATTTTAATGGCTTCTCTAACCTTTCACATCTATGTTGTTACATTGATTATAGTTTTTTTTAAACAGAACGAATTTGACCTTCAGAGTGTTTCATATCTGTTCTCCAGTTAAACTTATACTCTCAGTGTATGACACAAAAGAGCAAGATCTAGGCTGTTTTCACTCCTAAACAAAGCAGATTTGCTTTCTAATGCACTACTTGCAACACATTCTCTTCCACAGCTAATCATTTTTACTTTGAACCAACTTACTCAACACCTGTTTCATGTGCAACATATCAGATGTGATTAATGACAAGAATTACAATCGAGTAAGATTTTTTTAATTCAATAAAGAATGAGTTAGGTGCTTAAAACTTATGTTACAAGTAAAATAAATAAATAAAGAAACCTCTCCTACAATCTTTGAATAACTAGGGTGCTTCACATTCCTAATTTCAGCTACTTGATTTTGTTGCGTAATTACTTTTCCTGATAACTAATTGCAGACAAGATTTAATGTGATACTCAATTATTTAATGTCACATTTTGACCATCGAGAAAGGTTTCCAGTAATTGATTCTCATGTATCAAGGCAGCTGTGCTGCATGGTTTAGGGGTCTACCTTAGCAGCTGCACATTGGCCCTCATTACTAACAGCCTTACAACACTTCTAACTTTAGATGCTGAATTGTCACCCTCTGGGATGCTCTTCTGAAAGCCTGCCAGTAAGGACAGCAATTGTCACACCATCAAGTGATGTTTACCTAGTCCCATTTTCTGTTATAGAATCACTTCCCTTCCCTTTTGGGGAGAATACTGTTCACATTGCTTATCTGACTCTGCTTGCTATTAATCATATTTCTTGCCTTTTTTCTTATTACGGAACAGAACTCTGCACTTGAATTATTAAACACACTCTAAACATTTTTCATAAATTCCAATAGAAAAATCAGTTATTATCTCTCATACAGATATATATAAACAAAAAGCATACAGAAGAAAGCAAGTTGCCATTACAACTCACTTAAGTGTATTTCATTTAAAAAAAAAATGTTCCTTTTAACTATTACTTTGTTGTTTAGTTTAAGAGTGAGCTGCATTTGAATACAAAGATTTCTTTTACCTAGGAATGGAGATTATAAAATGGGCTCTGCAAGCTTTACTCAAATGACTCCAGTGGGACAACTGACATGAATAAAGATTGTTAAATTGCTCTGTAAAATACCAGGCTGTCTTTTTGTTTCAGCACCTACGTATTTGATAAGATGTTAGAAAACCTAAAGAGCAATGTGATTTGTATAGGGAAGCATAGGCTCAAGGAAAGCTCCCCCCCTGTCGTTACGGGACAGTTTTTACTTCACATTTCCATTCATTATTTTGGCACAAGGCAACATGCTGATGAAATTTCCTGATTACAAAGTTGGGAGGTACTGTCAAGAATGAAAAGAATATAGCAAGAATTGGTCAACCTTACAGACTTCATTAATAGAAACGGGATTAAATTCAATAACACAAAATGTAAGGTCATGCTTCTGCTAATAATAAAACACACAGTTCTCAACTCAGGAGCAAGAAAAGCAGGATCTGTTTAAGGAATTTTTGCTGCTACTATGATGCAAATATGAAAAGGCAAATTATCAGTATTTCTTAATTTTATTTCTCAATTAAGTTCTTAATTTCTTCAATAGCATACTGTTCTTTTCATCCACATTAAAACAAAATGGTCAAATTCAACTACAACAGCTGCATAGAAAGGGCTTTTCTTGTGTTGTTCAGTAGAATGGAGCAACTGTGTTGTAACAGGAATCTAAGAAAGTTTGATTTGTTTATCCTAGCAAAACAATCTGTGAACAGGGAAGAAAACAGTAGAAGGAAGAGACTCTAAGCGAAGGACAATCCTGACACACTAGGAATCATGGAAAAAATACTTAGGAATAAATTTAGGCTGACAATATTTTTTCCAATTATTTTTTAAAGCATTTTTGTGTTGGCTAATTGAGTGTCTAGAACAGCCTTCCAAATCCACCATAACAAAAAAGAATGCATTATAAAAAAAAAATTGTATGATGCTAATAGCAGTGGCAGTCTGAACTACAACTTACAGGAGGACCCTTCCAGTTCTTTGCAAGCAGCACAAACATTCAAGAGTAATGAACACATCAAATGTCTAAAAAACATTTATATTTACTACATGGTAATACATAAAAAACAAACTTTGAAAATAAACTGTAGTTACCTGTTTTAATGAAAGGATGCTTTGCTTGCCTCACTATAACAACATGCTTCTAAATGTATAGCTGTATGGCACTCCAAATCCAAGCTCTGACTTTCTGGTTGGGCTCTGTGATGATGTCCCATGTGTGCACCAGCTACCTAAGTTCGCACAAACCTCTGTGAATCAAAACCACAGAAGTACAATACAGCTTTACTCGCGTCTCCGCCCCGGGCCAAACTGTCAACTTATGCCAATGCAACTACATCAGCTTCACCACTTTAGACCAACATATTTCTTCTCCCTCCCAGCCACATACAAAGGAAATTCGCCTTAAGTTTTTACCCTTCACCATTAGTTAGCATTAATGGTCACTCCTGTTCTGCAAGGACATAGGGAATACATGAAATTTGACCATAAGGAGTGCTGAGAACTCAGAGAATGAGCCTGAGGAGTACTAAATATGCTAATAGTTCTATTTCATTTTAGCAAGACCTCTAGCATGATTAAGGTTAAGCATGGGTCTAAATGGTTTTGCTAGGACAAAACCAGAATGGTCAATATCATGCCCATCCATCACCAGTCTGAAGCCACCATTGGTGTGAGTACTTCCTGCCTGCCCCAGGATTCTTACCCCCTGCCAAAAGTTAAGTGTGTGTGGCAGTGGAAAAGGGGAGATCATCTATTTTAAACAACTATACAGCTTTCACTTCCATTACATTCTACAAAAATATAATGCTTTTGGAAAAGAAAATGACATGCTAAGCCATTTGCAGTATGTTAATGGAAGTTAGGTCTTTTTCAGCTGTTCCCAAACTCTGGCATTTTTTCCTTAAAAATTTCCAATCATTTTCTAAAACTGAAAACTGATTTTAAAAACATAAGACAGAAAAAAACCCCAAGAAACTAGACAAAAATAATTTTACATGTAAATATAGTTTTATATATAATCGATAAAAATAAACTTTTCTATAGTATATATACATAAATAAAATATACAGTCTTGTTTATTTCATTTCTGCAGAATTCTGCTAAAAGGCAGGCATTATTTACAAAAAGCTGGTTTAAAAGGTGAACAGTTTAAGTTAAGTAATCTAAGGTAGCAGTAGAAGGTCACAAAATACTTAAGGATTTTGGGCCCAGCAGTCTAAGGCCATAATCTTATGTTTTAGCAGAGAACTGAAGCTACTGACAGGGATGCTCTGAGAGTAAATTCACTGCAGACTTGCTAAAAAGTCACTTGAAATGGGAAAGAAATGGGGACTGCTATACAGTACAGATGCACACAAAGAAATAAAGCCAGAAGTATGCTTAAAAACTGGGCTAAATGTTCAGGCAGAATGAGGAAAATTGCAATCATGCAAGAATGGCAAAGGTTTTGATCCCACCGGCGTATAATACCCAAATGGCACATTAGACAATGACCAAAATGTTTCCCCTTCAAATGCTTAGTTTTGCTGCGGTTCAAGGCAAAAAAAGACTTCAGCAACTTTCCTGGAAGCAACACTGCCTGGAAAAGGCAGATCCCTGCAATGCAGTCATCAGCCAATCAATGACGTATGCTCTAATAAGATCCTGACAGAAGTAATCTATTTAAACCATCTTTCTGCCAAAATTAATTCTTCTTATGTCCTATATCTAGTTCAAAATACCACAAACAATGATTCTTCCAAATGCTGTATGGCACAAAGGAACTTCAAATAATTTCTATTGCCTTCCAACATTGGCCTTACTTTCCCATCTAACAGATCATAAATAATTCAGGTACCACTTTGGCACCTTCTTCATAGCTTATGCTATGCCATATTTGATTCCTTTAAGCTCTTCAAGCCTCCCATTTCCTGGCCACCTTTCCTAGTCTCCAAATGCTCTCCATTTTCTCTTTCAAGTTTCTCAGTGGTTTTCTGGTAAAAGAAAACGCAGAACTGAGAGGATAAAGTAGTTTTCAAGTCTCCCATTTGTTTCCATCATCCACAGCAATTTTAGATTATTGTCCCTAAAAAAGTCTCTGCAGCTCAGTACCATGCAAGCTCTGAAAAAGGTCAGCTGCCATTGATCAGCCTTGCCTGGGTGACAGAAAAAGCTGTCCTCTATGTCTTCCACTGCCACTTCTATAACTACCACACTTGGCTTCCAAAGATTACTTCCGCCTTTCTCCAAAAATTATTTGGGACCAAAGAATTATTCAAGGACACCAGAAGAACTATCCAGACTTGACCCCCATCGTCAGCTTCCTTCTACTCTTCTAATCAAAGCCTGAATTACTTATAGGAGCTGTTCATGTCCATTGTCAATTGCCCAGCTAACTCCTATGATACTCAACGGTGGAACCAAAAGACAACATAGGCATTTCAGTGACTTTGAAACTACAAACTATCACATATACAAATCAAAGATATTTACTGATCTCATACTGATATGAGAATTGTGAATGTTGCCAGAGTTGTTGACTTTACTAGGCACCTCAGGTTACCTAAGTCTAGAGAGCAAGGATAATGAAACAGTTTACAGCTGGGACAGCTCATCTTTTTCAAGCATGTGGAATGGCTGTGGGATACAGAACATTTGGTATTAACACATTTTTCCTCCAAATTTCAAGTTTCTATTTGAAAGTCACACAAGCTTTTTGGAGTAAATTAAAAGCTAGCTGCAGTTCAAGATAAACCCAGGTGATTCTTTCAATCAGGAATTTACAATGCTTCCACCCACAGAAGTTCCATCTTCTAGCCTTTTTCTTTTAAATGGTAGCAAATTCAGAGATTTTGTAGATAAATAATTATAGTCCTGTTGACTATGAGAGCTTCAGCCAACTACCTCATGCAAAAAAAATAGGGAATATATCTGGGAAACAATTTACAGCCCT
Source organism: Bucco capensis (assembly GCA_013396975.1). Classification (NCBI taxonomy): domain Eukaryota; kingdom Metazoa; phylum Chordata; class Aves; order Piciformes; family Bucconidae; genus Bucco; species Bucco capensis. The sequence goes on from VWZO01007006.1 coordinate 81,844, forward strand.
AGAAAAATCAAGGCATTCACATTATTTGAAGTGCAATGTCTCAGCAAATGTTGGTCTCTGAGCACAAGGCAAATACTTTTTATTTGGTTTGACTAAGTCCAAACTTTCTTTTTTCTTGTCAAAACCATGAACTGATTCACCTGCTGCTCCAGGATAGACATATCAGGTTCCTGAGAGGAGATACAGTGATTTACCTTTCAGAGTCACTAAACACATTCACTTGCATAGGAGATAAACATTTGCTAGAGAGAGGAAGCAGATTAAAAAAAGGGGAGTTAAGGGATGGCCTTTGTGGCTAGACTTCCCTTTAGCTACCACAGACATGCAAGGATCAGTCATTATCCATACACACTGTGGCACAAAACCAGAGAACACTCTGTGAACCGCTACTCCCTGAAAAAAGCACAAACCTCAAAATAGTTATAGGTGCCTTTTTACTTATCTGTGTGTTCATATGAATTAAAAAGGTTCTGAATCACAACTAGATTTGTCTTTTTGTGCCAGCATTCATGTCAAAATTTAAGCCAAAATTCACACAGAAAATCATCTTCTAAAGCTACAAGAAGTGGTACAGCACACCCAGTGATGCAAGCCATTCATAGGGCAACTCCTTCAACAAATAGCTCCACAGCTCGGGACAATTCTGTTTGCAAAGGGAGTTGCTCTGTCTGTCTTCTATTGTCCTGGATTACTCAGCTGCAGACCTAGAGGAAAATACTACTGCTTTAACTACCACAAGTTGATTTTGACTACTACTTATCCACAATACCAAAGATGTGTTGCAAATGTCTTCACTATTTCTTACGTCTTAATGAGCATTGCTTTCCTTTTCTTAGGGTTCCATACTGGCTTTTATTACACAATTTCTGTTGGCTGGATAGTGCACCAAATCAGCTGTATTTTCCACTGTTGGCTTCTTCGAGAACAAAATCCTTCCCATCTCCAGGCTACTTCAGCTATCTTTCACTACTCTGCTCTTGAGTTTATCTATCATTACTTTAAAAGTGGAGATAAGCCTCCAATCTGTGTGAAGCTAAGGAGTTTTGAACATTTGGTAAAAGTAGAACAGACACTTTCAAGATCTCATGCTTGTTTAACATCATGCAGTTACATAGCCAGACTACTGAACATGACATACATCTTCCAGGGGCAGAAATGATAAGCAGTTATCACATAAATCTGCATTGAAAAAAATGTCAGGCCGTGTACACGTATTTCACAAAATATGTATCACTATCATGTTTTCACCTATCTTCCTTAATCTCATTCACTTTCTCTTCTCTTCCATGTGCTGGATATAAAATGCCCAAGAAATATGTTATTTTGCACGTTTTGTCAACAGGTAGGAGCAGGATGAACTCATCCCCTTGGGGTACATTCATTTGCAAACACCAACCAGCAGCAACAAAATATATTTTTTCCTTGCAAATCAGGAACAGGCTGACTTCTAATCAATATCCACTCTTAATGAATCCTATTGATATACCTGAGCAATGCCATGACAGATCATCATCCTTCCCATATAGGATTTTTGCCAGTGCCTGAGCACACAACCGCTCTCACTCAGTACTGCTTCATGGTTGTCTTCTTGTTGACAACAATGTACATAAAGCAGGATCTCAGGAACATAACAGTGTATTCTACAACAGACAAGCCACCTGCCCATCACTGTCACCTCTCAGGCTTTGGCTTTGTGGAAAGAATAGATAGTCACGTATTTTTACTGCCAAAACTGGTCAAACAGACTTCTCCTTATTGCTGTAGTCAAGCTACTCTGATTACTACAATCACAGGAAGCTATGACTTCTTCCTGACCCCAATTAGCACATTCATTATTCATCAAAGTACAGTTTTCATTTGCTTCCCTTGGGAAGAGCAGAGTATCACTGTGAGGATCTTTCAGTACAACTTCACCCTCTTAATACATTCTGGATTTGCTGACAAGTAACAGCTACTCATTCCCCTGAGTAAAGTTCGTATTAATAGGACTGCATGGTGAATCATGAGATGGTATTAAATCATGCCTCCTGCCTGTATAAATACATCATTCAAGCACCCCACCATGCCAAGTGCAATGGTTTGACTGCAGAAACCAGCATAGGGTAGATATCCTCAGTGAGCAGGGTGCCTTGGAGAAATAACCTATTCAAACCCCAAAATAATAAAGACCCTACAGGTCTTTAAAGGGATCAGAGGGAATTTCCATTCACAACTGACAAGTTTCATATTCTCCAGAGATAAAATATCAAGACTTGAAGGCATTAGATGTAATGCAAGCTGTAATTCAGCTCTATTCAAGACAGCAGCAATAGTTTTTAAGTACTGAAGTTAAGCTGAGAACAAGCTAGGAGCATCTGAGGCAGGCAGGATTTGGCTGAAAGCATTAGAGGGTTCAGTTGATACGACGTTTGCCTCCAAATCAGAATACCACAAACTTAAGAAAGCTTTTTCAACTTCACTGCTACTTTATGTCTGAAGTCAATTCAGTCTCGTAGGCTCCTCCTAAAGCAACTGTTTGGAGACACACTTAATCCCATGTTCAGCAATTCAGCCACCACTCCTAAACTCAGCCTAATGCCTCACAGGTAGCTGCTGTGCATGGCCTGTCCAGCCAAGAAATCCCATAACACACGAGCACCTGTCTTCTCCTGACATGGGTCAGGTCTCTTCTGCCCACACTCTGAGGGTCTGTGACTGACACCAGGCCTCAGACTGGAATTGCTCTGGTACCCTCTGCAGGCATATGAATGTAAACATCTAGAACACAGGAAAAACAGACAGTACACATAAAATAAATAATTAAATAAAGTTCCCTGGATTAGTTTCAACAAAACTTCCCGATAATACACTACATAGATATCACCTTCAAGAATAACATCATTTTGTCCCTTCTCCCACAGACCTCTTAGACAATAGTCTACTTATTCATTATACCTTCCAATCCTAAATAATCCAGATGGTTCACTTCAGCAACCACAGAGGATACTGAATTCCTGTGATTTCTAATGGCATCTCTCAACTTCCTCAGGACCATGCAAACCTACTGAGATTGGGCTACTGATGGGAATAGCAGGAGAGGACAAAACCAGCACCACAGAACAGAATACACTGTTGTACCCAGGCCAGCATTTCCTGTCATCCACTTAACACTCTTACTTTTGGTTAATTCCATTTTATATTAAAAGAGAATAAAAAAAAGGATGGCCTTTTTAATCTCACCTTCCTTTAGGGTTTAATCAACCTTTGTCAGTGTCCTTGAAGCACACCAGCAAAATAATGGTGCAAATTTGTGCAGAGAATGACAACAGAATGGATTCTTTCTATTTTTACTGAAATCAGTACTTTAGCTGACTTAAGCTCATGCTCAGGTTGTTAGTCAGATATGAGCAAGATTTTATTGTTGCAAGAAAGAAAACAAAGAGTAGTCTCCTTCTAGAACCTGAGATACATCCAATTCTCCTGCAGAGCAACATAGAAAGATCAAACACCAAAAACTTTAACTCAAACTCTTGCACTGAGAGTATCTTAGCTACTTCTCAAGATTTTTCAATAGTGATTTGTCCCTAACCAGAAGAAATTCAGCTCATGATGCTGTTTTGTTAAAAAGCAAAACAGTGAAATGCAGAAACAAAAATATGAAATGTAATATTCTCCTACAAGTTTTGACTTGTGTTGCTCAACAAACAAACTGCACTGAAAGTTTGTATCTTGTTGTTCCCTCAGACACCACTTCTGCATGTATGGATTATAAGTACTATTACTGGAACCTCTCAGGTACTGCAATGACATCAAAGTGCTACATAGCTGCTTCTAGAGACCTGTCAGGTTCCAAGATAATTAATGACTCAACAGAGACTGAAGAATTCTTACAGAAATTGTTTTCAAAGGTTTTCATAACTCTTATTTTCTTAATGATGGGTCTCCTTCACAGCTTGCTTCCTTCGATGCTTGTGTAATCTAGCACTACCGCATAAGCACTGGAAGCTAACAGCTTTTTGTCTACCAACCTTTTTGGCCATTTGTAGAACTAGTATAAGAGATAGATTTCCTGCATTCTTATCCCTCAGATGTTCAGCCTTGATTAACTGTTTAAGATCATATAAAGAAAACACTGAACAATTCTGTGGTCTACAGCCCTAATTCCTCATGCAGCTACGCAAGTAAGTGTCCACTGCTATCTCAGGCAGTGACAGCCTGCTCTAACACAGGTTCCTTCATAAATCTGGGAAAATAACTAAGAGTTTCCATAAGTTCATTTTCTGCTAGAAGGGGGCACAGAACATTTGTCTAATTTTTAGTGCAAATAAAGCTTAAAACTACTCTTAAGCAAAAAAAAAGTATGTACGTGGTGATAAAATGCACATAAACTGTACAATGCATTAATCTTACAGCAAAGCCAAGGATAACTTCCCTAGTGGAAGGCAGAAAACTGTGTTCATCTAGCCAAGTAGAAATTCTGATCCGGGTTTCTCTCCCACTAAAATCCACCTCTGCATTGCATACCAGAAAAAAACCCTAAACCTGTGAATGCTCCATTCCCACACATGCATTTCAAGCCACCTGCATGGTTGGTTTAGTTGGTTGCATACAGACATATTTGTTTTTAATGAGCAGATCCTATGAGAGACACTCTACCCAACCATTTAACAACAAACACTATAGAAAGAATAAAGAAAACAAATATAAACACAAACACACACATACACCCTGCAGTGGGTTTCTGGAAGCACCTGGAAAATAAAGTTCCCTACAAACAGCATTTCTTTGGTACTCCTTTGGTTTCCAAACCACCGTATTTAAAAGTTCCTGTTTGAGTTTCTATTTGTCACATATTTGTGGAGAGTCAAAACTACAAGTGTAATCCTCCAAATCTAATGAGGAGTACTTACTGACACTTGAAGAGGTGGATCCAAAATCCCTGTTCTACATTCACATCTTTAGCTGCTGATGCACAAGGAGAGGCAAGAGGGAGACGGAGGTATTTCTAACAAACCTTTGCACAAAAAAGTGAGGAATTTTCATTCTAAGCTAAAAACTGAGTGCCATCAATTATGTACACCCTGTGTACATAAACCCATCACATTAACAGCATTTCAAAGGCCTCAAATGTACACACATAAGAAACAGCTACACAAAGCTGTAGATCTGTAATGGTACATGGTAGCAGGTCAAGAGCCATGAAAATACTACAAACTCATGTTTTCCCTTCAACATTTTTAATAGGTGACTTTCTGCAATGACAAAAGCTACAGGAGGCCTAATTTTAGCATTTGTTCACCGTTAGTGTCTTGAAAAATTTCTTCTGCATTTTATTTTTGAGGCAAAACTAATCACACATGGTGTGCAGTTGAAATCTGTTTAGTGATTTACCTTGATCATCCAAAAAGTATAGTGGATATTAGTGTTGTATAAAGTGACTTACAGCAGTTGACAGATACATTAAAACAAAAGAAAAAACTTCAAAACAGATCATGAAATAAGCACTCTTCTAGTAGGAAATCCATCTGTGCAAGAGGTAAGTCCTACAGTGTTGTCCCTGCTCGTACAGTACAACTTCTCTTGGCAGGAGAGTACTAAGGGTTGCCTACCCTGAGTATCACCTGTCAGAGTGAAAGCAGTTTGAGCATGGCCTTCCCCAAATGATGCTCTGGCAACAGTGTTAACTTCTACTCAAAAATAATACAAATTAATTAATAACTTCTCTGTAATCAGCAAGAGCTCAGCAGTAGCTATTTTGGTAATAAATGGAAGTTAATACACATTTCTAATTTCTGTATTATCAGTCACACTCAAGAGCATTATTTCAATATATAATACGTGGTGAAATCAATTTAGAAGTGGCAAAATCAACTTAACCCAGATATTATAAACTAGAAATTCACTACTGAATAAATAAAATCTTCTTGAGATCATCACATATTTTTTTAATGGAGTAGCATTTATTCAAGCAAAAGAGAAGATTCTTGTGCAAATACTACAGAATTAATTACATAAAGTACCTTTACAAAATTATATAATATGGGTGCAGCTTGTTTCCCTGTTTTCTGTTTGAAAAATAGATTGTTTAATAACCCATCAAAGCTATCTGTAAACCAAGGAAACAATAGAGCAGATGTTGACTGTTGTCTCGTGCCTCACACACATAATTAAATACAATGAAACACTCATGCACCCAAATAATAGAGGACAAACAAATACAAAAATGGTCCTCTATAAACACAAACCTCATTTACTGGGCACCTGCCTTATATTCATCTGTAATGTTTAAACCAGTGATGAAAATGGAAAAGAAGGTATTTATCTGCCTTCAGACTACAGAACAAACTACAAACAAATATTCCTCTCAGTATTAAGGAACTTTAACCTCTGCCAGACTGATTCCCACAGCGTTGACTTTCACAAAGCTAAGAGGGAACCATAGTTTCTGTTGTAACAAAGCCAGGACAGGGCAGTCACAGCCTCTGTAAGCAGAAGCTACATGAAACAGTAACTGACCCAAACAGACTAAAATCACTGTGCCTGCTGTGTGATAAAAAGTCTTAAGATGCCCCTGGAAATCTGGATTCCCTTTAACTACACAACACATTCCCTGTAATTATTTCCTACTCCCCCATCTTACTGTAAAACACCAATGGAAAGTAAAGATTAGATTCCACAAGTATCAAACCAAGTGTTTATTCTCTAGGAGAGTGTCACATCACGTTATTTAATGCTCTATTTCACATCTGAATTTGAGAGCTTCTTTCAAAACCATCCTTCTTGATCTTTATTTCTATTATCAAGTGTAAATATGTATTTTATTTAGCAGTATTAATATTGAACCATTATTTAAAAGGGAGGATATGTAAATTAATACAAAATTAAGTACCCAATCCTGCAGTTATTAGGAAACAAAGTTCCCAGATTAAAAAACAAACAAACAAAAAACAAACTAACTTTGAAAACTAGCACTCACATTCATTGCAGAAGGACATGGAAGTATATTTTTGCTCATAAAAAAATTATCTTGATTTTAAAACGATAAATGCTTTAATAAGTTTTTTTATCTTAGAGAATAAAAAGTTGCTTTGTTTACTGCAAACGGATTTTGCCTTTATATTTTAGTTTTTATTTCTAAGTAAAAAAAGATAGATTATAATGTGATCTGCATCTCGTTGTGTTAATAAAACCATGCTAGCCTCTTTCCATAGACAACACCATAAAGCATAAATACCAAATGGAAAACAAATGCAAGTATAATATGCCACTGTGAAGCAAACCAATCAACCCTAAAACAGCTGAGATAGATCTCATCCAGCAGTTCATTCATTCTTTGTAGAAAAGAAATGAAAATATTCCTAGGTGAATCGGATTAAACAAAGAAAAGAAAAAAAAAAAGGCAAGCAAACCCCCCTCAGCAGCTCTGGAAGGTTGTAAAGCACTAAATTCCTTTGATTTATGAAGGCAGCATCCAGTGCACTGAGCAAAACAACTCAGCATGCCGGGACCCTGTTCCCTGAAATTCCTTTATTAACGCAACCTGCCTCTGCTAGTGAACAAAAGCAGTGGTGTGGGGTGTATAAATCATTAACACTATGCTGGGCAATGGCTGAATTTCCTGTGTGAGCTGGAAAGCCTTCCTGCACAACAGGGATTTGGGGCTTGGAATTGGCTGCTATGAAATGTACTTCATCATTCTCCATGTTTGACGCTTCCCAATAGCTTTGTACTTTTCCTCTGCTTTTTCTCCCCCAAGCCCAGCAACTGCAATAGAAATTTATTGGATTTTATGCCTGCAAATAAAGGAAGAGAAAAGGAGGAGAGAAACAAGCAAGCCCATTAGAAGTAGACTCCTTTTCCCTTCATTTAAAGATAGGAGTAGATTTTATTTGAACATAACCTAACAAATACATATTTGATTTCTTAAATGTTCAGTTTACCACTTTCAAGCAAAAAAAAAAATGAAAAGAACTACTGAAAGTAGAGTTAGTCTTAAAAAAACCCAAACAAAACCAAACCTCTCTCCCCAACATAACCAAAACCCAAACCAACCCAAACCAACCAAACAATAATCAACAGTCACCGAAAAGGTGACAACTCTTTCTCTCCAGATGAAGTAATTTTCCATTGGAGTATTATTTTTGTTTGTTTTTACAAGCAGGCAGAAAGAGCAGCAACATCTGGGCAGGAGGAACTTGTGAAGTGAGCTCTATCAGTGCTTTTACTTCAGGTCTATCAAAAATCATTCCACAGAGCAACAGGTAATATGCTAAGCATCGCATCCTAAGTGGAACTGGAAAAGATACTATAGCAATGACAAAGGAAAAATAAACCCAAGCTCCTGGAACTGCAACTGCTGAACACTCCTGTATTTTTGCAGTGACACTCACTGAACTTGGATAGGGAACATCAAAGCTACTTATCTTGTCTCGGAAGTACACACAACACAAACAAGCAGAATGTTTTTTTCAGACCTTGAACTGAAATAGCAAGTGCTTTAGAAAACAGTCTGCACTAAAATATTCCTTTTGAGGCTAGACTTAGAAAAACTAAGGAGTATGACAGAGAGAGAGCAATGCTGAAAAAGCACTCTCAAACCATATGCTACCCACCAGGAAAAATGACACACATTATAAAGGTAACTAAGGATACCATCAGTCTTCCAGCTAGGCCAGAGCAGGAATCCGAATGGATCAAGCATCAGCACCACCAACAAATGAATTTATCACTGTCTAAGCAGTAAATATTTAAGACACTGGGAATGCAGTTTTGCAGAAGTGAACCAGCTGAAATCAGACTAGGGAAACATTCCAGTGTGCCATTCTACCCTTCCAGAGCCATCCAGCACACTAAGGATTACAGAAGTAAGGCTGCAACGCTTGCACAAGTCCCTCTGCATTACACAATAATGACATTCTGAACGGAAATAAATGAAGCCCCTGCAGTGCTATTCTGTCAGCTTTTGAAAGTAAATAACTTGGCTTCTGACAAGAGAGATATTTTTTTCCTCCTCCTGCCACAGAGCATTAATTGAGCTATGCAGCCATGTAGCATCCCAGAGATAGGACCAACACATGACAAGGAAAAACAGCTTAAGAAAGGAAGGGATATTCACTGAATCTATGGCCTCCCTGACTTCTCTTCAGCCCCAAATTTTCACACTAGCTCTATTCTGACAAGATCTTACTCTCTGTGAGAACTTTTAACAAGTTTTCTTGTCTCCCTCTGTAATGCTTACTGAAATTTATTTCAAACAAATACTTGGAATTCACACTGTCTTATGGAAGATGCTGCCATTGTGAAAAGATAAGCTTGCATTTTAAAACTTCTTGTCATTCCTTATTTGTGAAGAAAGTTTCATGTCCATAATCAATACTTGTAATTAACTATTTAATTTATAGCAGGCTTACTGGCTACAGTAGAAATAATGAAGATAACTATAAAAGGCTATGGATAAGCAAAACCAAAGGAGCAGTCTTCAAAACTATAGAATAATAATTAGTGCAAGTCACTAAGGAATTGAGACAAGGCATATCATAAGTAGAAGTATACACACATTGCACAAATACATGAGATTATACTATTAAATTTATCCACAGTTACAAAAAAGGCATATTCAACATGTTAGAGAAGAACACCAACAATTTTTGGTGCATTTTGATATAAAGGGTCAACAGGTAAATTTAAAAGGTGGCCTGAGATGAAAGCACTTGCATTCCTATTCATGAATGTCTGAACATCTTAGGTATTTCAATTCTAAAGTACCACATGCTTCCTTTCCATATATGGGGGGGGGGGGAATAAATCAGTGACTCACTATGAACAAAAAATAATTCACTGAACACTGTAGTAATTACTACAGTATCTAAGTTTGATTCTGCACGTGTTCAACACAATGAGAAAGAGCAGGATCAAAACATAGTGAGATCTCTCCACAGCTGGAGCCTGCTATAGTGCAAAAGACCAAAGGCCCAACTACAACTAGCCAGGATACTATAGACATTAGATATGCTATTTTCTCTAATTAAATTCACTGGGCTGCTGTACTGACAAAGTAGGAGGAGAAGCAAAATGTAGAAGTAGTCAATGGCGATGCACTAGGCAACTCAGAGGTAAGTGAGCAATGCTAGCAAAGAAATGACAGGAGTTCCTCAGGAGAGCTCTTGTACTACACATCACACTTTAAAACTGATAAATCAATTGCACATACACCTCTAAAAGGCAGGAAAGCTTGAAGGATTCTTAGAGGGTGTTGACTACTTCTTTCTACTAACATTATTCTAACTCTATAAAGCAAGACAATAAATTCTAGTGTCACAATTTTCATCACTTTCATTTATACTATGTATTAAATACTTCAAAATATTTTAAACAGCCTATTAAGATAATGACAGTACTTATTTGCCAGTTCAGAAATACACACATTGAAAAACAATAAACCCTCTTCATATTCAAGTATTGCATGGAGGCTGGTCAAAACAAAATCTAACCAAACTGAAGGAAGTATTTAGGAGTTGCCCTGAGAAAAGCCCCTGCTTGCACAACTACCACCCACTTTCCTTGACACAAAATACCAAAGCATGTAGTTTTCCAGAAAATAACTTCCCAGATAGAGATGTAGCAGATATCAATGAATAGTGACAACTTACAAATCACTCACACCAGAACATCCAGCCATCACTTTGCAGCTCAAGTGTTCCAAAACACTGAACGAGCCCAGTTACATAAACAACGGTTCCAAACCAAAAATATTCACCTGCTTCTGCCACAATGGAAACTCCTTTGCAACTGCTCTTGCTCTTATATTCCAAAGCAGCAAGTAACCTTCTTAATTGATTCTGGTTAGTTGGGGGTTTGGGGTTTGAGGTTGGGCTTCCTTTTCTTTATTTCTCCCCCCTCCCCTCTCTTGTAGGATTTAAGTAGGGAGTACTTGAACTAAAGCACCTCCTGTCTCTATTGTGCCAGGAGACTGACCTTGTTTGACAATGCTGTAGTTAAATGCCCCAAACTAGCTCTTATTGAGAATGAGTGCTGCTAGAGCACTTGATCTCTAAGCCACTTCTCATTAGTCTCTGGAAAACAACAAAACAGCTCTTGTGAGACAAAAGATAAAGTAAACCCATCTTGAATCAGAGGTGGAGTCTGAAACACCAGCTTTCCAAGTTTATCGGTGAACATCAAGCGATCTTATTTACCCTCATTAAGCTAAACAGCATAGCAAGACATCATTCCTTCCTTCTGCATTAAGAAGACTTGAGGATGCACCAGTGACACCCTCACCTCTTGACTCCTGTTCATTCCCACTCTGCCATCCCTCTAGTGCCACACTGCCCCCTCAGGTGCAAATCCAGCCACAGGATATTTACAGCATGGTAATTCCTTTTTTTTTTTTCTTTTGTATTAACAGAGTACTACAATTTATCAAACAAAGTACAGGTTTTTACCCTACACATACGACTAAACAAGCACTGTGTTTCTCTTGGGGCAGTGAAGCTGGTTAAATGAATCAGAAAACCCTGAAAAGATTGCCTACCCTCAGTCCATCAGCTACTGGACAATTATTCAAGGCCCAGCTGTAAGAAAAACAGATGGTGACTGAGCATTAGTAACATGGACTTCTTTTTGACCATGTACTCATAAGCAGAGGTTGTATGTTCTCACATGAAAAATGCCATGAAATAACAGACTGAGGAAAAAAACTGTGCAAAGATTTGTAAGATAACAGCTTACAATTTTCATGAGCTAAAGTCAGATTAACTGACTTTACAGGAGAGCCACAGAATGAGGGAGTACCATAAATGAACTAGGTAAAGGCAGTGGTCTCATGATAGGTTTTAACAGTGTCATCATAAAACATCAGTTATGGAATTCAATTAATATACCAAATACTTTGAAGATTCACTCAAGTATAAAATGCAAAAGACACATCCTTAGAACTCTGAGTGCAATGGTGGCATTCAGCAATTGACGTGCTTGTGCTCTATAAAAAGAGATAAACTGTGCCCAGGAATTGTTCATCCATTTTAATTCCTTACACAATTTTAGCACAAAGATAATCTGTTCTAATCCTTATTTCATTATTGACACTATTGACTACATCAATTGAAAATGCTACCAAATAAATCAACGTTGAATTAAGCCATGAAGAAAGAATATGATAAAAGTCTTTCAGACTCCTATAAATCACTAGATCCAGAAGCATGACAGAAGTAACTGAGTGGGGAATTCAGCTTTCCTCCGTAGTCATAATGCTTAAGGCCCAAATAAAATTACACTAATTTACCATGTAAGCACTAATGGAATAGCTGGGGTGGAGATGGGGGTTTCTTGGGGTTTGTTTTAATTGTGGATTCTTCTCATCACTGATACAAGAGCTGTACCATGAACTACTTTCTTGTTAAAGACAGAAAAGGTTGATATTGAAGTTTCAGTTCAATTGTTTTCGATCTGTGAGTGTCCACTATGAGCAATTGCTCCATTTAAGAGGAATTACCCTTTGTACAAACCACTTCACTATTTAAACCAAAGCACATCTATCATCATTAACCAGAAAAAAAACCCAACCAATTTTAAAATAATGACAGCAGCACTCTACACTATGACATCGAATTTTACGTGATGGTCCAAAACAACAGTTGACTTGGTTACTTTGTAACTAAATAACCCTATGTCCAGGTGACATACATCATAGGGAAATAGCAGGTAACAGAACTAAGACTCCATTAATACAGTTAAATCCCCATTCACTTGTGATCAAAACTTCTGCTGTAAAATTTATTTTATGCTAGCATTTGCTGTAAGCTTCTGGTCAGAAATCATTTCTTGCATTATGTGTCATATTAAGGAGGAGAAAACAGACATATTTAGCTGTTTCCAAAACCAAAAAATATCACCAAATAATAGAGTGAACGACAAATCCAAGTTGCCTTTTACTGTATCTTTAAATATTGACACCTGGTAAAATTCTAAGCCAAATGTCCCTATCTTTATAATGATGCAGTAAAGACTTCCCAATCCAAACCATATATCCTCGTTGTGCTCGGTGCTGCCACTGATACAGTCATTTTGGGTTTAATGTTGATTGAAAACTCACTCTAGAGTTCTAAAGTTAGAAGCATATTAGTAAGAGAACAACCAAGTAATTTCAGACTGTTTCAAAGAGCTTAAATGACTCAGAGGCATCCTTTAGATTGGTTTGGCTTTTTCAAGTTAGTATCTTACTGACAGTTCATCTATAATGTGAACTAGGCCTCTGCACTTTATTTTCAACAGATAAGCTTTAAAATGTTATTAGGTAAAGCATCCTGTATGCACAAACTCTTAAAAAATTCAGTTTCTCACTCAGTTCTCCAACATTATACACATGCATAATCTGGAAGATATCAGAGCAAATGAAGTTTCTAACACTGTAAAAAGTAGAACATCATTGCTATGGATACGCTGTAGAAACCAAGTTATCCATTTATCCTAAACCATCTGACCAAGCAGCTTAAGTTTAGCAAATAAATAATGAACAATTTTAAATGACTACCAAAACATAGCCTTTCCCAAATGATTATTACAGTCCTGCAGCAAATGATCACCCTCATGGCTACATAAATATTTATTGACAGGAAGACTGGTTTGCCCATCTTAAGAACATAATGTCTTCTATAGTCTTTCAGAAAAGACATATATCCAATTTTAAAACCTATACATAAGAGAATACTGGCATATTACAAAAAATAGAGAATTTTTTTCATAGATTCTAAATACCTAGTAAAGTTTAACAACAGTGAGCTCAGTTGGAATACAGATGTCTGAATTCATTTTAATTGAGGTGCCAGTGAGCACGCACATATGAAACGTAATTTTTAGAGGGGAAAAACACTCAATAGGTTCATATAATGTCTATATACTGCTGGTCACAGGGTCCACAGGCATTAGGGAACCACTAGTTATTAAGTTGCCAGTAAAGCTTTTAGGTTACCAGTGTTTAAGATCGATAGACAACTTTACAGAGTGAGAAAGACATTTACAGTTTCCCTGAAATAGTGATATTTGCACTAAACATACAAACCAGATATTTTTGTAGGTTTGCTGGAAATTATCAGATATGGGAAAATAACAAACAAACAAGCTGTCATGGTAAATGTTTAATAAGGGTTTATCAAGTATATAAAAGATTTATCTTTTCCTATTTAAAATTAGAACCGTGTTACATTAGCTTTGTAGGTAATGTCACCACAGTACTATATTTCTGCCTGAATAATTTTGAGATAAAGTAACATGTTTCTAAGGAAATACTTAACCAAATACATAAAATAATAAATTATATTGGGATTATGATGATAATTATCTGACTCTTTAGGAATCCAGAAGAACTAAAATGCCAAACAGCAACCAAAAGAAGCAACAAGCATAGAATTTTGAACTTACCACAATTATCATCAGGAATTCAGATGACTTTTTAACTTATGTGTAATAGTGGTTAGCAGAGGCAGAACAATTCTAAATTGACAATAGGATAAACCAGACATGCAAGACAACGTTTCAAAATAATAACAATAACAAAAAGATACTTGAGTGTGGCAGTTAATCCACTTAAAGAGTTAAAAATTATCCGCTGGATATAGCACTTTGTAAAGTGCATTAGCAATCACTTCTCATCTTTCTCTCAGATGGAATGGATGGAACTGAATTCACTATTTTAAAGTAACCATTATGGTTGCACAGTTTCTTAAACCTTAAAGCAGTGCCATGGTATAGATGTGTTTGCATAATGATACTGCAATAGCTCACATAAGAAGGTTATTATAGCACCTAACCTCAGCTTTATGTTATCCTTTATCAGCTCTTGTGTGGCCATATTGACCTCTCACCTTAATTCACATTTTTCCTTTCACAAGCTGGATCTTTAACACACAAACTCAAAAGAAACAAATCCAACCAAACACAGGAGTTCATTTTGTATACAACGAGCAAGTGCACAAGTCACACTGGATCATTAAAGCTGATCTACAAATGTCATTTCCAAAATGTATCTGGCATACAGAACTACTAAGAACCTACATTTTAGTTATGACATGCAAATTATTTAAATATTACAGCCATCATATTTATCTGATGCAAATTCTAATTGCAGACATCTGAATCCCTCCCACAGACATGTACAATCTAGGGCGTATACAAAAAGCTTGCATTTTGCTCTCCCATGCTCTAAGTCAGAAATGGTTTATACAAGACTTCCAAAAAAAAAAGCTACAGAAGGGTTTATACATTGCAAATACTTCAGTTCTGTTCTTTCAGCAGTAATAGGAAACAAATATTCTGAAATAAAAATAAGCTTTACATCTATTTCATTTAATCTTTAGGGACAAAAATAAATACTGTAAAACATCTTTCAGGCATTTGTAAATACAGAAATAAAGTTAGAGACTGTTCCATGGAAGTCAATATGCATATAAACTATTGTAAGGACATTTCTTCCAACTTCCACTATTTGTTACAGTAGGCATAAGAAATTTTTTCCCCTG
Source organism: Bucco capensis (assembly GCA_013396975.1). Classification (NCBI taxonomy): domain Eukaryota; kingdom Metazoa; phylum Chordata; class Aves; order Piciformes; family Bucconidae; genus Bucco; species Bucco capensis. The sequence goes on from VWZO01007006.1 coordinate 97,338, forward strand.
AAGTTTCAGCAGAAAGTAACAGAAGAAATGATTAATCTTTTTTTTTGTTTTTCATGAGAATATCATCTGTCTTGGCATCACAGACTTACTAGATGACTCTCTATAATGGTGGACTCACTTAGCAAACAGAGAAGTAGAATACAGTAATGATTCCAAAACACTACTTTAAAAAATAATGTGCTATTATCCAGTTTTTTTATTTCATGCTATAATAGGGAGAAGATACCAAACAAAATCATTTAGAGAGAGGATGAAAATACTTAAAACAACACTTAGAAGCAAAAATGACATGAAATTAATTTTAAAAACAGACTAAAAATTGGTATTGTTTTGTTGATATCAGAGCATCTTTTTAAACCCATTCCAATATACTTCAGTGACAGAAGTACTAATTCTGCACACATACAGCTTCATAAATCTTTTTTCTTTCTTTTTTTTTGTGAACTAAAAATCAGCTTGATTTTAATCAGCAGCATGTTTCAACACAGACTTAAAATTCCTGGCTTCAAAGAAGGCTTAAACAAAATTGCCATTGGGCACATTTACATTAGAAGTATAATTTATGCCTGCAAGTGAATAAAGAGCAGTCCTTTATGGCTGAAACTCTGCTACAGTATCCATGAGAAATGCAAAGTACTGTGTTAAATTTCTGTAAGCAGCACCAACAACGACACTGAAGGAAAAAAGCAGAAAAAGATATGCAAAAGCTTGATTCTCTGTTAAAACATATTTTCTCCTCGCTTTCCCCATCCCTAAGTGCAGGCAGAACATGCACTCCACACGGTGGGAGACGTTTCTACAGTCGATTCACACACACAAAAAATACCTCTAAGCTTACAGATCCCCCAAACAATGCTGACAAAGCAGGCACTATAGGAGAAGAAAAAGTTAAGCAAACTTACCTGCTGTAAGTACATAAAAGTCAAGGCACAGGAGAGCTGGGGACACATGCCCACGTTCGGCAGTGCCACGCAGGTTGCACCCGTCAGGGGATGCTGCATGGTGTTGCTCTGAAGTCTACGTAGAACAAGTGAGGGGGCTTGCATGCAAGCACGTTTGCCCTATCTTGTCACCACGGGTTGGTTGGTTTTTTAATGATTATTTAAAAAGAAACGGTATTTCCCCCCCCCGCCCCCCCCCAGCACTATATCTCTACATTCATTTGTCAGCTAAGGCAACTTGGTAGATTTAAACTACGAATTTTTAACAGAGAGGAGGAGGGAAAAAAAAAAAAGGACACAGCCTGCAGCCTATTGATGAGCAAATGGAACTTCCTCAATGACAGAGAGAGCTGAAGCTTGTCTCACAACAGTAGCTGCTGACTAGTAGAGAGAGAGAGAGATTGACTCAGGGAGGCTCAGTCGGCTGGTGCTGATGCTGCACAGCTTCTCATTTGTCAAATGGGTCCTAGGGCAGGGTCTTTACCACTCACCAAAATTCAAATACTGCATTTTAAAAATCCCTGGAGAGGATAGGGAAGGAGAGAAAGTGAGCACGCTGCATCACAGGCATCCATGAGATCTGGGCAATTAGTGTCATTGCCCAGCTGGGACTGAATGCCTGTTATGATTCTGCACGCACACAGACACACTCACACACACACACTTTCGGCCCCCCTCCCCCCCCCAGCACTCACACCTGACATAAAAAGGGTTTTCCCCTTCTAAGAACAAAAGTAGGAAACACAAAGTGGGGAAGGAATCTTAGCTAGTCAAGAGGATTCAGGCAAATACATAATGCTAACAGTAAATGAGCTTTTTTAAAACAGAAATCATTTTTACATCTAAGTTTCATTCATCATCTCGTTTCCCAGAGAAACCTATAAAAGCATTACAACGAAACTGTGAAATATCTGTTAACCACTGCAGCAGAAACACTAGGAATGAAATAAAATTCTATGGCACAGTGTGTCTACTTCACTGGGGGGAGGGGAGCAGGCTTGGATAAAGACTGTACCTTAAAATCAGTCTAAACCCCATCTCATCTAAAATGACAAATTTCTTTGACAGCTAGTCAATCTGTTACAAAGGACTGCCCTATCAGGTTACATACAAAAACTACATTTGCAATTTTCAGAATTTAATGTTTACTTTTTACTTTGAGAGTGATACCTCAAATTAGTATTCCACCCTTGCAAGCTTCCCCCCACCCCCCCTTTATTTTATGGAGTAATAATTATTCATTAGTAGATCTAGTTAGTCTTTATGTAATAAAGTAGGATGTGACCTGCAAATCAAATAATTTATATTACAGCTTGTCCTTGAGGTCCTATATTACAGGTCTCCTCTTTTTCTTAGAGAGAACTCAAGTCTAACAGAATATACTACTATTTTTAATTAGAATTTGTCAAATGAATTAAATATTAATTCTTCAGGAAAGAAGGTCAAACCTCAAAGCACCACCTGAGGTTTTAAAGGGGCTCCTTCTAAAAAAGACTCTGCAGAAGATTTTAAAATTACCTATTTTACAGGATATCTAGCTCCCACAAAACACATCTTAGATCAAGAGTTTAACGTTAGCAGCAATGAATAAATAACCCACATTCAAGAGAAGTCTATTTCATCAATAGCATAACTGGCTTGATATTAACATCATCTACCCTTAAAAACAAATAATATTCCCCACTTAACTGGAAACAGACACAAAACATGTCACTGCAACTCAGGACCTGAATTAAAAAAAAAAATCATCTTTTTCACTGTACATGTGCACACACATACCTGCACCCACACAAGCTTCAGAGACTGATTTAGTTCCACCAAGTCTTCATGCAAAACCAATGTTTTTTTCCAGTAGAATCGGTTATTACATAAATTTTCTTTCTCAAAAACAGTCAATGCAACAAAACCAACACATTTAGAACTCAGCAACCAGTACCAAAACCATCATGCACCACAGAGAGTGGTTTTGGCTTAGGAAACAGGCATGCTTTTAGAGTTAACCATGGACTGATCCCCTAAAACAGCCCAGACAAAGTAAGCTGTGCTGTTCTCTATAACAGGAAAAAAAACCCAAAAACAAAACCACAAAAAAAACCCCAACCAGGCCCCCTCCCCTCCATGCCACAGAGCAAGACAGAATGAGAAGGAGAAATGAAGCCTCTCTATGCCCTTTCTCCTTTTTTCATTCTTCCTCTCTGCCTTAAGCAGTCTCCTGTTCTGACAGGAGTATGTCATGCCTTTCTTCAATTTTCCCCCCCTCCCTAGCACAGAAAGGCTGTTATTCTGCAAATGCCCTAAGCTGATAGAATTTTCCCTTCAGCTTAGTTTCATATGAAATACCATAAATAATACATGGTACTTTAATAAGACCTTATCAGAATGTTTAATGAAAAACAAATACGTTATGTAAGGAGGCAAATAACCAACTCGTTCCACATTATGTCCAAATCAAAGGCATCATGCTTCCAAGCCAAACAGTTTGGAACTATATAAATCTATCCAATTTCCCAAAGTGAAGTTCTGGAACATAGTGATGGTCAAGCAAAGTTTCTTCTGTCTAGTGTACTATTTTACAGCTAAAAGGACATCCATAAAACAGATTAAACTCTTAAAAGCAGTGTGTTGAACAGCATTATTTCAAGAGAATTTAGTATACGGTAAAAGTAAATTTCTCATTGGTTTTTCATCCTTATTTTCACACATTTCAAAGCAAGGAAAATATGACCCACAAATACTTACATTTACTTCCTTACATTTGTATAATCCTACTATTAAAGCGAGATCATTTTAACTACCCAGATTTTCTATAAACAGAAAAACAATAAACAAATACATAAAATTTAGTAGTGGAAGAGACCTAAAAAAATAAAGAGAATTTTTTAGCCTGATACACGCTACTTCAAGAGGTACAAGCAAAAGTCATTACCAATTTTCATCCCTTCCAAGGATAACCTGTCTTTATGTCCAAAAAGAAGGTAACAAAATGTGTTTTATTTTTGTACAAATAAAAATCAATGTTTCTTCTTTAAAACCATTTCCTTGTTTATACACTTATACCAAACCCAAGCCATTAATCACAACCACATTCCAAGTTATAGCTCTATATCCAGTAAGCAGCACCACACATTTGCCCAAGGTACATGAATGACTGTACCCAATCTGACCTTCTAGCCTCATGCACAGTGACAGTTGTGCTCTAACCACTATGCAGCTTCACAGCAGGATATGGTCCCATCAGTATCTCATCTGCAAATCACTAGTAGCTTGATTTTTTTCCCTTTTTCTACACAAATCAATGTGTGCAACTGCAAAGCTCACTTTACCTACAGCATTTTCCAGCTGCCTCAGTGCTTCTCTGTTGGGGAACTGAACTCAGTTGTCCCACACTCGGTTGCTGACACTATCAATTAGATACCAACTAATGACAACTACAAACTTCTTTCAAAACAAAGGAGGCTACCAAGCTACACAACCTAAATCAGTCTCTGTGAGAGTTCAACCAGAAATGGGGAAATAAACAGTTCTTCTACAGTGATAACAGAACCATCTGAGGTGCAATGCTTACCACCCCACTCCTTCCCAACCTGTTTGCACTGTCAGTGTCACAGTGCCTAGCCCAGGCTGAGAGCTTGCAGATCCCACCCTCTGCCCACTGCCAGGGAAAAAGCAATCTAAAAAATACCAACAGCAAAGTGCTGATCAATCTGCAATATGCAATTAAGAACCTGAAATAAAAAAAAACTCTAAAAAAAGAAAAATAAAGAACCAACAGCCTCTCTCACACAGCTGATGCACAAATACAAAACCTCTTTCATTTAAAACACAAATAATTATGATTCATATAATGTCTTCCATTCAAAACCATCCACTTAATTGGTTGTGATCTGGTAGACAACTTCTCAAAACTTAAATTCACATTTACAAACATTCAACCTAAAAGGTGACCTTTAGGATTACCACAGCAGACTGCCAGATCAGTCAAACCTTTCCATCAAGTGAAAAAAAAACTTCTCCAAGACATCACCTGCAAGATCACAGACCATTTTACACCTCAAACTTGTCTCAGTAGCACCCTACACTAACAACTTTACACACACAGCAGGCATATAGTATTAAAGAGATTGTATGCCTCCAGACACTAAGCATTAAAAAAAACAAACCCCTCACATCTGTGTATGAAATTATCCATCTCAAAAGAGTATTTTCTTCTCAACTTTATAAAATGGCTGAAGTGGTATACAAATAATTCAGACGAGTGGGTACAGAAGCTAATAGTAGTGATTTTTTAAATACTGTTTTTCTAATATCACATAAAATAATAGCTCACAGGACATGAAATCAGGAAAAGCAGCATATTATGACCTTAAAAATAGAATTCTTCATTAACATATTTTGACAAATTAGTAGTAATTATATATCTTTGTCTTTATACCACATAGTATTCTATTTTCTTATATACGTGCCTTACGGTTTTACAAAATAAACCAGGGAGATATCACTGATGTTTTAAAGTATTTATTTTGTCAAAGAGCCTAAATGATAGGTTTTCCCTCTGTTCTTTCCAACTGATGAGCAACATCACATCCTGCCAGTGGTGTTGTCTTGTCACAAAACCCTCTATTTCTAATTTAAGGTTTAAGATTGCTCTTTTTTACTAGGTTTTTTGACCATGATCAAGATATTAAAGGCTCATGCTTATCTCAGGCAAATAAAAATCACTCAAGTTTTTTTCTATTAACCACTGTGTTATGTCCATTGACTTCTCCAGTGCTTCATACCCAGTGTCTACAAAGACTTTGTAGTACAGTTAACCTCTTCAGCACCACTTCATGTATCATGTTGAATACAAGCACTCAATATTAACTATCTAGAATATCACAAGTTAAGAAGCCAAGAGCCCTTATTGCCACTAATGTGTCTGGGGTGGGGGAGGAAACAAAATGAAAAATGTTCAGCACTTAAATAGTCAGAGACACCTCCAGACAGAAGATGTATGCTGCTTGACAGGTCTTATTTTCCTGACCTCCAGTATCTAGATATTCTGTAGAAATCAAGGGCGGGGGGGGGGGGGCGGAATTGGAAACAAGTTAGGCATAACAACCTGATCCTGGCTCAGTTTTAAGCGAGTTTTTCCTAGTGTGTCTCTTTAGAAATGCCTAGATTTAGTGGGGATTGTTGCCTGTGGAAGGCAGGCGAGCAGCCCGGTCTGGGATCCCTCAGCCCAGCCGAGGACTCTGTGCCGGCAGCCCCGGCACGGTTCTATCCGGACCAGGGACTCCATCTAGTGGGGACGCAGCTCACGCCAAACCCAGCCTCAGCTCCAGCTCCAGCCTCAGCCCCCAGGCCCCAGATAGTGACCGACCGGCACCCAGCGAGCTGGGCACCGGCTGCCAGGGGTCACTCACTCTGCTACACAAGTGACACAGCAAATAAAGGGCAGAGAAAAGAATCTTACCAAGACGCCTGGGTTTCAAACGCTCTGCCTAACCACAGCAGTGCACTGAAGGCACAGGGCGAGGGTCGCAAGCACCTTAAATCACTTTGGGCTCACCATAGCCCTTGTTCTCTTCCATCTACATGTTTCCATCCTTTTTCTACGCTAGCATGGGCAGAAGTGACTCAGTTTCCAGACAGCTGGAGAGAGAGTATGGCTGATAACTGAAGTAGCAAGAGCTTTTGTAAAGCACTTGTCTCCCAGTTGCACAAGCACCACTGCCAGAACAAAGGAAGAACCACAGCATGCAGAGCAGGAGGCAATGAGGGCAGCAGCCCTGCCTCAGAGAAGTTTGAAGTGATGTGCAAGTACATCTTCGGGGGTAGGGGGAAAACAAAGAAACACACACACGAAAAAAACAAAAAGCAAACAAACAAACAAAACCACCTACAAAAACAAACGAACAAAACCTCCAGAAAAAACAAACCAAAACCCCGAACAACTAAAACAAAAAAGAAGCAGCTTTATCTACAGTTACCTTTGGAGCACAGACTCAAGAAGCAGGGAAATAGAACCAAGAAGGTGAAACAGAATTCAACGCAGCAAAACCTTTAATCAGTCCTGCCCCCACCTTACCTAGCACAAAGGCAGGACAAACAAGTCAGTGTTTCATCTTCAGAAGCACAGGATACTCTCACCTACCGTGCACTACTCTCAAAATGCCAGATAAACTTTTTCACACAGACACATACAAAGTTTCTTTAGATCTGATACATTGGCACAAACCTCCTTCACCAAGGAACCACTCTGACAGAAATGTCCAGATATTCTGGACATTATGATACTCTTCATACCATATATTAATATCGTAATGTTAGCAAGATGATACCAGTGAGCCAATTGTAGTGTTGCCCCCTTTTTTTAAAATTCTTTCAAAAATTCCAGATAAAAAGACATAACAATATGACCCTTAGAAAATTAACTCAGAGTTAGCTTTAAAACCTAAAAATCTAAAAACCTCTGACACTTAATATACAAAATTAATGCATATTAAAAACAGAAAATTGTATAAAACTTCAGTTGCTTAAGCAGTCTATAGAGGAGAGGGCTACAAACTACTCAGAAAATAATAAAGTTTACACTTATACTGGAAGTACTGAAGCCTACCTTTGCCTGCAGCCACTGTGGGGCTGTTTAAGTACCAGACAGGAGAACCAGAGTATTTGACTAGTAAGGAAGGTTGTACTATATTTCATCTAAATTCGTTTTATGCAAAACTCTGTTTTCTACTTTTATGTAGACACAAGTCACTTACAGCACTACAAGCCCTATTTTGTCCACATCAAATACATTTATTTTAAAATTTTCACAAATTCATTAATCAATGAAAGTTGGACCCAATTTTTTTCTCCTTGATTTGCACCACATCTCACACTTTACTGCTGTTATGAAATCACAAGGAAAAAGTAGAAGTTTAAGTTGGAGTGCAAAGTAAGCAACTGGAGCACAGGAATTTAAAGCTTGTTTTCCAGTGATAATAATGAAAATTTTAAAGAAGTCCCAAACCCCACCAAATGCACTGTAAAGTATACATAGTAAGGCAGCATGAACACATCTTGCTGAAGTTTTAGGGTTTTGTGAAACAGTATTCATCTCTTCAGGAAAAAAAAAAAGTAAAATCTCATAAGGAAAATAAATGATAAATTATACTATTATGGAGAGGTTGTATCTTTTCTCTGTAGGAATTAATTTAACTGGACAACAGTGTAGTTTGCTTCTACAATGAAACCTCTTCTCCTTTTATTATTCTGTCTACAGCTGGATATCTCTCATATTCTTCCTGAACCTAAATCCACCTGGCTTAGTCCACAATGCAGCAGCTCATTTTAATGTATAACAGCTAAATATTATCATGTATCAAACCAACAATCCTCCATTAACTGCAGCTGAATAGCTAAGTCTCCAGTTCTGTCCTTTGCTCACCATTCACAGGCTGCCCACTCCCTGGGAGCACGTGATCCCTCCAGTGCAATGAACAATACCCCCACAGCTCCCTTGAAGACTTTATTTATCACCATCTACCAGTAGATCTCAATATTCCTCTACATTTTGACACTATCCTATAAGATGGACTAAGTCAGTTTTAAATTTAGCTCAATGACTCTTCAAAACCTAGCCCTTCATCTCTGAGTCTTCGTTGTAGCGTTCAATCTGACTTTCAACTTAAAATACTTATGGCCAAGCCCAAAGGTTCTAGTTAAATACCCATCTTCATCCAAAGAGATAAAGATGCAGCTTAGAAGAATGAAAATGGAGGGGTTTGCAGCTTTGAGCTTCAGTTGATACTGAAGCACTACCACGGCCTTCCAAAGTAGCCAGGTACACACAGACAGATGTTGGATGCTGTGAACCAACCTCACTCCTGTGGCAGAACCTGTGAGAAAGGTTGGTTGTGTTAGTGTTTTATTGGTTGGTTAGGGGTTTTTTTGTTTGGCTTATTTTTTTTTAAATTTATTTTAACCTAAGAATTTTTGGCTCTATATAACCCTTGCAGAATTTGCATGCTTTGGCATAAAGGCAGCATTGCATATGGCATTGATACAAAGCTGCCTACATTGGCCTGGTCATTAAGCTTTGAAATAGGGCCCAGAAGTATTGTGTGAGAAAGTTCAATTTTATATACCGAGTCAATAATGTGTGTTTTCTTTTTCTCTTTTTCCAGTTGACTCTATCTGCTGGTTTTGAAAGAACTAGTTGCTTTTTTCTAATCATTTTTCCCCCGAATCCTTCAGGGATCCTGTCCTCTCCATACCACCTTTCCAATTGCTTCATTAGTGTAACCTCTATCAGGACTGTTCATGAGTCCAGCATCAGCTCCCTCCTCTCTTCACTCTCTAATTGGTATTTTTTCCCCTCTTTTCCTACTTCAATTGATAAGGTGTCACATTCAACATCTCTGAGTCTTCCCTTTCCTCAGCTAATAACTAGAGTCTGCAAATTCTTCTACAATATTCTCCACAAGTTGTTTGCTTTCATCAACACTAATCCACTCTCTTGTTAACGGTGGCCATCCTTCACCTCTCCTACTTGTAATTCCTTCCTCTCTAATCTTTTATTCAATGAAAGCCACACTGGTAACACTGAATTCCCTCTTCTTTGTCCCTCTGCCACTTTTCGGCACTTCTTTTTCTTTCCGCAGAAAGTTCAAGTTTCTCATCCTCCAGGATTCAGATCAGTCAAGACACAGCATTAAAATCTACTCGTGTGGAACATTTACACATGGATTACCTGACATTCCTTGCTTCCTCTAAGACCCCTCGCAATATTCTATCTCACACATCTACAACCAGATCCTCCTATGCTCTACTCAAGCATCCAACAGCCTCTCGCTTGGGCTAGGACCTTCACATCATTTGAAAGATGAAGATTTCCAAGACAGATCAGAACACAGAAGTCATGTTGCATGTGCACATTTGGACAAAATGTTATGCTCAACATTCAGTCTCAGAAGTAGACTGGACACCCCCCTAAGAGAAGCAGGTATTCTACATCTGCTGTTAAGCATGATCACAAGCACAACAAACCCCAAGTATATTGCACATTGGGCAACTTCCCTCTTACTCCCAAGAATCTTCCAGTCATGATAGTCACAAATATCTTTACAAATCAAAAGAAAACAGATAAAGCTTGTTCATTCTACGATAATGACAGTCTTGCAAGGTCATTTGTGGATTGTTTTTAAATGAGAGAATATTTGCCTCGTATTACAAGTAACAAAGCCTCAGAGAGACTAATTCACATCTTTCCTTTTCACTTGATTCTCACAAATATTCTTGTACCTCCAAAACCATTCTAATTCATGTACTTTGAAGAAAAAACAACATTTTAGGAAAATTCTCACTGAAATGGTTTTATGCACATAAATAACACTTTCTTCCTGCTTTTCTTGACCTGTATTAGCCCTATTGAAACTACTTCTACACTTAAGACACTGTGGGTGTATCTATTCCTTAAAGTTCTGAAATTTGGCCACAAAATTAAAAATAATTTCAAGATAAAACTTAGCAACATCAAAATTTTATCACTAGAACACCACATCAAAAATCCCCAACAAATATTTGAATTAAAGAAACTGTCACAGAAAAATGAAAATAAATTACTCTTAAAATGCAACTTATTTTTAGTGGTTCCAAATTCGTTTTGGTGTTTATAACTTATTTTTATGCAGTGCTTCCAAAGATTCTCAGATTCAATCATAAATCTGAAAGACAGTGATCAAAGAGATTAGTTTTTGGCTTAAACATCACCATATAAAAGCGTAAGAATCTATCTTCCCATAGCTTTTTTCTTTTGTTAGGTAAGTATACCTTGCTTTATCATACCTCAATACATGTTTATATTGTTTTTTAATTAAATCTGCATAGAATACAATAAAAACAAACCACAAACCACAGCAAAAATATCTAAAACACTTTTATGAACAACTGCTTTTATTTGAATATACTCTTTTTTGTAAACCTGAAACATGAAACTCAGCGACTCAAAAGCTCTAGAAAAGAGTATCAGTGAGGGCAGATAATATATATTTATAAAGTACCTTGACATAAGGTGTTAAATGTATTCTCAAAACCAATATGAAAGGAGACAAACTACAGTCTTACGGCTCACAGTGCTTTCCAGTAAGAGATCTAATCGCTCATATCCACAGAGAAGCCATTCTGTCCTGACTTAAATCTCTACCCTTCCATTTTCTAGCTTCACTCACCAAACCAAACTTCTCTGCTATGAAAGGTCTCTATGTCTGTGTTCCAAGAGCACAAAAAGGGCAGAAACATAGCTTTCTGGCCTAATAGTAAAATTAAAGCTAGCATGTGCTGCCTTCTCACTATCGCTAACAGAACCTAGACATGTTTCCATAAAGAGTGGGAATTAGTGATTTTCTCCAAAACACATACTCAATTTCTGCTCACACAAGGCAGAAAAGACTACATCAAACAGCTAACTTTATTAATTAGCAAATACTGTATTTAAATGAAGGGATGAGGAACTGACAAGCACAGACACTAATGTTTTTGAAGTGGTCATGCCAAGCAATACAATGAAGCCAAGACTTTAAAAGTATCTCATTTTTTTCCCCTGTTACATTGCTATACCCACAAAAGACACACATCAAATAAAAAGCACCATCCTGAATATGTCTTGTGCACTATTACAGAGATAAAATTTAAAATTAACCCAATTAAAATTGCCAGATACTAACTTACCTGTTCTCTCTTAGGACTGAACACAGCTTAGTGCAAGTTCTGATGCTTGCACACATCTGCATGAGCCCTGACTTGTAGAGCCTGCTGCTCAGAATGACTCCTCAGAGTGCTGTGCGTGCCTCATCCAACCTTTGAGCTTCCTCCTGAGCCTGCCAGCACAGGTGCCAATTGTGACAAAGCTAGCTCTGCTGCACGAGACTAATTGAGATCAGCCACGAAACGACCATCAGGTGCTAACATCAGGGCTCGCTCAACACAGGCCAGGTGACCTATACACAAAGGGTGTCACATCTAATTACAAGTGCTTAATACCATCCAGTTACCCCAAAATGAACTCTACAGAGACAGATCATACCTCACTGTGTACATAATAACCTCCCTGCTCCAGAGACTATCTCAACTCTTATTAAGATATAGCACATATCTTACCCTATAAGCTACATTATGTGTGTAATAGATGCAGTTTTGGTATTGGATCTTGAATTTTTCCTAGAAGCTGATATTATTGATATCAAAATTGCATTCCCCAATTCTGATAAGATACACTGCTGGGGTGTAAGAATCTTACATACCAATAAAAAGGTAAAATCTCAAATATTGGAATTGTCTCCACTCGAATACAAAACAGGTAAGAACAAAATTAGATGCAAGGAGTCACTAGTAATCGCCAGACACATCAACTTCAAGATCTCACAGATAAACAAAACAGCAGAAAAACAAAAGCAAGATTAACCAAAATCAGCAGCTAGACTACAAATAACAAATAGTAAAAAAAAATCTGCGGTATTGTCCCATCCTCTGTTTCTTGTGAACCAAACTCACTGAAACTCATAGAAATGTGAACACAGCGAATGCATTCCTGGGCTCTCTGAACACAAAACAGCTGCAGTGCTGCAGATAGCTTAGCAGCAACATTTTTCACAAGGATTCAGTGATCCTTTTCAAGTTTATACATGTGGAAAAAAAATTCTCATTTTCACAGAATGGGCAGGTTGGAAGGGACCCTAAAGATCATCTAGTTCCAACCTCCCTGCACTGAGCAGGGATGCCAATCACTAGCCCAGGTCACCCAGGGCTGCAATCAAATACTACTACAATAAGGGGCAATACTAGCACTGGATAATCACTTACACCTGATTTCCACCACCAATCCTCAAAAACGTGTCCCAACACAAAAGTCACAAGTGCTTTCATTTACTCACCATTCTTACATGTTTCAGAACCTACTGCTGAAAAGCCAACATGACTTTCAAGACTGAAATAATATGGAAAGAAACACATTGGAAAAAAAGCAGACTTTAACCATCTTATGTATTTAAATCTTGCCAAAATAATTCAATTGCCAAAAAACAGACTTAGTCAAGGACCAAGACAGGCTTCCTGCATAATTCATCAGGCATTTTAATCCTGTTTATGAGTATCAGGTTCTCTACAGAAATGCTTTTAAAGAATGCTTAATAAAAATCATTGCTAGTTAGGGATTTATGAGATGTATTACTAACAGATAAAACAATAAACCAAAACTTACCCTGTGGCCTCTGTAATGGCATATGATATTAATATAAAGAAAACCTATACCTCTCCCCTGAAATCATAGACTGCAAATGCTAATACTTTACACGGAAAAGTGATCTGAGTTAATAGCTTCTCTCCAGCACTTACCTTCATTGGAAAAATTCAGATGCAAAGAAATATTTGCTCAGTTCTGAGATTGCTTTAGAGCTCATTTATCCAATTCAAAATGAAAATTAAAATCTGATCAACAAAAGAGAGTTGCACACACACAGTTATAGTCCTAAATTACAGGAAAAACTTCCATTTTTTACTTTTTTTCATATGTATCCACCCCTAAACCATTTTATATCCTGACACATGGCAGTATAAAGTATATTGACAAAAGTGCATTAAATACATTACTAAGTTTGTGAAGTAAATACTCAAAGGCTATGAGACACCAGAACTATGTTTATCTGTGCAATATGAATTCATACATCCTGACTATTTTGTCCCCCACACCTTGTCTCTCCTGTAGCCAATGCTGAATATGTAGAGTCAAAATAACAGAGTATGCCCCACTGGAATGATTGAATCACAAAATAAGAAGCCTTTGGTTCCTTCTCTTCATTCATTCTTTTTGGTTCCCTAGCCTAGCATTCAAAAAAAACCTGAGCATGTTAACTACATAACATTCAGATGCCATACAGAAATTCAGGTATTTGTATTTCTTTCATTTCAAAGGATCTGGGATGCATATTTTGGAGGCTGCAGTATATAATTTGCTTTTGCTGGTATCTCCTAGACATGTTTAAGGGATGCATAATAATGTTTCCCCCTCAATACTCTGTTACATACTTGGGGAATCAACTTAGATAATTTAAATGCAATTAAACAAACTTGCTAAGTTAAAGAAACATCACCACCATTATAGAGAAAAAAAGGCATCCTGATGTTCTTTTAATATACATATAAATAATAATATTTTCCTCTAGTAAAAAAATCTATTAATGTATTTATAGAATCTTACTGTAGTTCAGAGCAGAGGGATTTAAACTGTTAACTACAAACCCAGATAGTTAACCTGGACTAAACTAACTAATCTGTACAGGAACTCCAAGTTCAGATAATCTTTCTAACCTCAAATGCAAAAATGACACGTTATCTAGGTAATTATGAAGAAAACATCCAGGAACTTGGACAAAATTCTTTGAAAATGGGTGCCCTGACACAGAATTCACAGCTGCAATATACAATCATTTTCCTGTTTAAACAAATATTGCCTGTCACTATGATAACCCAAAAGGAAAGCTGTATTGCATGACAAATATACATGATTTGGCAGTGTTGTCTTTGCCTGCATATATCACATTCATTACTATGGCTTAGGAAGGACAGAATGGGTTAGCCACACAGTTTAATGTGTTGATGTCTCTCTGTCCTTTTCCTCCCAGGATAAGATGAAAAATGCTATGACTTTTTTTTCATTATTAATAATGAATGGCTTTCTTGTTGACAGTCCTTGCTGCCAAGTTAGAAGCCTTGAACTTTCATCTTTATGATGCAAGATTTCTGTTCACATGAACATCAACTAAAAGGACCACAGAGGACAAGCTTAATATCCAGTTTCTAAAAGATCAGTTGTTATATTCCTTTTATAGCTTGTTTTTGTTCGTGGGTTTTTGCTTGGTTTTGTTTTTAAATCTCAGTACTTTTTTTGCAACATACATTTGGTACCATGACAGATAAGACTGGGGCAAGCATGATGTATCCCCTCCTTGCACAGTACCAAAAAAGGACTCTTGCTGATTTCTAAAACACAACACTGAAGTGATTTTCTTCTGCACTGTTGTTCCCAGAAGTTACACACCAATGGCACTCCTAGCAGTATTTAGAAATCCATCAAATTCCACTTGTCAGTCAATTGTGTTTGTGTGAATATATATACACATACCAAAATATATTCAATATAATTATATATATTAAAAAAAGATCCTGGGGGATACACGCTATATATATTACTATTCATTAAATAAACATCATGCAGTATTGTCAACATAGTCTGTAATTCTCTCCTATTTTCTTAGTCTGCTAGCAACAATTATAACTTCAGATGATGAGCCTCTGTTGGCTAGAAGTGTATTAGGAGTAAAACAGTGGCTTTTTTTCCTTACTCAGGTATCTTTTGTCCCAAAAAGTTTTACCTACATCTAACATCTGTTAAATATCTCAAGGGATAGCTTGGATTGGTAATAATTACAAAAGATGAGTGATAGTCCACAGCTTAGGACTGTCTCTTGATGATGCTCTGGATGCTCTAAAGCCACAGCAGCAGGATGGCTGCAGTTCAGATGGAATCTGCTATTCCAGACTGAGACTAGAGAAAAGGAACTCATAAACGAGTAGCAGAACATAAATACCAAGCAACAAATTAAGGGCCAACTAGTTCTCATTTCCCATCATAATATTTCAATTTTGACAGAACATTCTGTGAGACTTCATGTAACAGAGAGAAGGAGCTCACCTGCAGAGCAGGTAGTAAGCAACAGGATCAAACAAATTTATTTCTCTTAACAAAAGCATAAATAAAAAAAAAAGTAACAAGATGTCATGATGGATGACATAATACATGTGTTTCTAATATCTATGTATTTAGATTAACATAACACATACATTGTTTTATAAATATATCACATTTATAAAACTTCACAAATAGAAAGTAAAAACAAATTCACTAACAATCTCACACAACTCAGGAGAGTCTGCATTTTATGAAACAAAATGTTAAATACATTACTTCATGAATAAATTTCTCTAACTTAGAACCTTCTAAACATTCCTGAAATTACCTATGAAGATACAAAGTCCAAAGCTCAGTGTTCTAGAGCCACTGTGCTGTCTACTCTTTTCTATGGTTCCCAAGCATGGCTCNTAGCCTTGGAAAGACACTAGAAAAATGGGTAGCAAGTCATTTCTTTATAAGAACTGGGAACCTCTCTAAAGTAAATTATTCTTCAGATCTGCAGTATACAGCTGTATCTGAAAAATTTCCTTTTGAAGTTTTATCAGAGGAGACATTCTTCCTTAAAGTCTATTATATGACCAGAATGTACATTCCACAATGCCATTCTTAGACTCTGAACTTGAACTTCACTCTCTACACTGTTTTTCTGAGAAGTTCATTCTTTATCAAAGGATGATTGTTCTTGAAAAAGACCACCCCAAACCTGATATGCAATCTGAAAACTACCTTCTTCATTGTAGGCTTAAAAAAATGAAATGGCACAAATATATGAGAGGCTTTCCACACCTGCTGCAATGTAGACAGTTGTGGTTAGGGCTGGAGAGAGAAGGTCAGTGGGAGGAAGGAAAATGTGATTGAGTAATTCTCAATATGATGCTAACCTTTAGATTTCATTTCAAATCTAGCTATCATGTTACCCAAATAATATAGTACAGGATGGATACTGTTTTGCTAATATGATAGATAGATTCCTAATAGGAATGTCATACTTAACTAAATTACAGATATGCCAACTATGATATATTTTATGTGCATGTGGCACAGTATTTCATAATATGCTGTGACATTTTTTTTCTCTTGACATATAAAAAGACTGAAAAGAAATTTAAAAGAGTCAATCAACTTGAGCTGATTTTGCACACCAAATCCCAAATGGTCATCTTTCATTAGCAGATCCTTATTGAGGAAGAGTTAAAATCTTGAAAAATCTTGCAGACAGCATGAAATGACATGTGATTAAACAATAGAGCAGCAAGTTCCACAGACTAAGATTTGATTTGATATTGGTACATAAGAGATTGGGAAAGCCATTAGAACTCCCTGCTGAATCTCTAAAATACTCTCCAAATGGTAGCTGGTCTGTGTGAAGCAAGTTACATTGCAAAGGTAAATTCTGAGAAACAAAACAGTACTTTCTTTCCAAAAGCAAGCTGTTAAATACTGATTCTATAATCCTGGTACTCACAGCTAGACCTTCTAACTCTTGGTAATGATTCTCTGAATGAAAACAAAAAGAGGAGATACCAACTCAAAGTAATCACACACAGAAGTCCCATTTTTTAAGCTGCCTAATTTACTGTGACTGTGGAGAGACACAAGGAGCTGGAGTGAGTACAAAGCTTATCATTTATAAGGTGCCTACAATTAGAGTTTGAATACCTTGTTAGAGAGGAATTACCAAAATAGCACTTATTCATCTCCTTTCAGGCAGGTACCTGACACGACACAAAGTAACAGGGAAGTCCACTTGAGCCCAACTGAAAGCAACAAACCCATAGTCACCTGCCTGTGACTGGAAGTTCATTAAATGTTGATAATATAATAGTATCTTCTGCAGGTGGAACATCTGTTTTATTGATACCTGCAGTCAGATTCGCAGGAGAAATGTTCTGTTTGTCAGTGACAGCTTGTGATCATTCTGCAAGGAAATCATAAGTAATGGCAGTTATCTCCAGTGACAAATTCCCTCCCAATTGTGATATGCTTACATTAAGTATGTAATCTTACGCCTTGCTTTCATCTGAAAGTACTATGAGGTTTGAACACACTGGAAAATACACTCAAAGATAATTTCTTCTTCCACTGAAGTGCTGGCCCCATGCAATTTCAAACCCCAAACCAATCATTAGCCATAAGCTCGGAAATGATTAAAAAAATACATCTTATTTCAACCAAATAGTTACAATGAAAATACTTTAATTATGCAAGCAAAACCTTGAGCAGGTTTACTGGGGATAATTACCACTAAGAAAACATTCTCATGGTCGAGTGGTAAGCATGGTAGTGGTGGGGGGATGGTTGCACTCAGTGATCTCAGAGCTCTTTTCCAGCCATAATGATTCTATGATTCTAAGACACAAACTCACTAGAAACTTGGAGCACTCTTCACAGTCCAGTAGCCACATGCTCACTTCTCTGCCACATCATCTAAGTGTCCTACCTACCAAATTCTTGCAAGAATTCCTCATGTCAATGAAAGTAAATTTTGAGGCAAAACCTTTGTTCATTTTCTTGCACACTCAGCAAGGAGAGAAAGGTTTCCCAAAGCAAGGTAACTGAATCCTCTTTGCAGAAATGACAAATCTGTTACAGATTTTGTTTAAACAAAATTTAGAAGTTAATTCCCTTGATATCAGTAGATCTGAGCAGAGAACATACTAATACCAGTAATCCGATCAATACAGGAAAAAATAATCATTAATTGTCTGTAGTGTGCAGAAGCCTACTACTCTGTTTTATCAAGCCTATTTCAAGAAAAAAGATCCTCACAAATCTTAGACTGAAACAAAAAAAACACCTCAATCTTTATTTTTTTCCCAAAGAGGTGTGAAATGCAGCTCAGCTGAAAGCAGTGCAATTCTAACTTGCAGGCGAATTAAGCCTTATACAATGATAAATAAAATGTTCAGTAATGTGCTTTTGGTGTGACTGAATGAGGCATCTGGATAAAATTGAGAACTATAGGAGAACACTAAATCATTTTAAAAACGTGCATGAACTTTAGAATGATGCTGTCATCAGATTATTTATATTCTAGACATACAAAAGTGCTATATATTTCAGGTCTTTCGTGGCAAAACAAAAGCTTTACACAAGTAAAATTAAGTATTTAGATGCTTTTATACAGGATTTATTAGTTCATATTTTGCCTTGTCTCTATATATCTCTCAATTTCAAATGTATTTTTTGTCATTTTAGCTTTATACTGTGTGGTACATTTATTTCAGTATATATTAACTGATGAGCAATTTGAATTCACACAGAGTTAGCTATACCTGAGAAAACATCCTCTGAGGATCAAACTAAACAAAAACAGGAGCCAAATAAACACATTACAAAAGCTCAGTTTCATACTGTTTAGACATAAAAAAATACCTTTACATACCTTTAATGGTTATCTGAATTAACCACAGTTAGCCTACAGAACAGCCAATAGCCAAAAGCAAGTATCTTTCAAAAGATTTTCTCAGTCATTTTCCTTTATAAACACATATTAATCTTCACTACATGAACAAAAATGTACCTGAACACATAATTACTTTTTTCTATCATCACCCAAATCTTTAGGCATCAGATCTGTTAAAACACAGGCTACACTGTGCTCACCTTCTGCCTTAATCAGAGCAATGCCTCTCTTTCTCTTCTATATTTTTCTCAGTATTAACCTTAGGGTTAATGCTGCTGTTAGCCATTAGTACCAAGGCACAAACATTTATCATACTTCTTCAGCTTGAAATTTTCCACTTGTTCCTAATTTTTGTGCTCTCATTCTGCCAATTATTCTGAGTATAGCTATCAAAACTTTCTCATGGTAACCTTTGTTAATTTGCTCCAGAGCAGCTAAACATACCAAGCATTCAAAATGTCACAGAATAAACAGCTCCAGCTCAAGTCTTCCTCCTGTCATGCTGATCTGTGTACCAACTTTTACATACTGTGATTATAGTCACATTTGTTAACATAGTATAAACCTACTTAGTTAACTACAATTTGATTTTCTTATTCCACTTAAATAGCTCAAACAAAACAAACAACCTGCAACCAAATAAATATGTATCTGCAAAGCCACACTGATTTAAAAGCGTATTTGTAGGTAAACAAATACTAATTACATCATAAGATTTGTGTAATCAAGTAACAGGATTGATTCAACACCAAAACAAATGAGAACACCTCTATACTGTTCATACAGAACACTTGTAACCCATTGCTTTTTCTGTGTGGTATCAAGGAGTTTCTGGCACTAAGGCAGAGGAGAAAGATCATAGAATCATAGAACCCTAGAATGGTTNTTTGCCAGCAGCTGCCACACACCCTTTAGTATGATTTTATATAATATTTTGGCATTTAATAAGTTGTTCTTCTCATGGGAAGTGGTTTCAGATGACTAAGATGAGGCAGAAGGTATGGAGGGAATAATGCATCATCCCTCAGGACCTGTATCACATGGATAGGTGCTACTACTGAAAACACTGGACTGGTTAACTCATACCAGGATTCACACAACTGCTCACAGGTCTTCACCATCTGACATCAAAGAGCCATTTCAAGTCTACTTTGGAAAATATGTGCTCAAAATATTCTAGTGAGTCAGAACTCAGATTTTTGAGTAATATTCTGAAGATGATAGGGTAGATTAATAAGGAAAAGTACATAACCAACTAAGATAATACACCATCACCTGCTACAGATACAGATGTAAAAATGCACCTATATTGCTTCAGTAGATGTTCATTCAAGGACATAGAAATTAGTCTTTATTGTGATAGAAGCAAAAGAAAGAAAAGAGCAAGTCTGAAGCTACTTGAAACTTATCATGTCAAATCCTTTCAGCACACACCACACTCTGTACTTTCAGTTTGTTGGTTCAAGTGTTAATATTCTCTTAGGGAATGCTTCAGGGGTCCCTTTTTGTTTCAAACACAAGTTAAGTTTTCAAAATCTTGTGATACATTAATTACATCTTAGGTATTTTATTACCTAGCTAGCTGTAAGAAAGTTACCTTACTAGCTTTGACAATAAATGCAAAGTTCCTGAGAAACCACCCACATATAGAACCACTACCACAAATGCTGACAATCAGTCTGACATCCAATCTGTTTCCAACCTACAGCCACAGAAATAAAGCACTGCACACTCCAAAAAAAGATCACTAACATTTTCCCTAGTTTAAAGTACTTTTAAGCTTTTTTTTTTTAAATGACTCAGAAGCTTTTCCCCTGCTTGGTTCATCCTTCTTTCAACTCATTAACATGTATCATTAAAAAGTAACCACCTAAAATTTTTCTGTTGGGGTTTTCCAAGAATAATAAAGCAATAGCTTCTCACTGAAATTTAGGGCATTGAGTTCTCAAGAATTTTCTAAAAGTTTACCTTTAATAGCTATAATTGTAATGTGACTACATCAGTGACAAGAACTGAGCCATATGAGTTATGTGTTCACTTCCAAATGGCCAACAACAACAAAAAAATCTTAGAATATTAAATCTCTCAGTTAAGAGAAAAGAAAAGCAAGAGGAAAGAAAAAAATAAACAACATAAGTGGAGCTCAGCAGGAATACCACAAAACACCAATGCCTATGATAATTCAAAATCCAAAACATTTTTGTACTGTAGCATAAGCAAAGGTTTTAATGAAACAGTAATAAGATGTTTGAATAATCTGTGCTGTGAACTGCAAACTGCAAACTACTGGAAGATTTATCACTCAGAACACAGTTCAAGGGACTGGAAGAAGACAAAAAATCAGACTTTATCCACTATTCTAAGCAATACAAAAAACACGAGTAGTAAAAACACAAGCAAAGCGATGAAGATTTAACTCCAAAAGAACTATGAAGTTCTATACATATGAATCTCTTACAACAGAAGAACCTCAAATTGCACATCCTGTCAAAATCTTGATAATTTATTACCAATTTTAAAAACCCACTGCTGCTAAAATGTAAATGGCACTAATGATTCCATCTTGTTAGTTCTTGCCCTCAGCAACGATTACTGAACATAAACAAATGGACCTGAAGGTTTTAAATAAGAACTCAGAGAGCAATAATCCTCTTTTGCCTGACCAGCTCTAACCACAACTTTGCTCTTACTCATGCTATGATCCTGATCTCTTTTAAACAGCTTTAGTATGTCCTGAATGCATGAAAGACAGAGGATACTGAAACTTAAAGTGGGGAAAGATTCCTTTAGTTCTAAGACAGATGACAGCTTCTGAAGTCTTTTCAACTTCCTCCTACCTACTGTGTTTCATTTCAGACTCCAGCACTATCCTACAAAAAAGCAGGCTTGCTCTGTCAGTGGGGTAGCATATCAGATGAGTGTTCATCAAAACCCTTTATTGTCTGCCTTAAATTGGGTCTCTGCAACCATGTTTGACATTTGAATCATAACAACCATCTTCTGAGAGCTTTTTCAAGCTTTGGAAAGTAATATTTTAAGTCTACAGTTCACCTCAAGTTGTCTGTCTTTTCCTGATCAATATACCTTTAAAGAGTTTCTCCTGAATTAATTAGCACTTTTATTTCCTACTGTTGTATTTTCACTTTAAAATAAAGGATTTGGACTGTTCACAAGATCTCTGTTTCCCACAAATGCTTCCACAGAATATAGAGACTGAAAAACAGATGTGAACATTTTCCAAAGTCACAGTGTTTTTTCCCCCCACCCAATCCATACACAAAGAGTCATTTCCATATGATAATGCATCTTTTATACACACACAGCTAGCTACCAACTAATCACAGAAGGTTACCAGTTAGTAGCTAGAGTATGCAGTTTCCAGTGGCCACTCCAATTACTGCAGGCTCTTTTTCTGCTAGTTCAGAATTGTTAGGCCTACTAAGAAAAAACTGACTGCTAATAACATGGATAGAAATTATTCCTACAATCTAAAAAGCAGCAATCAATATATATTTGACTCTATCAATATATTATCCAGGTATAACAGAATGGTATGAATCATCACATGAAAGAATTCAGCTCAACTTGTAAATTAAATTTGCTAGATGTTACTACTTCAAACTTCTTTGAGGAATGTCATTGCAAAGAGAACACATCAAGAATTTGATTTACAGAGGAGAGATGACTTAGGGAAAATTAGAGAAATCACAACTTTTACTCTTGAAAATACTAAGACAAGCAAACACTAAGAATTATGGAAGCTGAATATGTATATTCATAATCCTATTATGTGTTGCTCTGGTTTCACTTCGCTCTGTATTCTGTCACCTTCCCTAGTTTCCCCCCCTTTTCCTGTTCCATCCTGCCCAAAATCAAGCAGATAGGTGCTTTTATACAAACACAGATGTGTACAGAGATGCCTGTGTCCTTTCTAAACTTGTCACTAATATGCCTAATGCAAATCAGCCAAGAACACTGCTATGAAGAGAGGTAAAGGCAAGACAGAGAAGCATGCTCTATGCACCCCAAAATCATCATGCTTGGCCAGCTTTTCTTCCTCTTCAGATGACAGGCAGGAGGCACAGATGCCAAGCTATGGAAGTTATTTTCCAGTGATGGCATCTGGCTCTCTGGCACATTCCACTGACATTTGTGTTGGCTTCTTTGTCATTGCCTCTGGGTTTGTTAATGGGTTAAGCTGATAATAGGATATTGTCTGATCCTGGATGCCACATTTCTTTTAACTCACCTTTCATTTCGCTCAGTTCCTGTAAGAATAAAGCTACTCTTCATCCTCTTGGAATCTTTGTATTTCAGCTGACACACGTAATGATGTAATTTAGGATAGTCCTGTTGTGCTAATGGATAATTTGGATAGGGCAAACAGCTTCTTCCTATATTTTACACTTAAAAAATGGTATCTGCCAAAACTTATTAATATAAATATGTTATTCAAGGACACTGTTTTCTTTTGTGATCTTGAGAAAAGAACTAAAACTTTGAAAGTACTGTTACAATGACAAAAAGTAAGCATTTTCAAAATTGGATTATATTTCATTATAATCCCTAGTCTTTTGTTCAAAATCATAGTATCCTTCTCTATATATTGCAGGAAATGTTGATGGAACATTTATATTTTAAAGTAACAAGTAAATAAACTACTTTAACACATCACAAAAGGTAACTCCAACAGGTTTACCACATGACAAACATGGTTTCTAGTTTAGAAATATCAGTTTAAATGACATTAATTTCTAAAACAAATGGGCAAGGAGCCAAAAAATTGCATGACATCAACAAGGGGCTGAATGCAACTGGGAGCTGTGGAGCAGAAAGGAGCTATGCCAGATTGTGTGGCAGCTGAGAATCTTCTTGGTGACCATTTGCTGTGCAATCTCAGATTCATCTCAAAAATTATGCATTCCCCATTGATTTCATGCTAAAGTGGTGAAGAAAGAAACCTCTCTATGAGCTTGAACACACTGTGTGCTGGAAAGTCCTTTCCTGTGAGCACTCAGGATTCTCTTTCTTGCATTTCCTTGTTCCTATCTAGCATTCATAAGACTGCCTTCACATATTTGATCAGTGTTGTCAGATGTTATGTTAGTGGCAGTCAAAACAACAACAGAGGTCTGAAGGCAGAATTAACCACTGAATGCAAAATATTCCTAAAACTTAGCCAGACATCCCCACTCCTTCCCAGTATTAGTTCTTTACTTCAGAAAATCCGTTTTAAAACACTGTCAAAATACTGATAAGCAGCACTTTGCTAAGAGAAACAGAAATAAAAATCTAGACTCAAAAGATATATGATCTTGAAAATTCCTAGAAAAATACAAAGCAAACCCAAAAGACCTTAACTGCATTATGTACCCATGTGAGAGATTTTTTTGTGTGTGCAAGTAGTTCACACAAAACCTTCATGCAGATCTTTCTGCTGACTAGTGAACCTCTGTACATCTTAGAACATATATTTTTCTAATTATTACTGGAATTGGCCATCATTATGCAGAATACTAACAAGCTAGCAGAGTAGATTAAGATCGATATTCATAGCAATTGTTCTCTTACATTAATTAATAGCTTTTAATTATTAATACTAGTATAGTCACAATAAAGCCTTATCTTCATTCCAATCTGATATCTAGTATTATTTACATTATGAACCAGTTTTAATAAAGAAATTCTTTGGATAGAAAAGTGTTGGCATTTCCTTCTGAGAGTCTCGACAGGATATTCAGGCAGGGAGTCTTGCAATTAATCTTAGCAGCTCATTCATGTTCCAAACATACTTGCCTATTGACTCCTACAGAAAAGTGCTCATTCACTCACTTGGTTACATTAATTATACATAGGAGATAAAGCCAAGGAAATCTGCAAGACACCAGAGACTCCATTAGTTTTCTGTGTAAATTCCAAATTTGTTTCATGTAAAGAGAATGAGGCATTTTATTGACACTGGTAGGTTCCTGTCCAAACAGTCTCCTGATTACACCTGCAAGTTGGGTTGATATCACATTGCCTTTGCAATTGATACAGCAATTCTTACAGACCCTGTACAAAGCTCACCAAGAGATTCCTGATGGTTTATCTGCCTTTCAGAACTTTGGGGGCAAGGAAGAAGCTGTACAACACTGTAAAGCTCCAGCAGACTTCTCCAGCTGAAGGATTTATGCCTGGGTTTTATGCATGCTAAACCACATCCAGTTACCTTGAATTAACAACACTAGAAATAAGTGGTGAGACTATGAAGAGGTTAGTGGTTGGGCAAACAAATCTGGGGAGGAGAAGGGAAAAATAAAAGACAAGACAAAGTGAGAGAGCAAGTCAGTTACATTATAGAATAATTATTTTTTTTACCTGGACTTCTTTACATTGCCCTCTGACTGCAAGTATACTTCCCCTTGCTTTTTTCCTTCACAACACCTAAAAAGTAGCCCAGAGATGAACTAAATGATTATTGTGCACACTTTGCTTTTGTCCCCGTACCAACAAAATTTGAGTCCGGATTTTTCCTGAAGTGGTCTAAAATTCTTACAACTTAGGAAAAATGTGTGATCTATTAAATGCTATGCCCAAATTAAAAACATCAAGGCTCTTCTACACTAGCCCATCCAGTATTTATACAGCATAGATTGAAAGCAGGCTCCTTCTTAAAGGTCAGAAAAGACAGTTATGAGGGAAACAGCTGTAGGTGTGAAGAGAAAAATCCTATTCTTACTTAAATCACAGTATGCAGACAAATATTCCAATTTTTACGTGCATGTAAACTTGGAACTGTTGTATGTATCTATATGAAATACAAATCCACAATTAAGTCTGGTTAAGTTTAAGGGAAAAGAAAGTTATATTCAACCTGTATTTACGCTAATACTACAAACTGAGTCAAAAGAACTACTTAAAAGGTGGAGGAAACGGAGTATTTTCAGCAAAATAAAAGTGGCAAAAGACAGCTTTGGAACCTCTGGCTCTTAAAGGTGCACTGATGATGCAAATGATGGAAGACATCCATCATACTGAAAGATGAAATTCTTACCTGAAGAAAAATTTGTGCTCAATAATTCATCAATGATGATAAAATCTCACTGAAAAGTGAGGAGCTGAACATTTCAAAGCAAAAGAAGCTGCCAAAACATCTCCTGTGCTATGAAATGACTCCAATCTCCAACACCTCTTGAAGAAAATCAGTGTGTATAAAGCTACAGGGGGCTGTTTTATTAGACCAACTCTTTCTTAAATAAGATAAAGCAATACAGCATGAAAATAAACACACAAAAAAGATTTTGCTTGTTTTGGTTTCGGATTGGTTATTTGTTGTTGTTTATTTTTTAATTTAAACCAGCCATTTGTATTTCTCTTTTTTAATTCTGTAGTCTTCTTTGGTCTTCTCTCTCCTGTTCTCTTTCTGTGAACTTGGATAAATGGTAGAATACTGAATAAGTTTACTAATTTAGTGGTGACACCAACAGACATCATTTTCTTTTAGAAAAAATCCACCTTGCCAATTAGAACCAGTGAAAACATACATGGTTTTTACTAAAGGAGGAAGAACTATACTACTCTACTGAAAGCTGTTGCTATTCTGGTTTTACCCAAGAAAATCAGACACAAGGCAATTATTTGCATATAATCTTAAATGGAATATCCACTGAGTCATATATACAAAGTTATTAAAATATTGAAATATTTAGAAGTACTCACTGGATATTTATAACACATTTCACAAATGTAATCTATGCAAATAACTGGCTTTTTATTTGTTTATAAATAAATATGTTACCCCATGTGATCTAAAAATAGACTAAACCAACAAAATAATCTTGGTATCATAATGCTATCCATCAGCTCAACACAACTTTTAACTCAGTGCTAACAAAAGGCACTAGAAATAATCTATATTTGTTCACCTGTAAACAAACATACTTTTCATCCATTCAATTAAACACCTACTCCACTCACATCTAAATAAAAATAGTTATGCACTCATGGGAACAGTGGGATAAAATGTTATTTTTCTATTCATTTTATGCATGTGAAATGGGTTTATGTGACACCTAAAATTAAGGTAGTACTAGTGCAGTACTTTGGAGCACATGCAGATATGATCAGCACATCAGAGAGGCTGACCTCTGTGCAACAAAGCCCATCAACAAACAAGTGTTTTACTGAATCCTATTTCATTTAACAATACCTGTAAATGTGACTCCAGTAAAGCTCCAATATCTTGCACACTACCAGAAATGCAAAGAGACATTTTCAAGAGCCAGGGCAAATGCTGTGGATGACTTTCCCTGGCTTTCACCAGGCACTGCCATTAGAGTGCTTTAGCTTCCATTAAGTTGTCACTTGCCTGTGCTGCCAGCTTTTCAAGGGGGACAATTCGTTCTGACAGAACCATGGCCTGTCACATACACTAACAGTTCAATAGAAAGGCACAGGAAAACCCTCAAAGCTGATGGATTTATTAGTGACTAGAGCTGCCATATATATTATTTCTATGTACAATGCTAGCTAATTAATAAGCTCTAACCTGTCCACCCCAAGTACCTCAGATTTATTTGCAGAAACTGAAAACTGATGGCATCCAAATGTAAAACACAATCTTGCATTGAATTTTGAATGTTACAGTTGGTTAATTAGCCCTAAGTATGACAGTTTTGTAACAACATCATCTAGATCATATGTGTGTTTAATACATGAAGAATTGCCACACTGCCTAAAAGAAAAGGCTCAGCTAGTCCAGAGTCACAGCAGCAAAGGGACAGGGAACAGATGTAAGAAATGCCATGGGAAGCACAGCACAGGCCCTCAAAATATAACCCTGAAGTCAGTGACTCCTGAGAATCCTAAGCTAGAACTTGTATACAGATCACTGTCTATAGAAGCCACTACCTGATCCATCCTGTCTGAGCCCAAATAAATTGTACGTTCCACAGTTGTTTCCTGTGGGAAAAAAACAACTTTGTTTTGCTAATATTGAACCTGCTGACTGACAATATCACTGATTACTATTTCTTGTACTGCAAAAACCTTGTCATCTTTGAAGCACTGCTGACTGTAGGAGCCTCTCTTTTCACTCAGCTGTCATTATTCCAAGCTAAAGAATCCTAATGAATTAAACTTGCAGCCAATAGAAGCTATTTTATACTTCTTGTCCCTTTCTGTCTCAGCACTGTCTGTTTCTACCTACTGGACATAGGGGTGGTCAGAAATATAGTTGCTATACCAGATGTGAACGCAGGAAGGATTTCAGCATTGAAGATCTCCACAACATTCCAGCTGCCTCTGACAGAAATGATGAGCATCTGTCTTTAATGTGCTCATTGTACTTAAAGCTTTAGTGACAACAACTAATGAGTTCTTAATTATATTTTATCCATGGCCAGTTTCAACCAAGGAACTTCATATAACCTGAAGACAAACAAATTAATTAACTTACTTAAGTGATACTGTCTCCTCACAAATACAGAAAAAATGAAGCAGTAAAGAGAGCAAATGGTTTTCTGAAGCAGAAGTCAATTATATAAGATACAATTATACATACAAGCCTCACAAAAATAAGACAATAAAGTATTTGCCTTTTATACATGCTCACACTTTGTCCTTTCTCTCCTCCTACTACATCCACGCTCATCTTCCCTGCTGGAACTCAGCATATGTCACTGTGGTTTATAGACCTTCTGGAAGTTATTCTACTGGGCTTTGGAAAAAGACAGTAAGGCCATGGAGAGAGTGGCAGAAAGGCAGAGACAGAGTACATGATGTCAAAAGAGAGGAATCAGAACATTCAAACACTTGGGAAAGAAGGGACACTGGTGTGCTAGTGGCAGCAAGAGCCAGAGCGGAGACAGAGTTCCAGCCAGCTGGCTGAGGAGAAAGGATCACAGCCATCAGATTAACTGAGAACAGCCAGAAAGTCCTGAACACCTCCACAACAGAGGCTTGGCCCATCACTAACAACAGAACAGAGTCCATTAAATGTTTTGAAGGACATAAGCAGGACAATTGTTAAGGGGGAGAAAAAGAAAGCAACCAAAATTTAGAGG
Organism: Bucco capensis; assembly: GCA_013396975.1. Classification (NCBI taxonomy): domain Eukaryota; kingdom Metazoa; phylum Chordata; class Aves; order Piciformes; family Bucconidae; genus Bucco; species Bucco capensis. The sequence goes on from VWZO01007006.1 coordinate 126,447, forward strand.
GCAGAGGAGGAGAAGACATTGCACTAATTCACAGGAGGTTAAGATAAAATCTAGGCTAGGAAAAGATTAGACAACATAAAGATATGTAAGAAGAATACACAAGAATGACTAGAAGCAGATATGTGAGAGGATAAAGATAAAACCAAAATAAGAGATGCAGAACTGAATTAGTAAACAGGATGGAAAATGGAAAAAAAAACCCACAAATTGATTTTAAGTTAGAAATAAGGCTGACTACTTAATGAGGAAATGAAATATTAATAAAAATTACTGAAATAAAAAATAATCAGATATGCATCTTCCTCACTAGAGAAGTGATTAAACAGCAGAAATTTACTTTTCCAGCAGCTAGACATTCAAGATGTAGTGAGAAACCTTCATGGAGGGGAATACAATTTTTTTCATTACCATTCTTATTTTCTAAACAAATAAATTTTGGAAGGTCAACATCATTTTTGAGTCTCACAATACTCTGACATTTCTTATGTCTTTCAACTTTCCTTTTGGAAACAGAAGTTAACTCCTCAGCAACGTGTTTCTTAACAGACAATATAGGGACTTCACCACAACCAAAATGAATCACCTCCAGTTGTTTTTGGATATTATTGGCTACTTCTGTTACCACCTTTAACACAGCAAGTAAAGGGATGTGCAGTTCTCTGTTGTGGAGATGACTAACAGCAAACATGACTATTTAGAAGGTCAGCTGTTTAACAAATCTAGCAGCCTTTACATGTTCCTAATTATCACTTTTAGTTTCACCATGCTTTGCTTCCCCCTAATTATAATTTTGACCTATTTTGAGATGTATTTAATGTGCTGAGATGCAGATGCTCATACATCATTGATCTCAGTCATTTGCTTGTAGACAACATGAAGTGAGAAGTGGTATTGGACCTGATACAACACTTGGGCTAAAATAAAATTATACTAAATGATAATTGTCAAAATTCAAATCATTTAGAATGGACAGAAAGTGAAGATGATGTTTTATTTGCTTAAATAAAAAAAGACAGACTGTCAGATAGTGCCACTGAACAGTCAAAATTACATTTCTGTTATTACATATACCCTCTGTCCCTTTATTATCTAACTGATGCAGCCTGTGAATCAAGCCTTGTAACTTCCAAGGCCCATTAACACTTTTTCCCCAATAAATAGTCATTTCAGGTTTGGCTATTTGTATATGTTGAAAACTCATTCTTCCTAACCAAGTTTTTAGGACAGTTCTGAAATACTTAATGAAAAGTGTTTTAACCTGAACTGCTCTGAATCTTCTACACCTACGTCTCAAGATAAACCAAGTGCTTCACATGAATCACAGAGAAACTTCACCTCTTTACTTGCCAGTTATTGTTAATATTAGGGCTTCTGGGACACTAGCAAAAAATCCAGGTCGAGTGATGTGTTGTGTTGCCAGATGGTTGGGCTAGTGAGAACCAGCAGCAGGGAACTATTAGTCAAGTTTTCATTCTGAGTAAATACTGAAGTACAGAAACACTCTGTTGAAAAAAGTGAATTCTGACAAACTTCTTGTTTGAGTAGCAAGCAGTAACTTACTTCCCCCTGCCACACTTGTTCTAAAGGGCTTGTTATATGCTTTAACACGCCTAATAGCTGCATTGAAAATAAAATTTGTTTATTAACAAGCACTATTTCCATACTTTGACAGGCTCCCATCCTCCTCCCCACCACCCCAAGAAAAAAAACAACAAACCCAACTTTCAACTAAGCTCATCAATTACTCTTAACACTCTAAATAGCTGGCAATGTTTATACAACATCCTTTCAGAGTTATTCAGCTCGATCTTGGAGCTCATTAAAAGGATCTCTATTTATTTGCTGTGTGTTACAGTTCTTAACTTTGGCACAAGACGGAAAAAGCAAGCCAATTTCCCTTTTCCCTGTGGTGTTAATTGGTGGAGCATGCTGCCTGCCTCTTCATTAATTATGTCAATGTGTATGAAACTTGCCTTTTCATGGCTGGGTATTAACAAAGCTTTGCAATGAGGCTGACAAAAAGCCAGCACACACTCCAGTTTAGCAGCAGCGGATAATGAAGGCTAGCAATGGTCAGAATATAATATTTATCTCAAAAAGCAGCTTTTTTCCTCTTTATGCCTCTCAGATACCATCCACAGCAAGCACTTACTGAAACAAACAAAACCAACTTTGCTGCTGAAAGTAAATAAATCTCCATATAAACCAGAGATAGTGGATCTGGAAACACTATAACTTCACAGGACACAAACCATCAGAGACGACGTACGTCTTGTCCAGCAGAAATGGTTTTGCTCCTAAAACTATTTTCAGGTAATTTACTGATCTCATCCCAACACGTATACAGAAATCACTCACTGCTTGATAGCTCACTAAACACTGTTTTTTATGTCTGAAAACAAAATTACCACTACCACACCAAAACCAGACAATGTCTACATGAAATGCTCCTGGACATCTTCAGCCTGTTTTAGTACAAAGGCTGGTAAAAGAGTGACTCCTAGCTTTGCTCCTTCCTTTCCCCCTTGCCCCCACCCTCCCAAAAAAGCAAAACTACAACAAAAAAACCCCAAACCCAAAAGCCAAAAAAACCCCAAACCAACAATGACAAAAACCAAAACAACCACCAAAAACCCAAACCAAAACAAACCCCACAATCTCAGTGAGTTCAGACACAGCACCCAGACTTTAACTACACTGGGGTAACTGCCTGGACAAGGAGACTTGAGTAACATATAAGATATGGGATATTCCACTTCTTTCTGGAAATTTCAAAATGCTAACCACAATTCCCTATCTTAAGGAATAACATTATAAACATTAAACAAAATACATTTGAAAGTTGCCATCTTACATTCTTGGAATTCTATCTTGCAGTCATGGAAATCACAACTAGAGAAGCTTTCAAGTTACCATTCAGGCTGTAAATGCTACAGACAGAAGTCACAGAGGCAGGAGCTTGTTTCTCACCCCAAACTTCTGACTGATAAAAAAGATTCATGTGGCTAATACTTGTAGTTGAAGGATTTAAAAACAAACACAACAAAAAGGTCCCACAAAAAACCCACAAAAACCCAAACAACAACAAAAACAATCCACAAAGAAATCCAAAACACAAAAAAACCACAACTGAATTAACATTCCAATCTCAGATCTTCTCCCTTCCCTTCTATACTACTTTCCCAATTATTTGGGATACCTTTAAACTAGTTATTTGTGGTGAGACCAAGCAAGAAAAAGAGAAAAATGTATTGAAAAATTATTTCCTGCAATAGGCTTAAGACAACAAACAAAACCCCAAATTTATCAGTATGTTGAAAGCATTCACCCATCAAATGATTCTAGCCAGAGCAGTAACAAGGATAGGATGAGAGGGACATTCACTCTAGGAGAGCACACACCTTCCAGGAGCTCAACAAACTGGAACAAATATGTCTATTCCCTGTCAAATGCTCCTGCCACCAATGTAAAAAAGCTAACTGCTTGTCAGAAGATCTACCACCCAGTGAGACAGGTGTGCAAGAGCTGCAGGTGCCAAATTGCCTTGCCTGTTTAACTCTGAATCCAGACATCCTGTTGAGCTTCTGAATATCTCTCTTTTGCCAGTTTTGTTTCTACTTTCCTGCTCTGCTTTCCCACTACCTGTTATATTAGAATGTTATTGCTCTTAGGCTAGAAATTTGCTAATACACAAACTGCACCTTCCACTGCATCTCCATGCCCCACTAATTGGATCAACAGATACTCCCAAACTACAATATATTCATATTTTTAATAAATGAAATTCTTTATATACCTCCTTCCATACCCAATTTTCCTCAGAAGTTCTACAAAACGTGAAACAAAACTGTTTGCTTGTGTGAATGAAATAGTGTAGCCTAGCAGAATGAACAGATTAAGTTGTCTTGTACTTATGCTTCCTTTTTCTTCATTTTCTCTTTCTTTATATTATGGACCTCTCCAGCTTTCCTCCTTGTAACAGCACTCCCTTAGTACCACTAGTTCCTTGCTGCCATTGTCTTCTCACTCAGTTTCTCTTAATCTTTTGTTCCTCCTTTCTGCTCTTTCCTCAACTTTTAACTGACTTCTCCATACCCATAAACTCTCTTGAACTCAAACCCATTCTGGCCTTCAACCCTTCAAGTCAGTCTTCTCAGGATCCTCCTTCTCTTCTCAGGATCCTCCTTCTCTTCTCAGGATCCTCCTTCTCTTCTCATTCTTAGACTCCTAAGCCTGTTGGGCAGGTCTATGACCTCCTCTGTTCCCAACCACCTTGTGTCTAAGTCTGGTTAATTCCCCCTCCTTTGGAAGTTCCAAAGTCATTTGTAAACACCATGTTTTTTTGCTCTTACTGTCATAAAACTTACACTGAAAACGTATGTCTCTTCAACTCCTAGCATTTCTTGCTTCCAGTTGGTTTGGAAAAGCTATGGCAAGGATACATCATGAAATGTGTTTGACATGATTATTAATCCTTCTCTTCCTCGGGAAGTAGTTTTGCAAAGACACAGAGAAATTGAACTTAGACCATGAGACCACAGTTGAACAGCCACATCTACTATGCTATAACTGAAACAAGACCTGGGAATAAAAGAAATAACTTCAGAAAGATTTGCAGCCTAACTATGTTTCTTCTACAGAACTGTGGTAGCTGGCTGCAGCAATACCATTTTAGGAACAAGTCTTGAAAACAGGTCTTAAAATGAGGCACTTGCTCCTATCATGAGGCATGTGACATATCAAGAGTGCATCACAGTGTTAGCAATTCTTCATCTTCCTGTGCAGTTCTTTTGTGTTACTTCTGTATAAAATACTGACTTTGAATAAAGAAATGGCGATGTACTACTTCTTGGAACTTTGATTATGTTGATATTAATTAGAAGCTTTAAAAAAAAATACTACACAAGTTTTAGACAGACTGCATACCTAATGGAAAACATGTGTGGAGAAGGGAAATTCTTTAAAAAAAATAGATTTATGGTCATTTTAGCCAGAATTCATCAAAACTGAAAGCTTATATACCAAAGGTAGCTCATGGATATTTTTTTTCCTCTTCCATATGGATAACTTTTCTCTGTCACACAGATAAAATGTTCTTTGTCAGCAGCTACACTTTCCTGTCAGATTTTATACTTCAGTGAAGAATGTTTTATGTTCAGCAGCTGGCACATAAGTATCCTCATGCACTTACTGCATTTCTACACTTTTCAACTCTACAGGGTTAGACTTTGTTTCCTTATGTTCTAAACCACCTTAAAATGAGACAAAAACATCCTAAAAAAAGGAACTAAATACAGCTCAGTTTCCACATACTATCAGCCTTATAACATTTTTAATGATATAAAATTATGCTAAATATCCACAACTCTGTACTCCAGAGCTTGTAAGACTAAAAAGATTCTGTGATTTTCATATATAATAGAAGACACATATATAATAGAAGAATCAAATCTTGTACAAAATAAAGCCTATGCTTTGAGGGGAGTGGTGGGAAATCCCCCAATTCTCTTAAAGGTAGAAATAACTTTTTTGGAAAGTTGCATCAATACTCAACATCTCTAAGTGCCAAAATATCATAACCTTAATTCATGTAGTTTTGAGGTATGGGTACTAGCTGTTGTCACACTTCTGCTGGTTAAACAGAAGAAACCTGTGTCATCACAGCTACCTTCCTTGGTATATGTGTCTCAATTGGGAATAAATCACTACTTATCAACTCTGGTCAAGTCAATCTAATAGCCTTCTCTTCTCTAAATCACATGACAACTCTACATCTTTGACTCTCAAATCCATTTCCCAACCCGTTAGTTATTTCCAACCTGTTAGCTCCATGTTCATGGAGGTCATGGAGTCATTTTCTAACTTTACAATCCATAAATGTTCTCCTTGAACATTCGTATGTGACAACTGGACACACACAAGTCAAAGCAGTCTGAATAGAACAACTCTACTGAAGAAATCTGCTGCTTACACACCCAAAACCTGCATTATTCCACATTACATGGAACTCATATTCCACAGCTCTACTGAAATGGTAAAAGTCCCCATTGATGGGCTATATTATTTTTTGCTAGATAATGGGTTTAAGATACAATTTTTAAAAACAAATGACTTGCTTGCAGCCAGTTCATCAAGTGATCAGTTTGCTATGATTCACTTCAGTATCTCCCTTTCTCTGTTCTTTTGATAATCTACAAACTTCAGCCTGGGATATGTTTGTATATTGGTCAGTGACTAAAAATGTGGCCCATGCTAACCCAATTCCATCGTCCAATACTAGACTATGGGCAGTAAGTACACAGACACCATGCTACAGTCCTAGAACAGAGTCTGAACTAGCAGCTGTGGCACTGGACAGTCTGGGCAGGCTTCAAAGCTAGCTCCTATTCATCCTGTTAGCCAGCAGTGGGATGGAATTGAGGGCAGAACACGGCTACAGCTCTATCTGGTCACCAAGGCTGAGTGAAAGCAATGCCTCAGCATTACACATGCACTCATTCAGATTAATGTCATCCATGCACAATATACCTAAGCAACTTTCCTTCCTACAGAGACACAAAAAAAGGTTTAAACAGTGATATATATGTGATATATATTCCGTCCAATATATTAGAAAGAAAAGTGCAATACAGACATCAGCACTATGAGAGGAATGTTACTTCTAGGGCATTTGAATTATCGTGCTAAGACTACACATCTTAATGTGGACAATCACCTCTCTCACCTCCACTCCTGTTTTCCTTCCAAATGATGTCTTCAACAGCACATAACTAGGATGCATCTGGAACTGTCTTCTAAGCCCTCACAGGTCTGAAAGCCTAGAGCAATACCCTGTGTTTGGACACATGCACACTAAGTTGTGCCTGTTTGTATTATGTATGACACATCCCCTCCTCAACTACAACCATAAAATTTATTTCCAACTTTATTTTCAAGGGAAAGAGAACAAAGTGCTCTGGATTTTGGGCATGAGCCAACAGGAAGTGCTAAATGAAGAAAGATCACTTGCAAGTGTATCCTAGGGACTAAATAGTTCATGCCTATGAACTCACTGCTTCCAAGTTGGCATTCTGACCCTGGTTCCAAGAACTCATATATCTTCTTGCTTCAACTACTCTTAATAAATTAAGATACTATATTAAATAACCAGAAATCTCAATATGCTTTTTATTTTTCAGCTTCTCAACTGAAAGAAACGTATGTAATAAAGCAGCTACTAAAGTAGCTACTATATTTGAAAACATTTCAAGTTACTATTATTTATTTCATAATGTGTTAGCAATAGAAAAATAAAACAAGGTTATCAAGCACAAGGGGAACACTTTCTCAAGAGTACGTACAAATCAGTATCCTCAGTGTATGTGACCAAATAACAGAGAAATATAGCCCATCCAGATAGACCATTTGGTTGCCCCTCTCTCTCCTCAATGCCTTCCTCTACCCCAGCTCCCAGGATGAGCTATACCTACAAGTCTTGTCTAAACTGGTTCTGAAAACTTTCAGCACTAGAGATTTCACCACCCTTCTAAGCAACTTTGTCCAGTTCTCAACTGCCCTTCTATTAGAAAGTTGTAGCTGCTGCTGATCCTAAACTGACCTACGGCACACAGCAAATACAGACAAAATGTTGATTTATTTCTTTCTTGTTGCTTTCTCTGTATGTGATTATTATCAAGTCCTTGCTTAGGCTTCTCCAGCTTTTCCCTGTAGGTCATATTTTCCAGAGCTCTCATGCTTCATTATTGCTCAACTCCATACTTCACTGATTGATCAAGCCACTTTATTCTTGAAGCCTTATTCCCAGAATATTGCCTTGCAGCTGAAGCTTTGTAAATGCATGATTTCTCAAGACTATGGATTCACAAGCCTTACTGATGTTTATTCTGCTTTTATATAAAAAGCATGGCATGTGTATGCCATATGTGGATGCAGTTGCTCAAGCTGGGAAAGCCAATCGCTGTTCCACAGCTCCAAATTCGGATTGTTAATGGTAAAACAAAAAGAAAAAAAACAGTCATTAATCACAGCTTAAGATAAACTCCATATTTCATAAATTGTTGTTATTTTCTTTTACTTATGTCATATTTATTTCCTGAAGATCCTTCACCTAACTCCCAGAAAAATGATACTGAAAGGTATGGTTTAAAGTAGGTGTCTCTAATCTCCAGGTGTCTTGCAAACTTTTAGATCTGAGGTGGCTGCAGGGAAACCTCTCGTGTATTAACCTTGTGTAAGGAAATAGTAGGAACAAAGCAATTAAATCAGCAAAGAGCAACTGTAAGAAAAACAGCTGAGTGACCATGAAGAACCAAAATTTCACACAGTTAAAAAAACAACAAACAACCTAGTGGGTATGTAGGAGACTGATCTTAGCATGGCAAGGCTAAAGCACTGTTTATTTTTTTAATATAGATAGATGGATAGATAGATAAACAGATAAGATGGGAAAAGGCATTGAAGAAGCTAAAAAGAAATAAAATTCTAAGTCTCTTGCTGGTTAGTAGAAAATGTCATTAAGATTGATGGGGTCATCTAAGACACTGTTATCAGCTGTGCTAAAGCACATACACATCTGCATGGTATTTCCATAAAGCCTCTGAAATCAGAAGGATGAAGCATGAGATTATGATGAGCCATAAAGGGCTAAATTGGCTCCAAAAGGCCATCAAGGCGTGTGAACCATCAATGAAGCAGTGCCCAAGCCAGAAGGAATGAACCAGGATTACACGGCAAGAGGATTTCTCCAAACTCTCAAAAATGTCCTTCTCTTCCTGATAAGTGTATTATTAAAGTTTATAAATCCTGACTTGCAAAACCAGCTCTGCTTTTCACTCAATGCATTCTGCTGTATTGAAGTGCACTATTGAGAGTTTTCACAGACATTTCCTTTCTGTCAGGAGCTTTGGAATTCAGTTATTGAAAAGCATCGAGGAAATGCAGTGGGCATGTGTTTGTCACTCTCAGCAAATCCTTGCTGTGTGACAGACATGATTGGGAGATCACCTTTGAAAGCTTATCTAAGGGAGGATAAGACAGCATTCACATTGCTTCACCTCAGATACAATATGGTCAGGAACAAAGTATGTTAACACATGATTGACAGAGAGATGTTCCATTCCCAGCTTCTTAGCTAAGCCATTTCTACTGCTGCCCTCCCAAAATATAATCTATGGTAAACACATTTATTTTTCAGTCACTCAAAACAAGAAAGTCCAAACATAAAGGTATTCAAGTTCAGCTTTAAACAGGAATGAGTACTAAAATCACTACTTCACAAAAGCTGAAGCAAATTTAACCTATCTGCCACACAGAGTTTTGGAAGGATGAAGTGAAACAACTTCAGCAAATACCATTTAAAGCATTACTAGCAAATTTATATTTAGCAAGTTTGACTCTTAAGAATGGATGAACTCTTTTCCAGGAATACCATTCTATTAGCACAGAACTGTAAACACACAGCATGGTATATCATCTTCAAGGGAGGACGAATTAATATTTACTACAAACTACTAAATATTTGATGGAATACTAAAGGTCCACTCACTTAAAACACTCCATTACAACCTCAGAAAAATCTTCACTTAACAGAGAATGTTCTGATGTCAAGCTACAGCCACCACCATTAAAAATGTTTCCATGACAACCATTAGCAACTTAGGGGAGTGCAATGCCTAACTCAGATCCAGTGCTTAGCTCTCTGCTCATCTAATGAAAAAAAAAAAGAGATTTTTCCTAAACAGAACTCCTAGAAGTCTGAAAATATTTCTAACCAAGTCCTTCAAATTGAGGCTAAGGCCTATGAAATCTCAGAAATTGCTCTAATAGACTATTTACTAGTCAACAACTGGATCTGGATTGTTGCAGTTCTTAAAGGAAGTCATTGTTGGAGTTCTTAAAGGAAGTCTGCTATGTTATCTCTAACTAGTTTTAATTAGCACCATAATTATTGAATATGCATATTTAATCCATTCTGTTTCAGTCATGTATTTGTTTTTTCTTCCAAGTGTGAAATCATAGAATCCTAGAATGGTTTGGGTTGGAAGGGAGGGACCTCTGGAGGTCATCTAGTCCAACCCCCCTGCAGGGGAAATCTCAGTTCAGATTCTGCTCTCAGATTACAGCAGACATTTTTGCTCTCACACTTCATATCCATATTGGTCTCTAAACATAAGTAAATATAATCAAGTGTAATAAAATAATCTACAAGAGTAACTTGCTTAAAAATATTTTGACACTGAAAAACAAAATCACTTTCAGTTTAAAAATTATCTTTCATGGCAAAAATTACCAGAAAATGTTCCAATTTTAAAGAATAATACTCTGCCCTTCATACTTAAGGTGAAAGTGAATAACATGCAGATGTTAGAAACACCTTAAAATCATTATCAATTCTGTTAACTGTATTACAAGCACAAGGGCATATCTTTTGGAAAATCATGGTGGTACAAATTGTAAACCTCACCTGAGAAGCACTTTGTTGTTCAGAAACAGTTACTCTGATTCCCTCACCCCATAAAACACAGCAATGTATTACTTCTGTACAAAGCTTCCTTTACAGACTTCTTGCACATAATTTCAAGGAGAGGACCGAGGAATTTCTCATGAAATAACTGATTTATGGGGATGTCTTTCAAGTAATTTATGGGAAGCCATCCTAATGGCTACAGTTTTCCAGAAGGTAAGCAAGTAAGGTGAAAAATCTTTAAACCTTTCTGCAAGTGCTGTAAAGAGAACCAAGCTGCATTTTCAAACAGCATCCCTTACAGATTATTGTGCAAATTTTTTGTCTGTTGTTGAGACATGTCTCATTATTTTTAACAAATTGCTATCAGATTCCTTAAATGACAGAACAGGAAAACCTTTAAATGCTCAATGAATCCTGAATTATTAAAGATAAAAGGGTACTTCGGTATATTTATTATCATATTGAATGAAATCATCATCGTTGATGTCTGGATTAAGCTCTTATCTTTTTAAATGGCCCTTCAATGCTGAGGTAAACTTAAAGATGCATTGACACAAATCTCCAGAAATGAGAAGGGATTTGTTTGAGGGTTTTTTTTTTTACTACTTTTTGATGTTATGAAGGATAATTTCACTGTGCAGCACATTTTTTAAAAATAAAAGAATGAAGAAGTTGTATTTAAATGAAAGATACAACATACTAGATTCCACAAACATATGATTTCTTAATTTAAATGCTTTTGGTTTAGGATTATTTTCTATTACCTGTAATTAAGTCACTCCTGCTGAAAGTACTAGGAAGAAGAAGCATATAAAAACACACACTTACGGGGGGAGAAAGTAACAAGATATTGATGATTATTTTACCAAAAAACACCTAGAGAGAGTTCTTTAGCCAGTGGTCATCCCTGCAGTTCCACCAACTTAAATATCACTCCGTTTAATTGTCCATGGGAACAAGACATGATACAAATTACAGAATTCTTCAGTTCTGCCTCCTGACTCCACGAGCTGTTTTGCTGACACTGTACATCACCAATCTTCTACACTCAAAAAAATTATCAAGAAAAGTTCAAAGATCACAAAATCTAGAGCAATGCACAGAATTCAATTGATGGTGATTTATGTGCACTTGTATGAACAGCATCTAAGTAGCTAATTTTTAAATAACACTCTTATAAACCCTTTGGCAAAGAAGTAATATTCTTCTGTTGCCTCTTATATGATACCCTGCTGATTACTAAACCTTGTATTTCCTTTGAACACTTATCAGCTAACCAATCCTTAGCCTTCTGCATGCACCTTGTCCATCTTCTAATGTGGCTATGAAGTGTGCCTTCATTAGAGCTTAGTTTTCACAATGGGGATAGATATGTTTATATGCAAGGACATGAAAAAAATAGTAAATAATCGGTAACTGAGGGAGATGGTTTAACTGAAGAAACACATTTTCCTCTCCTATGCCCCACATACTCAAATTCAATGCAGGGATAGTTCCTTTAACTCTTCTACCAACTTTATGGAAAAGGTCTAAAATTTAAGTATAGCAAGATAAGAGAAATAGCTAAGAATGAGATGTAGTGGTTCTCTTAAGTTTTGTTAAGACATTCTTTCTTGCTTATAAGGATTCTCCCTCAGGCACAGTCTGACAATCCCTTGTGGTCTCCTGTGGCCCCTGGTGCCATAACTGTGCCCACAGCAGAGGGAGCATTAAACTCATTGCCCACGGGAAAGGGTGGGGAGTGATACCCATGTTCCTAGAATCCTTGCATGGGTAGGATGAGCTCATTAGCCTTCTGGCAGTCATCCTAGGAGAAGGACAACTCTGATTCCAAACCCAGGCAGATGGAGCTTGTTTAGCCCTGTAAGGCCTTCCAGCTAAGAGGTTAAACCTCCATCCTAAGGACCTCGCTGCCAGCGTCCAAGCTTGCTAGGCCCTGGCAGATGAACCTTAGGACTAAAGGGTGGGTCCAGCTCTGTGCATGCTGTGTCTCACCTAAAAAAAAATCCCTAGTGCAGGCTTGAGGGTGCTATCTGCTAGCCTCTTTTTATCAGCGCGCTTGGAAAAGGCGCTGAGGAGAAGCATGGATGGAGCCCTCCCTGGAGCTTCGTTCGGGAAGCCTAGCCATACGTACATACAGATAAGGTTTCTCCCTATTTTGCACCATCACCTCGTTATGAAAGGTGGTCTTCATGGCTCTGCAACAAATGAGAACAGGCACCTGTCCATATCCCCATGAATAGAAGACTAGCTCACTGGAAGCAGTAGCTACATTCTGGCTGCCCCTTCAGAATGGCTGCTGTCATCTGCCATCTCTAGAACCATGCCAGAGCCTGACAGGCACTACTATTTGGCTTAGTCTAAAAGCACATCACACACTTTTGAACCAAGCAACATGCACAAATCTTAGTCTACTTTTTTTTTTTTTAAATGAGCATTGGTGCAATCTATCTGATCTGCATTTCATTAACTATTTGGATAAAGAACAGAAGGGGGCTCGGGCTTAGTTTTACATGAAGCTACTACATAGCAACCTATACTTGAACCAGATTTTTCTGTTATACTCCAGTTCATGAAATATTGGCTTGCAAGGCTTACAAACAACAAAAAACCCTAGAGAAATATACAGTGAGTGGTTTAGACTTGGAAACACCTATCAGGTGTACTGATTTGCTACTAATGTCCAGAGGAAATGCCACTTATAAAATTTGAGATTTTTACATGAGGTTTCTCTCAGCTGCTTCAACATCCACAAAGATTCTGAGGTGGGAGTCACAAAGAGATCTCTAAGACAGCACTTTCTCTGTGCAAAGTTTCTTTAGTGGTGAATGAAGCCAGGATCAAAGAAAGAAGGGCTGCTTTTTTTCACACTACTAACAACAATTTTTATGGATGGTAAGGCATTTAAATAGTTAGAAGGCTGTAAGAATCCACCACCTTGGCAGATACAAGTTCTTTCTGATGAGAAAGATGAGGAATCAGAAAATCTGCCTGCTAAATCATGCAGAGTTTCCAAATAAGCTCTCCCCTCCCATGGATTTTTTCTGCAGGAGATGATGATCAGGCCATATGTTACTGTGACAGATTTGGTATTTCATAACTGAAACACATATAGCTCCTACATTAATATTTCCTCAAATTAGGGCAATTTTTAATAAGAAACAAAACCTTATGTCTATATCCTACAAATCTCATGACTGGGGACACCCAAAAGCAGCTCTATATTCAATTACTTCTGTAAATATATCTCCTTGTATTATTTTCCAGTTTTAAAAGACAACTAAATACTGCATTTAATAGTGAGCATGTGCCCTACAGAAGGGAACACAAACTATAATGATATGCCTAGCTTAAAAGCAAATCTAATCTACTTGCTTATTAAATTTAAATGTGTTTAAGGCTGATATGGTTTGAAAATGATATGTAAAATAACAGCTTCCATGGCTATAAATGTCAACTCTAAAAATTATATGCAATATAACATACAAAATAAATGCTGCTTCATCTTTACATTTCAGTGTGATCAATTCATTAAATGAGGTATTACAAGCTATGAGAAAATTTTACAACTCCTGAGACATAATTCGTCACAGTGTATTACAATGAAGCAAGGAAATACTTTAGAGGTTTTGTCATCAATGGATTAAAATTCTTATTAGAAAGAAGGTGGGGGAAAGGAGCTTCCTGATGTACCATGACCAAAATTACTCATCACAGCATATATTAAACACCTACGTGATCCTTTTCCATGACAGTCCCAGTATAAAATTCCTCTTCCCTCCCTGCTCTTTGGAAATAAAAGTAGTAAAAGATAGGCAATACATTTTATTGGGTCGAGATGTAAGGCAAAGAATCTCTCAGGAAACAAAGGACACAAAGCTTCCTCACCACAGCAAACCCAAATATTCTCTGGAGTTGGTTAGGTTTTTCTTCCCTTTTTCTTTTAAATTGCAAGACAGAGGTGGTCTTTTCCACTTGCTGTGTTTTCCAGAAATAACACAACAACAGTTTTTACAACACCAGTTAGAAAGAAGCTAAGTGTCCTGATGCCAAGAAATACAGTCTGTGTGTTCCTCCCCCACTCCAAGCCCCCACCAAAAAGCCTCTGAACATTTGATACAGACAGTATAGTGAAACTCTATTGCCTAGAAAGCTGTAAAACCTGGGAAACCGTTCTGTCTCTTGAATCTAGGCAACTCACACTCCAGAAAACATTCACAAAAGCTAACTTCAGCTTAGGGAAGTTGCTCAGTAATCAGTGGAGAGATACAAAGAGGATCCCACAGGACATGACTCAGACCATCTAAATTAGACTTTTACTCTGAATTGTCTCCTGAAGGTGCATCTCTCTATACTGATTATAGAGGAAGTGTCAGGAGTCTGTTTTAGGAATGCTCTCACCTTCATCTTTCCAATAAACCTGTTCCCAAATGAGAGACCACTAACAGGTGCTTTAACTGCAATATTGGTAGCTATGAGCCCATCAAATTTATTTTCTTTGTCTAGGTGAAGTTTGAAGAAATTATAAAATTGTCATGAGCATGGAGATCACTAAAAAAGCCTTATTTCAACTGATAGGAATGCTTGCTATGAATAGATTAAGTTATACATTGAAGGCTCTTAATTATTTCACTCAAGCTTTTGTTAAACGCTTTCTACTCAAAAGTTCAAAAAGCCTAGGCAGCAAAAGAACATTACTGAGATCTAAAGTTAATCCAGGCATTGCTACTTATAATTAAATCCTGTTTCAAAAAGCATCTTGGGTTTTTTTTAATAATGCAGCAAGACAATAGCAATTTTCTTACATGAACCTTTAGAGCAGCTAAAAACCTCAATGACACTTTTTTGGTTATTTCTCTGCAAAATAAGACTAATATTCATGGTTATGACGCATTATTTCATTTTTAAATCCCATTAATATTTCCTAAGACATGTGCCTGCCTTTTGCCTTATTTCCCAACTTGCCAAATATTGAATATTTTGGTCTCTCTGACGTGCAATTTTGATATCACATAACAGAAAAAACACACATCACCCTAGATGTTCTCGAGGTGCAAGAAAAATCTGGTCATACTTTCATCTAGCCATGAATTTCTGCTCCCACAAAACCATCCATATTACCAGGGGAATTATTAGGTGGCTGTATCTTTCCAGGCACTCAGAGCAAGATAACCCTAATCTAGTCTTATCGCTTGCACACAAAAGCATTGGATCCAATAGGCTTCCATGTAATCCATCTCTGTCAACTGCATTAAGGAAATTACCTGTCAGAAATATCATGGCCAAGATTCTGTGATTAAATGCAAACTTAGAAAATGCTCAAGGGTATAGTAAAAGAAGCTGCATAAAATTGCTTTCATTTTAGTTTTCCTTACATTAGTGTTGTGCTCACAAGCATTCAAACAACACGAAGAATCAAGTAATTTATCAACCAAGTATTACATTGCCACAGGAAACAAAACAGATTTTTAAATTTGTCATCATTCCATGAAAAACCTTTCATTATTAAGACAGTAACACTTAAAAAAGAAAAATAAAATCATTCAAGATCTCTGAAGAACCAAAGCGCACATCACGGTCTTTTATTCTTCCCCAGGAAGGGAAATTGTTATTGCTGATGAAGTACAGAATTATCTAAACCTTCAGATTCACAATCCTAATACTAATTTTGTTCCTTTATAGCGCTTTGTCTCTGAACTTTGCCATTTAAGGATTACTTGTAACAAGTTTGCACGGCTAACAGCACAGTTCTCCATCTCAGGTCACTCAGGTCCAATCCCCTTCTCCATCAACAACTTAGATCTTTTCCTTAGGCATCTTACTATAAAATGGACAGAGTAATCATACTTATGTGTGATCTGAACATAAATACACTATTAACTGTGAATATCCTGACTCTGTGTCCAAGAGGGGAACATAACAAAAGCAGAAAAACCCAGCTTCACCCATGATTTTACAGCTAAACAGTTCTGGAGATGAAGTATTCACTACAGAATCCTCTAGTCTAAAATGCCCAATGTACTCTAAAGAGATAAAAAGGGTGAAAATTACATTATTAATATTTAGCAATACTGATTAATATACCCAGTACAAGAGAGACATGAACACACTGGAAATACTCTAACCAAGGGCCATTAAGATGATTAGGGGATGGGCACATCTCTCCTATGATACAAGCTGAGAGAGCTGGACCCGTTCAGCCTAGAGAAGAGAAGACTCTAGGGATCTTGTCAAGGAGTATCACTACCTCATGGGAAGGTGCAAAGAAGATGGAGCCAGGCTCTTCTCAGCGGTACCTGGTGACAGGACCAGAGGCAATGAGCACTAACTGAAAGACATGAGGTGCCATCCAAACATGAGGAAACACTTTGCTACTGTGAGAGAGACTGAGCACTGGCAGAGGCTATCTAGTGACGTTGTGGGGTCTCCCACACTGGAGATACTCAAAAGCCATCCGGACACTGTCCTGGGCAACCAGCTCTAGGTGGCCCTGCTTGAGCAGATGGGTTCAACCCAATGAGCTCCAGAGATCCCTTCCAGCCACAGCCATTTTATGATGCTATGAACCTACTATTCCAACTTAATGAAGTTCCTCCAAAGTGCAGCCCTGTCCTCCACTATACATATCGAGTCCTCCAGTTGGGTATCATCCACAAATTTCCTGGCTGAAGCATTTGCTTGACTAGAGGACCTATCATGGCATTTACAGTTACTTTTCATCTCAGTTAAAAGAACTGGCAATACAACTCAAAAAGCCAATACAAAAATTCTCCAAGTGTTTTGACAACCTCATTTGGTGTTTCTAGACAATGGTCACTGAACGAATGGAGCTGATTAAGTCAGAGAATCATTGTTTTCACACAACATTTACAACTCAGAATACATCAGCAGAAGCTGAAATTACAGACAAAACAATTGTGAACCTTGCACATTAATTATGTATCAGATGAAAGAAACAGTCGTAAAAAACCAAAAGCAGACCTATGCTCTATGTGACATTTTTATTAGTTAGTTTATCACCCACCATATGTGCTGCCAAGGAAAATTATAATAGGCTACCACTGCTAACTACAAAAGAAGACTATGAATTATTATTTATAGTGTTATTAACCAAGTTAGTAAATTCAACATAACTGGGTCATGATCAGAGAGAATGAAGCTCTTGTGTTCAACAAACATACTGTACAGAACAGAAAGAATGGAAATACACCAGTACTTCTAAAGGAGGAACAAAATGCAGTACACCTGTAAATTTAATCTTAAAAGCACTTATTGACTAATGAACATGAAATCCAAAGTGAGCTGGACAACAATAGCTTCCTTGCAGGTCATTTGTATAAAGCAATATTATTTTCAGGAATAACTCTCAGATTAATAATGTCAATGTTGTTTCCCTTTTATTGGAAAGGCAATTCCATTAACACCCTTTACTAGTTCAGAAACAGAACACGTTTGCAAATGAATACAATGACTGTAGAGTAGGTACCTTAAATTCTGAAATTCAGAGTGGAAGAACTCTGTAATATCTGTTCTAGGTATGATTTCCTGTTCTAGTAGTGATTCCAGAACAGAAGTCTAATAAAAATCTTCATTCTTATGCAGAGTTAGGCCACTTATAAATTAAGTCCTTTAACCAGAGAGGTGGACAGTAAGGCTGCTTTATCAAATGCTGCTTTGATTTCATTCAAAGGTTATCCTGCTTAGCAATCCATGCCCCGTCACTCAACCTGGTACATCACTCTAGACCTTCTGCATGGAGAACAATACACATTGTGGTCTGCCATCATCTACTGGTATCATTTTCTTCCAATTACTGTGGTGTTTGGGTTTTTTTTCCCTACTTTACCCTGTTTGCTATCATGGACTGAAAGTGGTATTCCAGAATGAACTGCAGCACCTCTTTGATGTATGGACTCCCATACATACACAGACTACATCAGGTGCTAGAACAGCCCTTCACAGAACAGGGTCTTACAAAAAGATTCATGAGCCAGTACAGTACCAATGACTATTATCACCACTTACCATCATCACCACCTATTACCATCAACTTTATGTAAAGAAAAGGAAAGAAAAATGAGTTACAAGTTGAGTGAGTCAGCAAATGTATAAGTCCATGAGTTCCTGATTCCTAGCTAAGCATCCTGAGCTCTCTGGACAACACTATTTCTCTGTGCCTTCAGAGCTGTGTTACTACATCAGGCAGAGACCAAGGCAAAAAGACACGAGTTAGATTTTTAAAAAGGGAAAGAAAGGCCAGAATGTTTTTTGAAAACCAGAGTCCTCTTTAGCCTATTTAAAAAAGATAGGCCTGAAGGGAATTATCATGCAATGTTTTTCCTAGATTCAAGCATAGCAATCGCCAACAGGAATGCTTCACGGGCAACATGGTTTCTTTCACCCACATTGAAAGCTACAAGTAAACCACTACTTTGTGCTTAAAGATGCATACTTGTATTAAAAGCCACTGACTTAATAATACTTCTGTTAAAAATCTGTTCTTAAACTTAATAATACTTACGTTAAAAATCTGTTCTTAACTCTCACACCACTTTCCATCTTAGTATCCAAGAACTGTCCAGTGGAACATTAATGACAAACATCTGTCATCCTTGTTTTCCTACCCACTCTTCACCTTTGTCCTCAGTAAAAAATTAAGTGTATAAAGCAGGGAAACTTGGGTAGGCAGAGCAGAGAACCTCAGGGAAAAGTGCTATCAGCAGAATCCTTCTGTAGACCTTGCATTGTGTAATACACATGACAAATAATTGTATCACTAGGACTGTTAAATAACCACAGTGGATTTGCAAAACAAGATGCGTTCTCCCAGCTCGGGGAGAGCCTGTAGCTTTTTAGAAATTAGCATACACCTGCTTTAAGGTATTCTGCATTAAATACTACAAAATGTATTTGATAGAAACAGATAATTCCTTTTTGTAAGGTATAAAGTTAAAATGGACTGCACTTTGCATGATTCAGTGAACAAACTGGCAATCAGAGTTTATGGAATAACTAAGCATCACTTTCTTAGTCAATTCTGCCACCTAGCTCATCTTGGGGAAGCTAGCTCTACTACATTCTACTCCTGAAAAGCAATTTTCATCTTATTTAGAATGGAAATTCACAAATAACCCACATAGAATACCTAAATCACTTCATTAAACACAGGTAACATGGCATATTAAAAAGAAGAGTTATTTACACCAGAGGTATTAAAAGAAAGTTGCTGTGCATAGAAAATCTGTCACTTATAAATGAACTTTAATTCTGATTGATTCAACATACAGAAAACTATTTTGCTTCATTTAATCCCTTAACCACAGTTAATGTTTCAGAATATTCCAAGGGATTTTAATTTTCAAACTCTGAAAGAACAGAAAACATCCTTTAGTCACTCTAAACCAAAATGTGTACTATTAGTTCTTAACTAAATATAAAGCTCCTCCATTTCTTGTTAGTGCCTTTTCAAGAGATCAAAATCTGTGCTGGGACAGCCTTTCAAATCCAAGTACATCCCAGAATGCCATTTCCATAAGCAAGTCCTGTCATATATAAAACACATATCTGCATTTTTAACCAAGCACATTTTAATTAAAAAAACAAGCTGAACATATGCAGGCTTGGTTTTAAGTTCTCTGAGCAGCTATGTTGGAAAATAAGGTTGGCAAGTAAATCACAAAAATCACAAAGCTTCCAAGCAGGGAGAGACAAACTGATTTTTTTTAAAGTAATGAATTCTGACATACATAAAGAAAACAAACCTAAGTATCTTAAAGATGCCTGAATATCTCCAATACTCAGTAGTATTTTAATCAGGAGGTGCTGGATTTCTGCTTAGAAAAGGGTTGTTGTGAGATCTTAATAATACATAGAGTTGACAGGATCTGCAGACTTGATCTTGCTATTTTTGTGCTCTTGGATTTGTGTTTTTAATTCTTTTGTGAGAAATCTGAGGCACAGCAACTGATGCTTGGTCTCCTTTCTCTGGCCAAAGTCACACCTTATGCATTAACACCACAAAAAGACAAAACAACTGTCATTATCTTCGATGCTTTTGTATTTGTGGTGAGGCTAGTTTAACAGTATCTTTGCTTGCTGCTAGCAATGTTAAATAATTTACTGGAAAACACTAACCCTGCCACAGTGTAGGTGTTTCCTTAACATGCAGGCTCAATTTGGAGGTAAGTATCTTCAGGTTACCTTTCCAAGGAATTACAGAGGGGAATATATGGATTCCTGCTAGAGGGGAATGAGAAATAAAAATTCCCCTGTATAATTTTTCTATCCTAGGACCTCCAAATGCCTTACAAAAACTGCAAACTACACTACAAAGAAATCATCTTACTCAAAGTAAGAGATCAAAAGAGTAAGAAGTGACCTGGCTGAGACTTAGAGCACAACTGAAAATATACTTCCTGATCTGATCCCAAACTTGGACTGTTACAAAGCACAGCATTAACTCCAAGTATATGGCAAACATATTCCATATTAACAAGGATCACAACTGGCAATATTTTGAAAAATACTTCCCCCCACCCCCCAAAACAGTTTAGAAGAGTAAGAGTATACACTCACACATTAAGGATACTATTCCTATCATCTCATTTTCTAATCTCAATCATTTGACTTTTTGATTTAATGAAGAGACAGAAGCAAAACTCCATGGAAGCTCCTTGGAGAAATATGAAGTTTGACATATGAAGGTGAGGTAGAACTAAGGATTTCCTAAATCCATTTTCTCCCTCATTAGAGAAGCAATGCCCTCCTCCTCTCCACATTCTCTTCATTTCCCAATGCTCATTCCAAAGAGAGAAAGTTGGGCTCAGATCCAGTTCTTGTGTGTACAGAAATGCTGTGTCATTTTAATTCTTTCGGCAGGGAGACACGATAACTTCCTACTTCTTCTTCCAACATATATTTCTGTAGATTCCACTTGTAACATTTTCCGTCATCCTGCAGTATTTCCTGTTCTTATATCTGACATGTCCCTTTTTTGTTTTGCTTTTATTCCTGCTTACTTACTTCCTCATCCTGCTTATCCTTTCCCTTCCTCTTTCCAAGTGCCATTTCACTCTTCTCCTGCAGTCTACACCTTTTACTCATTCAAGCTCCTCTTTATTCACCTGTCATCCAGAGATGGATTATTTTAAATACTCCCTCAACCTTTGCTGCTTTTCAGACAGGCTGACAAGAAATCTGGAGACTCTAGATCTAAACCTGCCTCACAGCTTTCTGAATCTGATGCCGATAAGGATGGAACAGAAGTAAAGTTGAAAACATGTGACGGCACTGTTGCTAAGGACAGAGATCCTTAACAAATGGAGATAGGAACCAGGCTCCTCTAAGGTTTATAAACTCAGCAGGGCAGTGTTGTGAACTTGTGACCATTGCACAACTTCCTTCTTTAAGCTCCAAACCCATTTGCACTTGACCTTTGAGCTCTCAACTAATTGCTCCCAAATACACCAGCCAAAGACCTGACTTGTTTTATTTCAAGATCAATCATGACACACTTCACAGAACAGTAAAAAAAAAAAAAGTTGCTTTGTATTCAGAAAAATAAAGAACTCATTATTTTCTAATTTACTCTGTTTCTCCTTGCCTGGTCAGTAAGGGAGAGGTGTGTGGCTTTATTTTAGAACCTGAAAAGAAACATCCACCGTTTGTTAATGGGATAAACTGCGACAAGCAGCAGCATAAGTATTATAATGATATTAATATGTTATTCTGCAGTAAGCCAAATGTTCAAGTAGCTGCTTAGTCTATTGTTCAAGTTATACAGCATGGTTCAGGCACAGTCTGAAAATCCCTTGTGGTCTCCNGTTATTCCTCTGCAGTAACAGTAATAATAAGCAAAACAAAGTGTCTGACAGGCCGCAGAATAGGAATAAAGTCATTTCAGTAAGAAAGGACCTACAAGGACCATCAATCCAATTGCCTGACCACTTCAGGGCTGACCAAAAACTCAAGTACAGTACTAAAGGCATTATCTTACATCTATAATGTAGCAGAAGCATTTTGGGCCACTGTCCTACTTCTTATCTTCTAAACTAATTACTCAATCCAAAAACTATCCTAAAACATTATCAGAGAGAAAACTGCAGGTTTCATTTTATTACAGAGGAATTTAATGTGGACATGGTCAAGGTTCTAAAACCAAACACTTTGAGAAACCATTCCCAAGATTCTACTTCTGAAAATACTTAGAGGATATTATTTTTAGTGTTTCAGCAATGTGCAGCACTAATAACTCTACCACATTGTTTGCAGATAAAAGAAATGGTTCATAACCACTAAAATACAAAGATCTTAGATACCAATCTATCAGATAAAGATACACAGTAGCAACATAAGAAAACACCTGCAATCAATAAATCCATATGTACACATCATAAGTCTAAATACAAATTTAGTCTCACACATACACTGCCTGCCTACCTAATGTGTGTAATAAAGGGCAGAACATTTTCCCCTGTTGTTTTTAAAAGCTTAGCACATAAAAAATTGTGTATATTCACACAGGAATTTGAGCATGGTTTGTAAAACTTAGAATAAAACCTAGTATCCCATTCATAGTGGGAGAAGAAGATCACATAGCCAAAAGTCTGTGCATGTGGAAAAAGAAAATCAGTCCCAGTCTTCCTGTGGGCTTTGTACAAAACCACATTTTCCCTGATGAAGTAGAAAAGCTCTCAGATACACATTTCCTACACAAACACACACAACCCTCTGTGTCTCTCCTTAGATTTTTACCTTCAGCCAAGCAACTGTATATCCACAATATTCCAAGCCTTCCAATCAAACCCAGAGGGCTCACTGAGTGGATACAAACTCTCTAGTGAACAGAACACTAAAGTTGTAAGATAGATACACATACAAGTTATAGTAAATGTCAGTGCCATTGGGAAAACCTGTCCAGTCTGCCCTGCTGTTGAAACAAGTCAGTCTTTACAAGTTTACCTCTCAAACCCAAATAAATTCAGCTGTGGAAACCATGGGACCTATTAACCTACTTAAATAACAAGTCACCTCCTTTCTTCCAAGGCAATATGTACATCACAAAAGAGCAGCATAGCTTGAAGATTGGAAAACCAAGCCAAGGACCTAGCTACTCATATTGGAAGCAGTGGAAATCCAACAGGGCTGATTCTTCCAACTCCAGTGCCTTCAGTGGTGCTCAGGGAAGTGCAGCTCAAGGCTTTTCTTGTTCTGAGCAATCACAACAGATCTGCATACCTAATTCTAGAAAAAAACCCAACAAACCTGTTTATGCATTTTATCTTTTAAGCTGATTTTTCTCACAGAATAATGCAGGGCACTGCAACATCCTCCCTCAACTTCTCGAAGGAACAGAAATTTGCTGTGCCATTTAAGCACAGTATTATAAAGGCTCTAGACAATCAAGTATTTTCTAATTACTGATGCAGTACTATAACAAATTGATTTGTGCATGGAAGAGCATCCAACATCTGCAGGGCAGAATTAACTCATTCAATTGGCTGACACAGGCACAAAATTTAAGAGAGAGTTCTCAGCACCTTGTGATGCCAGAACAGGCCAGGCTGAGCTTCACCCTGATCATTCTGAAATATTCAGACAGGTGACTGAGATTTACCAACCCCTTCCAACTGCTTTGGAAAGGAAAAAAAAACAACCAAACAATTACAGGAAATGTTAGAACAGAAAGCACAGCAAAAAAGTTTATTTCCTAGTTTTTTCTTCCACCTGGCATAAAGACACACAGAGGGTAGTACCATCTCTAAAACACACAAACAAATATGTATCTATTGAGTTTTAACAAGGGATTTGTTCTTTTTAAGGTAAGAAATCAGACATGGGGATAGCACAAAGCAGTAATTCAAGTTGGACATGATGATCTTAAAGGTCTCTCCCAATCTTAATGATTCTGTGGTTCTAAATATGTGTTGGAACACAAAAAGTACTTACTTACAAAGTCAAGATTTAAATTTTAGTATGTGGAATACTTAACAATTTATGTTTTAATAAATACCTGTAAACTCCTGCATCCATGAATGCCTATAGCATAGTGGTGTATTTAGAGAGAAAAAAAAAAGTTAAATTATCTTCTCTGGAACTCGATTTTGCTTTCCTCAGGCACAATCTGTCCTAGTTTTGGCTTCCCAACTTCCTTTTGTCAAAATTCCCTTTCTTCCCCTCAGACTCACTGTATTAGTAGTGAACTCTTCTCCCACCACTGTATTGGCCACATAATCAGTACACATGTATGACATCCAGTCTCACCTACATTCCCAAGGACTACCTCCTGGTNTGATAAAAAGAGGATAGCAGACAGCACCCTCGAGCCTGCACTAGGGATTTTTTTTTTAGGTGAGACACAGCATGCGCAGAGCTGGACCCACCCTTTAGTCCTAAGGTTCATCTGCCAGGGCCTAGCAAGCTTGGACGCTGGCAGCGAGGTCCTTAGGACATAGGTTTTATTAGAGTGTCCTTCTCTTAGCTGGAAGGCCTTACAGGGCTAAACGAGCTCCATCTGCCCGGGTTTGGAATCAGAGTTGTCCTTCTCCTAGGATGACTGCCAGAAGGCTAATGAGCTCATCCTACCCATCCAAGGATTCTAGGAACATGGGTATCACTCCCCACACTTTCCCGTGGGCAATGAGTTTAATGCTCCCTCTGCTGTGGGCAGAGTTATGGCACCAGGGGCCACAGGAGACCACAAGGGATTTTCAGACTGTGCCTGAAGGCAGACTCTAAGCGCGTAAGATTTCAACATGAACAGTTAACATCAGCTAATGGTTTAAGCAACCTAATGTAGCTTGATAGTGTCAAACAGCTGCTATCAGTTTCACCTAAAATAACGACATCAGTTTCAGTTATTACCAGGTGCACTCAGTTTCGCCTCAAAGACTGGGATTGCACATCCACAGCACTAGACTCCCCAAGTCTTATGATTTCTAATGAGAACAAATGAGAGTGGTTCCATTTGAATTAATTAGCTGATGACTTTTGAGGAAATGCAACAGACAGTGATGGTCTGCAAAAACACCAACTCAGGCTTCTCACAAATGGCATTCTGAACTGACTAAAGATGGACTTCAGCCACATGAACTAATACCTGCTACGAATTTAGGCACCTCCTCTAAACTGTTCCCCATGCACCAGTGTTTTGCTTTTACTACTATTGTCAAATGTAAAGTATATGACATCAAATTTCATTTTTCTGGTAGATCACAAAAAGAAGAAAATTGCCCTGCTGTTCTTACAAACAAAACCTTAAAAATTCTTTACTGTTACAAACCCCCTCAAACCAAAACCATTAAAAATGTTCTTAAACACAACATGTTCTAAAGTTAATTCTAGTAAGAGAGGAGGAAAGCTAGAGACCTACTTTCTGGCTACTAACTAAGCTAAGCAACAGACAACAGTCAAGCCTCAGTGCATGACAAAAAGAGAAGCCCAGAAATGCTGCCATATTCCCAAATTATTCCTGAAAAAGCACTCAATAAACATTTTGGTTGTTTAATAGCTGGTTAATCTGTCCTTGCTCAAATTGCTTTACAGAAGGAACAATTCTCTGGTGATCTTGAGCACAACAGCAATAGAAAGCATTCCTGTAATGCCTCTACACATGCCAAACACTGAGATAGTTGGATTTTTATTTTATTTTTATTTAAGAACTTAGAATTCACATGCCTAAATGAAATTACTAGATTTAAAGAGAAGAAAACTGATGTGTATCATTAGATACAAACAATAAACACACAGATAATAAAAATCCAGCACTGGTGGCATGTCTCATGAAACAACAGAAACAGTTTTATTCAGCTATCTAATACATTAATATTGACATTTAAGCTCATTTAATTGTTCTTTAAGTCACTCTGCTGAGATAAGGAACCCACTACCAGGCAGCAGCTCTCAGCTAGGTGGTTAATAGTTTCTCTATTGCATTGTTTTTCCTGAACCACCGCCAGATTTTCATGTTGAAAGTGCTGTCCCGTTTTAATTTGAGTACAGAGGATGAAAGTTTTCATATCTCTGGGTTTGCTCATCTTGTGAAAAGACAAACTAATTCGTGTTGGGGTTCTATCATAGTTGCTTTCTAAGATGCAGTAAGTAGGATGAAGTCTCTCATAATCTCAGGACATCAGAAGAACACATGGACCACTGTCCCATTAAGCTACAGAGAATGAATGTAATGGATCACACTAGGTGCAAGCTTTGCAAATCAAGAGTGAATGTTGTCAGTTTGAATGGGGCAGAAAAAGGTCTAAGCTTAGGGGGAATTTGGGATATGACATTTTAAATGCTACCAAATTTCACTCAAAATATAGATGAAATTTGATCTCTTCCAGTGGCATTTCACTGAGACAAGACTGTTAAAGGAGCTTTTAGACAGGTCTGCCTTTCAGAGAACACAAAGACCCATGCTTACACACTTAGCCATATGGGTTCATCCACACAACTATTTCTTCCAAACAGAAATATGGTCCTACAAATAAACATCCTTAATGGAAAAACATACCTATACATAGTAATTTTTTGTTCTTAGTTTAGATCAGGTTTATGGCATTAATGGTAAGACATTGAATTCTTTTCATCCAGCTTCCATAAGTTTCATTTTGGTAGAGTGCTGCCAGTCCCTGCCATTTAGAGTCATTCACATTCAGCAGGATTTTACCATCCCCAACAAAAATGCAACACACAAGTACTGTGAAAGGAAATTCCATCCAGCAGTTTGCATAAGATTTCTTTTGATTCCATAGCAACACCATATTAGAACGACATTGTGCATGGGATCCAACCTTCTATTTACCCTAAATTCATTTTCAAATTGAAATGGTATCTTGTACTACACATGTTTTCAGTGATAGGGTTTGTCCTATGAATGTATTTAATAACAAAACATATGGTCCAGCTTCCAGAGCCCAGTCCTCTTCAGAAGAGACTGTCACATTGTACATATGCATGAGGAAAAGCTTTTCAACCTGTAAGACTACTACTGAAAAGATGAGCAGATGACTTTCCTTCCATTAACCTACACTGATGAGAATAATACTGCCCACGCCATTTCAGTTATATACTCTTAATAACACTGAAGCCTCTGAATATTTAGTGTATAATCAACTAGAATAATCCTGACTGCAAGGACTTGCTCTGAATGTCTCTGTATTGAGCAGAGTGTAGCAGCCAGGTATAAACAAGCTGTATCACTGTATGACCTAATACACACATGCTCTGCCAGAATAATACACTCTGCAGTTCTAGCACAAACACACTTTGTATTTTTGAACTAAATGAAAAGACACTTAGGTTTCTCTGTTGCCTATAAAAAGTCAAGACATTTTAACTTTGCAGAAGGGATGTTTGTATGATAAAACCTGTTAATATGCATTTTATTTGGGGGGATTAGTGACTTTCTCCAGAATGCTAGCAGGTTTTTCTTGTACAGCTTTGAATTAGATATCGTGTTCAGTACTCTAAGAAATCATTCAGCAAAACTGACTCCACATTTGCTTACAAATGTATATAATCTAGAACACATTTTTCAGTATATATGTTTTTCTTGTTAAATACAGCTGCTTGGTGTTCAAATTCTCTCTCCACAATAGAAGATATTTTATATATTTATTAGCACTCA
Organism: Bucco capensis; assembly: GCA_013396975.1. Taxonomy (NCBI): domain Eukaryota; kingdom Metazoa; phylum Chordata; class Aves; order Piciformes; family Bucconidae; genus Bucco; species Bucco capensis. The sequence continues at coordinate 154,535 of VWZO01007006.1, forward strand.
CCAGCATAGCTGGAACAAATACAGAATGCATTTCTGAGCCGTGAACCTCATTCTTGAATCTATTCTTAATTTATCACAAGTGCTGTGTTTTAGAAATGAACCAGTGTTAAATGTAAAAGCTGTGCATATCAGAAATAGAAAAATCCTTTATCTTTCCCCTAATCTCTCCCTCTCTCTCTTTTTTTTTGGCAACACTTTTTCTTCATGGCTTCACTGGTGTTTGGGGAAATCACCTACAGATCCTGCCAAGACAGAATCTGTTAGATTATGGGTTATTAATTAGAATTGCTCTCCATGAGAAGTACAGTGACTTGATGTTCAAGGGTAATGATTACTGGTTTGCGAACAAATCAGGTCCTCTCCCTCTTTGCCCTTAAGATTCTGGAAAGTGTTCTCATCTCCAGGCTGAACAGGTCCAGCTCTCTCAGCCTCTCTGCATAAGAGAGGTGCTCAAGTCCCCTAATCATTTTAGTAGCCCTTCTCTCCACCCTCTCCAGAAGTGCCCTATACCTCTTAAACAGGGGAGCCCAGAACTGAACACAGTAGTCCAGCTGTGGCCTCACCAGAATAGATTAGAGGGGAAGGATAACATTCCTCTACCTGCTGGCCACACTCTTGCTGCACCCAGGATGCCATTAGCCTTCTTGGCCCCAAGGGCACATTGCTGGCTCCTGGGCATCCTGCTGCCCACCAGACACCCTGGGCTTGTTCCACTCAGCTGCCTTCCAGCAGATCAGCCCCTAACCTATACTGGTACATGGGGTGCTTCCTCACTAGGTGCATTACCCTACACTTGCCCTTGTTGAATTTTATAAGGTTCCAAGAATGCTTTTTATTTTACTTTTTTTTTCTCCCCATTCCCATTTTTATGCATTTATCTGTGTTGCTGGTCAGTTGAAACAACTATTAATTGTTGATGTTTTTGAACTATATAAGGTAATAAACTGCTCTAAAAATGCATATTGATTACTAGATGGAAATATAGCATCTTTTATCTGATATAACTTAATCTAGCTAGCAGCATGTGCTTAACAAATAATTCTTACCTCAAAGCTTACTTGCTTTGTAGTCTAACAAATAAGGAATCTGAGTAAAATAAATGACCTGGAGTGGCTCCCACAGTCTAAAAGGTCTATAGCCAGGCTTTGTTAGATTTAATAGCAGTTGTTACAGACAGTTTTACCTTCAGGTTTTTGCCAAAGCTGTTCCTGTAGTGCACCACCCCTGCTGGGGGCTGGGGCAGATCTGAACATGACCTGCTCTCTGTTGGCCCACACTAATGGCCTAGCATATTAAACTCAATAGCCATCATTTCTGCTCAAGCTAATATGCCAGATTGTGAATGTCAGTAGCTCATGCCCAAGCCTATATCCTTTCTTGGTCGCCGTTAGTAGTAAGCCCTTGCTCTGGGAAGGCAGGCAGCAGAAGCAATAATCTCTTTGGCCCAGCATATTACCTTGTTGTATTACCAAACATCTAGCAAGCAATATGCCTGCTGCTGAATATCTGAGGTTCATTTGTCTGTCCTTTTGTCAGTGTAAAACAGGATTTCTGAATGACTTCAAAAGAAAGAAAACCAGCAGCACCTTAATATGTAAAGCAGGATATGTGTGTCATCTCTCAACCAGCATTTCCCACAAATTGATGAAAACATCATTTGTTACTTGCTAATTAAAATTCAGTAGCCTACACATCATTCAGTAAAACTGTTTGAGACCAGACCAGAGGTTACAGACATCCACTCTGTTACCCATAAGTGAGATAAAAACTGATTTAAAATTGAATGCAACATATTCAATACATAGCCACACTATGGCACTAAGCATCCCAGGACTGCAAAGCTCATGCTACTATAAGCAACTTCTAAAAAATACTGCTTTCTCCTGGATATGTAATAGTGAAATAAATAACAACAATGGGTAAATTACCTAGTGATAAATCTTACTATTGAGAAAGTTAGAACAAACCTTTATCATTGAAACTTTAAAAGTCATCTGCATCATAATTACCACACCAACATTGTTTTTTTTTATTATTCACTGGTTTCTGTTTGTTTCTAAGTTGCATATGGAACCATCCTTAGAGAAGAAATACCATATTTTTCGATCTGTTTACTAGCTGCTTTTGACAGCCCATGGTATATAAGTCAGTTTTACTGTTCCACCTGTGGAATGAGGCAGTTTCTGTAAACATATTCAGTTGCTTTTTGTTTGGATAAGAAAGCGTAACTCTCCAAGCAGCAAGGTATCATATTTAGCATACTTTGCCAGGGATAAAAGGGAGTGTGTGTGTGTGGAGTTATATTACTGAATGGATATCAAACCATCTAAATTTTAGGAGCATATGGAAAGGTCACAGTTCACAGACATCGAACATCAAACTAAAGTAAACCTAGGACTTACTTAAAATCTGTATGTCAGTAGCTTAATGTTGTGTTAATCTTATTTTGAATCATACTAGCTTTCAAGTCCTACTGAAGAAATATTTCAGCTGTGTAGAGGTCTATCTGCACAGGGGAAATAACAGTCACTGCACACTTAACTTCAAGTAAATACTTAAGGGCAAACAAGTTCACTGAGTATTGGTTTCAGTATGTACCTACCTGGAGAAAATTGGTGGTCCCAAGCAAGGCTGTTGCACTGACAGATAACTACAGAAGACAATAAACAAAGGCAAGCATAGAGAAAATCAAAACAGTGAAAGATACTGATAAATTATCTGCATTAACCTGGAATTAGCTGTTTAAATGTTTCCTCTCCTGAGGGTAGACAACAACACAAGTTCCATAAAGTCTTTCCCACCTAGATCAAACACGAGCATGAATCAAACACAAGGGAGGCAAAACAGTTACTTTTTTCAGCTAGTATATATTCCAAACTTTTGCAATAAATTGTACTAGAATCAAAACTTATCCTAGAAGTACATTACATTCCTCCTACACTTGCAATATGAATATCTCTGCAGGCAATGAATTGTGGAAGATACCCATCTGCAGGCTGTCAGTGCCAAGGATACAGTCCTCAGACACAGTACAGCCTGTTGTGAGATCACATGGATGTTCTGTACACAGTACATCTAGAGGGGGCAGTGGCCAAGGAAGCCCTAAAGTTTTAAGGGTCTGACAATCTGTCAAACAACTGACAACCAACTGAATATTACATTCTTGTGCTTATTTTTAACCCACAAGAAAAATGCTACCGCAAATAAGCTTACCAAAGTCCAGGAGCCTAAATATGATTTTTGGCACTGCAGAGATTGTTTCAGCAGAAATAAAGTGATTAAAACTGAGGAAGTGTCCTGAGAAAAGCACAGAACAACATCAGAGTCTTTTAGCTTACAGAATTACAGATTCAATCCTCTACCTTGTTTTCCCTTTCCTCCTCTTTTTTCAAGTAGCCAAACAGTTGAACAATACAAGGATTTTTTCACTCTTCTCCCCAGCACACAGTACATTACAGAGCATATAATAACTGATTTTATTCCCCCCTAACTAGCAGATTTCTCTGTAGAGTTTCTCACAATAAATTAAACCAAATCTCAAAGGTTGCTTCTATGATGAAAATTTTCAGCAGTCCTCCCAGAGCAAAGCAGTTAAATTCTTGATAGTGTTACAGCAAACAGGAAAGAATAGGTCCTAGCTTTTTTGTACAAGAGTAAAATATCTAAGAATGCTACAGAGCTGATGTCATAGGTCTTGGTGGAAGCTGCAGGCCAGTAGCAGCCCTCTGAGAAGTTTTCCCTCAGCTGTCTTGCTAATAAATGTATTTAACATTAGTCACACTTCATACCAGCTGGCTCCCCAAAAGCTGGCAGAATAAGACACTGCAATTAAGTCTATGATTTAGGGGTCTTCCTATGGCTTTTCATGGAGAAATTTGAAACTATACCCACCTGTCTAAAACATAAACAAAAAACCACAAGTATTTCTCCTCTGCACATCATCAGTCCTCAAATGCTTTCTGTTTCAGAACAATGACAGACTTTCCAGAGCTGATTAAATTGTAGAGAAGATCAGGTGATAAAAAGAAGTAAACATTCTGAAAAAGGTGTTGAAAAATTCATAAGAGTTTTACTGGGAAGTCTCTGCATTTCTAGAGCACTTTAGGAACTGGAGCTCATCAGGAGCTCTAAAAAACAAGGAGATAAACAGGTGATGAGGCCCAAAGACATGACTAATGCAGAATGTGACTGAAAGAAATACCAAAATAATTGGCTTTTTGTCCTGTTAAGGAGATGAAAATGGGACAAGAGAATTGCTAGAGAGGTGTTAATTGCCATCCTGACTGAAGGTTCCCAACATGCTACAAGTGCTGCTCAGGCACCCTTGGTGAGCAGGGAGCTGAGCTCAGGAAGCACCATGGCATGCATGGTGCTAAGTGTCTAAGGCTCCTCTTACATTTAACATTAATACTGTAAGACTCCTGCCTGCCTGCTGGAAGGATGCACCCAGGGCAGAAATTCACAGACAGGTAGTGCCTGGGGTTGAAGTCATTTCACTTGCTGATTATTTCATTGATAGTATTTTTCCTTCTTGAGTAAAATCTCAACCAATTCAGCTGTGACATATTTTTAATAATGCAAGAGTGGAGAGGTCCATTGCTGTCTGTGGGTGTCCTTTGCACATCTATCATGATCATCAAATGAACATGAACTCCAACCAATAGTATAAATTACAAGTATGATTAATTGTTGTGAGAGGAAACAATTTTTCTGACCCATGAAAAGTTACCACATTTCTGTTTCTTATTGATGTGAAAGTAGTGAGGCTGATTTTCTCTTCCCAAAAGACAAAAACTTACATGTCTTAAGTGCACAGGTATATATCCATATAAAAACATACGTGTGTGTACAGACAAATATCTCCATGATCATACATCTATATATCCATTATACTTGATTTTATTTTCTATTAAGATTTTTCCTGCTTCAATAGTCACGCACATCATAGATGATTTAAGCATTTTTCAATAAAGCCCTTGACCTTTATTCCATAAAATAGGCTCCAATTAATTTCTGCCCTAATGCAATTTTATTTGACACGCAGTAGGAAGAATTATCACTTTAGGTTGGTACTTGGCAATATATTGATAACTGGAGATATCTGGTCTTAGAAGGTACTCGTGCAGGGGAGGAAGGTGGAATATTTTTTACCAGTTCTTCCCCTTTCCTTTTTCCTTTCTTTTTCTTCAATTTCTTAAAATCAGATGCAGGTAATTTCGTGTTCAGAATTGTTGGTCCTACACATTTACATATAGTTTGCAAAGGAACTATCATGGACCATGCCCAAGATTTATGGTTCATCTGGTACTACCTCCTAATTTCAGCAGCAATATTTACTTAGTAACAGGTAAGAAGCTCTTTTCTCTTTCCTGGGGAGGAGGTAGAAATCTTAACTCCTCAAAAGTGCACTTCTGAGTGCATTTGGATACAAGTATTCATGTAATCACAATTCAAGCCATTTTACTTAAGGTTCTTTTACACTGGGTGGCCACAGTAAGTAAGTAAAGGTAAACCTTCCATTTGTTCTCAAATGGTGCTACTTGGATTTCAATGAATCTTTCTGCCTTTCAGAAAATGCCATACCCACTGAGACAGCTCAGAGCCACTAGGTAAAAGTGCCATTTAGAAAGACAACCCAAATGGCCTCATGAATATTATGCTAAGAAACTAACACATTTCTCAGTAATCCATGTTTCAGAAGTATCCACTGCTACAGCAACCACCACATACAATCAGCATGTGTGGAAGACTCCAAATGATGAGAAAATATTCTATATTAACTAGGAAATGTCTGTTGGTTCAAAGTAATAGCACTGCCTTTTAAAGCAATTTAATTGTAAATATCCAGTTATCCTAAAGATAATCTCAGTTTCTGAAAGGTAGGCACAATTCTATCCCAATAAGAATTTACTAACAATGTTACCATAATTCAGTTGGAAAAACATACTCTCCCATTTGCCAAACATGTAATTCACTGGACATTGTTCAGAAAGCCTTCAGCACTATACAGATTCTTTAAGCTAGCAGACCCTGCAAAAATACAACAGAACTGTTGACTAGAACTGAACTTTCCTCTGAAATCTTTTGCTGTTATCCAGCAACAAAAATAAAGAAAAAGAAAAGATGAGACCTCCCAGATTTTCATAAGACAAAACCCTAGCAAATACATAGGCATCAGCAACATTCCTGGTTATTTTGCACAATATTAATGCACAATACTCATGGTTATTTGCTGCACAATAACCCTCACCAGCAGCTGACTTTACAATGGCTATGAAATAAACCTGTGACCACAGAGTGGCTCTCCTCCTCACAGCCTGGTGGAAAAATCAAGACAAATGGCCAAATTCCTCTCTTCTAGTGAGACAAAATTACTATGCAGGAAAATATGTCTAGTGAAATTAGAAGACATGCCACAAAAAGCACTTAATAGTACCTACTCGTATCAAAAAGCTGAAGTAACATTGATTTAAGATTTGTTCCTACAAAGCAGAAATGAATGCTGCTGTTTCAAAAATGCTATATGAAAATAGTGCTTTCTACAGCCACATTCCATCTCCCAGTGCTCAAAACCCTTTAATACTGATTAATGACCTAAGTGGGAAGGCAATGAAAAGGTAATGTTCACTGTTTTCTAGCTTTGAAATCTCCTGCTCCTTACCAAAGTCTGTGTAATATATCCTAGGTCTCAAGCTGTAAGTGTTGAGTTACTGAGGCCCCAACCAGATGGAGCTTCTTGTATCTTGTAGCAGGTAATCCTTAGAGAACTTGTGGCTGGAAAGCCCTGATGAATGTGGCCATGCTCTGCTACAGCTCTGCAGTGGTGACCTGACAGTAGTCTCTCAGCAGGAAGTTGTCCAGATAAAGGAACTGGTCTCAGAAAATAATCCCATGCAATTTTAAGGCAATCTCATATCAAGTGTTTACGCTACACAGCCCAAAATTTTAGCCTTGTATCAAGATATCTCAATCTGGATAATTATCATAAAAATTCTAAAGAAAAATAACATTCTTGAAAGCGGCAATGCCTAAAAGAAAATGAGAAAGAAACATGAAATGTCTGAAGCACTAGACATAGAAGTGCTACTGTTTTCCTCTGAAAACTACACATCAACAAACTTCAGTTACCTCAAAGGTTTCAGACAGAAAACAGGTGTATTTTCTTTATATCTAGTTTTGTTTTCTCTCAAGTTTACCATAAATTAATGATGCTACTCAATTATCCACCAGACATAAAGGCAACTATGTCTAGGGAAAAATATTAGGAAAGCACTTCAGTGAATTCCAGGATAAAAAAAAACCAAAACAACAAATACCTTTTTTAATGTAAGTGTAGCTCTAAACCAAAGTCTATTACAAATGTAAATCATTTCATTATCTTTTACTGTAAAATAATACATTAGGCATTCATATTTAGATGAACATTCTAGGCCTCAATGAAATGGCTAATTCTGTAAATCAGTATTCAACCTCAAAACTTTAAGAACATTTACTCAGATTGGCACAGTTAGATTGGAGCAGAAATACCTGTCTGTCCTTAAAGAGGGGTGAAGCAAATGTTTAGCTAATTAGAACTAATTTTCAAGACGTGCATCAAGGTGAGTAGGAACAAAAAGGAATAAAAACGAGTGAAAAGTAAAAACCTAAAGTATGGTAATTTGGATGAACATAGGTGACTGATAGCAGAACAAAAAAATATAGACTTCCATTTATTCAGTTTTGAAATACCTGCAAAGGGTAACCTAAAACTGAAAAATGGAGTAAGTGCAATGAGGCCTTTAGAATAATTATGAGTTGTTAATAGGAGAATGTTAATCATGTCATATTAGGAGGAAGACAGGGTTAAATTGCTAAAATTTCAATTCACTTAGGCCTTATCTCTTGTTGGAATGAACCAGATGATTAATCCTTAATATTCTTCAGGGATACAGAGTACATCAGCAATTAAATTAACAACTACAAAGTTTATGCTCAGAGATTCAAAAATGAAAGACAGAAACACTTTAATTTTTCACAAGTTGTTACCTTAATTATCTTCTTATTGCTTCTGTCTCTTCTCCCTCATTACAAAAAACACACCCCTTAGTATTCATGGATCCCTTTAATTTGCTGTAGCTCGGCAACTCTGTAAGGAATGTCATCTGAGCTGCAAAAGTCATAAATCTTACTTTGTGCATGCTCATTGAAAATAAATTGTTCTGCAGTACCTAGTCTCTGTGTTCCAACTGCAAAGTGCTGACAAATTTCTGTTTCCCTACAAACAGTCAGTAATGTTCATCAAATTTGGTGGCAGAAAATGAAGGCTCGCTTAGCACATAAAGTGAAGTTTAGGTTTTTTTATACAAAAATACAAAAGAAATTCAGATATCTAAGTTAACCTAGTAGTTTTTATGCAAAATGCTACTGGCAATAGGAAGATACAGGGATAAGTTCCTTATGAAACCTTTTTGTTCTACAGTCATGAAAATTAGAGTTCCAGATCATTCATGAAAATTATATGCCAGCAAGAAATTACAGACTGACATTTAAATGAAAGTTCTCAGATTAAAGAGGAAAACAATAGAGAAAAATCAAGGCCTTCAGCATGTGTTTGGGATTCTCAAGAGTTGCATTAGAACTGTTACAGATCATATGGAATCTTGTTATCAATAGCGGAGCATATATTGAATGATTTCAAAGGTAATTGCTGCCAAGGTGAATGCTCCCCACAAGTTGAATGCAAAAATCCATGCCTGTGAAACAGAGGGACTTGACATTGTTACCACCAGGCAGGCTTTCAAAATTACCAAGTTTTAAAGGAAAATGTCACATCCCTGAAGGGTGCCCCTACAACAAATTATTAACCAAGCTCTATTGATCTTCACCCAAACGGCAAAAATCTCCATAAATCTCCTGTGGCCCTTTGCTGAAGGTAGCAAATGCATTACACCCCCCTGCTGACCACCATTTTTATTAGCGCTATTGTGTTTGCAGGGCAGTCAATTTTATACAGCATAACAAACTGCCAAGTGCTAAAGTGATTTCCTCTATTACTGAGGTCCATGTATTAAATTTAGTGAGGCACAATATCAAACTTCAAATATTGCAGGGTTTAGAATTGAATGCAGCTGAGCCTAATGTTATCAACCTGACAAATACAGTGACATATTAAGTAGCAGATCATTTATTCATATTTGGAACTGGTTTTGTTTTTCTATTCAGCTGTATGGTTTTAGATTAGCCACAATATTTCAAAATGTGACTCTTACTGTGAAGTCCAAAGGCACTGTGAAATATATATTTCATATTCATATTATGCACTGGAGATCAGAGAAGCATGCCTCAATAGCCTCTTATCACATACAAATACAAGGAAATTAATAAATTACTTTGCACAATGCAGGTTTAGGCTGCAAACACTTCAGCCCTTTGGAATGACTGGTGATAAGCATTTCAGATACTTTGTGTTACACAGAATCACAGAATCTCCTGAGTTGGAAGGGGCCCACAAGGATCATCAAAACCAACTCCTGATGAATTTATTTTATAGTCAAATAAAAAGCTGAAATTCTCAGATAAATTTTCATTTTTTGCCCCCTTCCCCCCGCCCCAATCATTCATTTCCTTCCAGCCTAAAATATTCCACAACAGTGGATTTCTGAATTTACAGACACCATTTGAAGCCTAGTTCTTACTGAAATATGCCTGTTTTAAAGTATTCCATGTCCACCTGGAAGAACTGATGTATCTTGCATAACTCAATCAAGACTTTCAAATATTTGCCACTAATAATGGAGTATTCTTAAGTAACTGATTGCTTACATCAATGCAGATAAAGCTTTCTATATTTTTTCTTCAATAAATGACAGGTATTTCTTGTAAAAACCTACGAAGAAATATCCAACACTTTGCTTACCTGAAATAATCCAAATGATCCTCTCTAGCAAAAGCTGAAGCTACAAGGTGTAAGGCTTTTTGAGTAAAGACAAATTCTGCATTGGTATCTGTTATTTTGGGAATGGCAGTTTCCTGCTTTTTGGGAGTAGATCTGAATGACTTTGCATCCTGACAGTTCTGCAGTGTTTTGCTTCTGTGCTCTAACTGTGCAACTATTAAACTGCCACAGTTGCCATTCAACATAGCTCACAGTGGATCTCTAGACAGAACTATTTATCCTCATGTGAACACTCCAGGGAAGACTCCTAGATCTTTCTCTTTGAATGTGCAGTGTGCCACTGGTTGGGCAGATAGAAGGATTCTGCCATTGATAGATTAGTGTAGCATTCCAAATATAAAGGAATATTTCCAAATTAATGACTTCCCACCATCCCTTTTTAACTTTTTGGGGTTTGTTTTTGTTTCCCAAGGGGAAAAAAAAACACCATACAATTTAGTTCAGTTCTCTAGAAAGGGCCTGATGCTAGTCTGCAGTTTTCACTTTGGGTATTTCATTGGTGTAGCTACTTTTGCCCTAACAAACATGTTGGATACTACACTGATAAACAGTTAAGCTAGATTCTTCATATTGTCCATTGGTTTGTGAACCTGTCTCATAGGAGATAGCAGGTCAAAAATATTGCTAGTTTGCACTTTGTTCTGGAGTCAGAAAGCACACTTACTGCTGGGAAGCCTAATTCAAGTCCTGAATTTTTGCTTCCACATATTCTTCCCTCAATCCTTCTTAGAAACTTTCTGCCACACTGGCTGGCTGAAGCAAACAAATAAGCAAACAGAGCGAATGCTAGAAAATAGGCAACTATTCCAACTTGGAACCATTGTGCTTTTGGAGTTAGATCACTGGTGCTTTAGTTGCAAACACTTTCCTTGAAAGAGAACCCATTTAACAGAAGCTGACACGCAAGCATCTCAGTTCTAGACACTGACAGAATCCTTCCCTCATCGCTGAAGAGAATCAGATATTATGTTGCTAATTGGACTGATAAATATCTTGGCATTCAGACACTTCCCACATACACAACATTGACTACTTGGACCATGTAGGTCCTTGATCTGACTTCATGAAAGTTTCTTTGTCTCCTGCAATCTCATCATAAACTGGACTCCTCTCATCCAAACTCAACATTTTAACTGTCAAGAAGTCCGTCGAGTCTGTTCCATAGTGGAAATTCCACGACTAGTGAGGAGCAACAATTCATAGCTCTATGAGTAGAGCTAATGGCACTACTTCTTTCATCCCTGAACTGATAATTAGCTCTTAACTCTGACATGTGGTAATGAAATATCTATATTCATGGAGAACTACATGAAACCTGAGTATTATCATAGTGAATCCTATTACCAAATAATAATAAAAAAAATCATTATTCTAAACTGTTTTCTAATTTACAAGAGAAAAACACAATGCATTCATATAAAGATTTCCCTTATTCACATGGCTGAGTAGTCTCCATTTTAAGCACTTGGTGTTCTCAATTTTGGAAGAGCTATCTCCATTACTTGCAAGAGTTCTTTGAAACACATAAGAAATTCCACAAATTTTGTATGCTCTAATTTCAACCTTTAATTACAACACAATACATTTCATTTAGATTCCTTAAGGATGCAGCTAATACAAAACCCTTTTTCCCTATTTGTGAACTGAGCTTCTCAGGAAGAATTTTGGCACTCTGACAATGAAGCTGGAGAGGAATACCAAAATAACAGAATTATCAGGTTGAACTGGAAACACTGAAAAGGATGCAAACAATCACTTAGCAGAGTTCAAAATCTGAAAAGAAAATTACTACAAGAGGGTGGAAGAATTGGTTTGCTAGCTAACAAGGTAAAGATTCTGTGTAGATTTTATCAGACTAAAACAAAGAGATCCTGTGCTGATTTGATCTTAAACTTGAGGGATTGGTCCTTGCCTCAGTTCATTTTTTTTTTCTTTTCATAGATGTGAAGGAAGATTTTTTTTTTCCTCATTCAGCCCAGACTCACCTGCAAGACTGCACAAGATTATGTGCTTTGATTCTCACTTTTTGAAGCAATACTTGGGTGATGGGATTTTGGATTCCCTTTCATCAGGATACTAACAGTATGCAGTTCTACAACCCTGTCGACTCCGTCTACTAGATTTTCTCCTTGCCAGTGCACACATGAGGGAAACCTGCTTGTGAGATGGAATCATAGATTCCAACACTTACATGACTGCTGTAACTTAGAGTGCTTTTTGCTGAGACAGTTTCTATAGCAAATGAACAGTATTTGCCATTGCTCCTGAATTCATTGTTCTAGAAATAGATGCCACTAGAACAGCCTGTAAGGATCTTTCTAGTACTCAGATTTCCCAGTGACCACACACCTTCACTGTCACCCAATTATGCAAAACTGAAGAACATTAACAGACATTTGATGATTCACAGCAAGCTTCTTGGACAGCATGGACACCTGAGAAGCCACACAGTTGCTATTGTCCAAATATTGTTCAGAGACCATTAAAAACTCCGAATTGCTTAGAACTTTGTTAGCCGAGTGATGTCTGTGTTTCACCTAACGTTAAAACCAGTAACAGTCACCCTAGAAATAGCACTAGGTTACTTAAAACTCCAGGGTTATTAGGTGGTCTAGTATCAGCTGAAGATTCATAACCCCAAGTAAAAAGAACACTCTTCCAGAAATGTGTTCTTTTGAACAGAAAAGCTCATTCTCTTTAGAGTGTCTGGTCTGGAAGTCCTGCTCGCCCAGTGATGCTGGTTGGGAATGTTCTTGTTGCTAGTTCCTCAAATTATTTCTAAAAATACTGCAGCACTACTGACTAGAGTGACAGTAATTGCTTTAGAGACTCATTTCTCTGAATTCAGAAATTAAAGGATTAGAAAACTCTTAAAACACACAGACAAATATTATTTTCTAATCTTAAATCTAATTTAACTTGATTTTAGTTTTAGATTTCTTTTTTATGCTTGCATCTCTTTCTAACAGCATTTCAAAACACAGCAAAGCATCTTCAGAAAACCACTGCAACCATTAAAAAAACCAAACAACTTTATCAAAAAGCTATCATATTTCAACACTTCAAATACTGGACAATAAAGGGAATCAGAACAAAAAATAAACAGGTATTTTAGAAACCTAATTTGGTGCTCCTCTTTACGCTGTATGAACAGAAATTGAGATAAAACATCAGCAGATCATCACTGATCATACACCTAGTATACTTTTTTTACACAAGAATTCAGAATGCAACTCCATGTTGAGCAAGCTGATTATTCTCCAGTGCAAGAAACCAAGAATAGAATATCAACAATGGAACGGGAAAATACTTGAAAAAAATCATCTCTTGAATCATTTATGGCATACAATGTTGATTCAGACACGTCACAGCATGAATTTAACCCCAGAGGCAGATTATATTATGTTTTTTTGCATAAAGGAGGAGAGTTTACAGAGGCAGCCAACAGACAGCAGTAATTGGCACGGGGAGCACAACACAAAGAAGGGGTCCTCACCTGAGTTCAGGCTGGCCTAAAGTTTCTCAGACATGACTGGGCAGCACCAGCTGGTGCTGGAGCTGCTGTCTCTACCAAGGGAGCCTTCGACCCAGAGAGGTCTGGGTGGTGGAGGCAGCACCTGGGGCCTCCCCGTGAGGCCAGAAGACATGGTGGATTTCAGGATCCTAAGAAGACAGAGAAGGGTAAAAAACATCCTGGGCTTCAGGAGTGCAGACTTTGTCCTCTTCCAAAGAAGGAGGGTCAGCTTGAAAAGTCCCATGGGAATAGGCCTTGGAGGGAGGAGGAGGCAAGAAAGCTGGTTCAAGAATCACCACTTCTAAGCTCAAGAGTGGTCCATCCCAAAGTGGAGGAAGTAATGCAAAAATGCCATCCTTTGTGGATAGGCAAAGAGCTCCTGGCAAAGCTCACACATAAAAAGGAAATGCAGAGAATGAGGGGGGGGCAGAGACAAGTAACCTGGGAATAACACAGTGAGACTCTCCAGGTGTGCAGAGACACAGTTAGAAAAGCCAAAGCTCAACTGGAGTTCAATCTGGCAAGGGATGTCAAAGGCAACAAGAAGAGCTTCTGTAAGCACCTAAGTGGCAAAAGGAGGACTAAGGAAAGTGTGGGCACACTGGTGAACGGGGCAGGGGCCCTGGTGACACAAGACATGGAGAAGCCTAAGGTACTGAATACCTGCTTCACTAGTAAGACCAGTCTTCAGGCATGCAAGGCCCCAGGAGCTGCAGAGAAAGTCTACAGAAAAGAAGATATAGCCTTGGTGGAAGACCATTAGGTCAGAGAATGCTTAAGCAAATTGGACATCCGTAAGTCCATGGGCCATGATTGGATGCACTCACTCATGACAGGGGACCTAGCTGATATCATTGCAACTCTACAACCACTGAACAATCAGGGCAAGTGGAAGAGATGCCTGAAGACTAGAAGAAAGCAAATGTGACTTCTATCTGTAACAATGGCAAGCAGAAGGACCCAGGGAACTACAGGCTCGTCAGATCCACTTTGATTCCTGGGAAGGTAATGGGACATATAATCCTGGGAACCCCTTTCCAGCCACACAGAGGACAAGGTGAGTGCAAGTAGTCAGCACAGATTCACCAAGATGACTCCCACTCATGCCTAACCAACCTGGTGACTTCCTGTAATGAAAGCACTAACTTGGTAGACAAAAGAAGAGCCATGAATATTGCCTGCCTTGACTTAGGAAGGTTTTCAACACTGTCTCCCATCCAGCCCTCACAGAGAAACCAATGCTGAGTAGACAGCAAAGTGGGATGAAAAAAACTGGCTGAATGTCTGTCCCCAGAGGGTGGTGAACAGTGGTATGAAGCCTAGCTGGAAGGCAGTAACTTTCAGTCTGCAAAGGTAATCATCACTCCCCACCTCTCAAAAACAGACCAGCCAGTCTCCAAGCAATAGCTACTTACACCAAACCTATCTCCCCTCTGCTTTTATTACTGAGCATAAATATACCTTTGGTCAGTTTAGGTTGGCTTTGTCCAGGTTGTGTTCTCTCCCAGCAGCTTGCCATCTGCTGGTGGGGGCAGATTAGGAAAAAAAGAAATCCTTGCTGCTGTGCCAGCACTGTTCAGCAGTAGCTAAAACACGGATGCATTATCCACACTGTTCTAGCCTCACCTAGAACACAGCACCATATGGCTTCTGGGAGGAAAATAAACTCCAGCAAAGCTAGACATAGGGATTTAAGTTTTTCAGCTGAAATGCTTCCTGAATACAGATGAGGGACATTTAAAACTGATCTTTTTTTGAACTTCCTCCACTGTGATTTCCAAATGGGTTGTCCAAGAGGCAGCTCCTACTGTGTCATGCAAGTATCTTTTGCCCCACACATTCTGTTTCTTGAGGGTAATCGTGTTTGTTTTCAAAAATCAGCAATTCACAGTAAATGATCAGTTGTGAAAACAACCTACTAAGTCACATTCTACCATGATCATGTGACCCTAAAAATCATTCTTCTCACTCAAGCCTATACTACCACTCCTTGGCTATTCATATGGTCCAGTAAATTTTCCAATACACAATTATAATTCAGTGAAAAACTACTGAGCAAAATAGCTGTAACTCCTGTAGTTGCCTCAATTAAATTCCAATAAACTTTAGAGACTATTCTGTCGAAGAGGAACTCATCTGATTAGTAACAGCATGATGGTGTTTACATGAAATAGCTCCAAATTAACTGAGATATCAATGTGTATAAAATCTATACAATAGCAAGATTCCCATACAGCAAATCATATACAAAACAACTTATCCTGTGAAGATCAAGACAGAACCATATAATCTCTCCATCAATCATTTACTAACTCCTCTCTCCTTTTCTCCTCACTACTACTTTTGATGATGCTTTCTTCAGATCCCATTCAAGCCACTCAATAACTAGCAATAAGAGAGTCAACTGTGTGTTACATAACTATTCTACAGTCCTGTCATGATGGGGGTTTGAATTGAACTAAGTGTAACATGATTGAAAGGACTAGTTAAAATACACACTAGCATATGTAAAACTGTGCATGCTGACTTTTCTACAGGGAAACCTGAGATAAAATATTTAGCCAGCTAATTAATTTGTGTCTTAGAAAAACAGAAACAAGAATGTTTGGTTACATGTAGCTTATTTGACTGTGATAACATCATCAAATTTGTCCCCTAATGAGACTTAGCTCTAATGAAATTTGGAGTCACTTCACTTAAAAGATGACTGAAGTTGTCATATTACTTCAGTAGTGGCATGAAAAGATCTTCAGGGTCCAAAGGGTGCTGCAAAACCTGAGTAAATATCCATTTCTCCACATCCAACTGAATCAGACACGAACAGCCTTACTCTTCAGCAGGAAAGACTCTGATTAGACTTGTGTTTTATAGCTAGGAGATAAATTTGACTTGTCTGTTTATAATTGCTTTTTATAAACCAATTTAAATTAAGAATTAGTTCAGAGGCTGTGAACATCCTTATGTTTACTTAGGATTGTTATCTTAGGTTGCACCATGCAGTTTTGCATCAACAGGATATGATAACCTTATAATAAGAGAGTAACAAATGCTAAACACAACTTAGTAGTGAATAATAAGTAATGTAAGTGCACGTGGAACTTCTGTAAGTGCCAGTAACATGTCACCACATCATACCACAGGATTCCTTACATGCACACGAGTGGTAGGTCTGTATGTATTATTAAACTACCTTCCTAGCCTTCCCACATTCTCCATTTGTCTCCATATTTGTAATTGTCTTCCTGATATATCACCTCTCTTCTCTTGTTTGAGAGCAAACTCCTCCACTCTCCATACCTATAAGGAGGAACTACCCAACACACGAGTCAAAATCTGCATCCAGCCATTATGATAAAGTAACACTACCTGACAATTACAACTTCATCTGGAGGAATGTGACACATTGGGCATGTTCCCATATGGCACAATTTAGCTGGGATCCCTCTAGAAATTAATACCATTGCCCTCAAATATTTTCCAAAGATGTGCAAGCTAAAGCCAGAAGAACTGCTGAAGAAAATTAAGGCACAAGCAGTAATGGTCTTTTTTTCAGGTTAGGTATTTCAGTTCTCTTATATATGTGCTGATAAACAGTACCTTTTAAAGTTTTTGCAACTTTTAGCTTATGTCACAGTTTTAAAGCAGTTTTGTAAGCTTTATCCACTACTCATGCTGTGGTTAAAAACTACAGAGGTGGCTTATTTTCAAACTAACTGTACAATAAGCTTTGCCACTTTAATATGAACAGCATTAGCACTGCAGTTACTCTTCAAATTGGGTGCAAGTTATGATTGCATGAGCACCAATATATCAAAGGATTCCATATTCAAATGTACACACTTACTATGCCCATCCTTGGAGGAAGAGGAAAAAATCTACACATTTCACCATAAAGAACGTGGACAATTCTAGAATTTGCTTTTTGAGTAAGAGACATCCCTATGTTAGACCTTTGAATATAAGTTTAGATCTTGAATAAAAGTATAATAAAAACCTGGTCTGATATAACCTAAACTTGGCTTTTAGCTTTGGAAGAGTCAGTTTTGAATCAAATCATGTATCACCAAACATAGCTGTGGTCTTCACTTCCCATACCATAGCAATGGGTGCTCTACAAGAGCACCAAGGTAAGTACCTACAAATGTGACATCTCTGTGTTAGCTTGGAAAGCACAGATGCACTTAACTTTTTACTGCAGCCACTAACTAGCCCTTTCACTGGAATTTCAATAGAAACATTTTGTTCTAAACCTCTGAAAGCCCAAACATACATGATAAAGAATAGCATTTCATTCATTACTACAAACACCCCTAATAAAAGGAAGATTGTCAGGACGATGACACCACTCAAAACATGAAATGTACAGCATTTAACTCAAAGATTTACTGAAGTCAAAGCATTTTATACTGATTTTCCACTTAACCAATGCTGCCATGAATCAAAGTCTTGATGAGAAAGGGAGACAGACTTTCCAAAGAACACACACCAGTTTTAAAAGCAAAGATCTCAAGCTTGAAATTTTATCAGGTATGCTCATTACTCTTTATCTCAAACACAGACCTATTGAAGAACCAACATTCATAATACACATGCATGAATCAGTTGAAATACATACATCCTCATTTGAAGAAACTTTTTGGATTTAGACCATGTTTTCTCATCTCAAACATTGCTGGTTGGGCAATTTTCATGTTGGTAAAATGACAAGTGATACTTCATTTTTAGGGATAGGTTAATGTTAAGCTCCCAACTTTATAAAATGCCCTCCTCTATAAAACAAACCATTGCATACTGGTGCCTAACATTAGAGAGGAATGTTCACACAGTCCAAAATGAATGAGTTTTGCATTTCAAGGTGACAAGTCCAATGTCAGACACAATCAATCGATCACTGCATAATTATTATTGCAAATGATCCATATCCATGCTGAAAACCTTAAGGGGAATTTAATGAAGCAGTAAGCACATCAATAATAAGATCTACTTCAGTCTCTGCTAAATCTCGTGAATCATAAATATGTTGTCACATTTTATTTTTTCTTGAATTCCTGTAATTATATTTGAGGAGAAGCTAACTGAAAAGTAAAACTCAAATATATATCAGCTTTTCCTCTATAAAAGAAGTATTTCACTACATTATATATACACCACAAAAAATAAATTCACAAAACACTGCTTATCAAATAAAAGCCAATATAGCCAACAAACAAAATCTCAGGAAGAAAACCTGAAATGTCAATAATCACAGAATCATAAAATGTCCTGAGCTGGAAGGGACCCACAAGGATCATTGAGTCCAACTCCTGTTTGTGCACAGGACAACCCCATTAAAAAACAAACTGACAACAACAACCCAGACATAGCCTAACATGTTTAGCTGACTTAAAATCTGTACTGAGTGTAAGTTGCAAGGTTTTGGTAGTAAGGGAACTGCCAGGGTGGCCTCTATGGGAGTAGGACAGCGTTTGCCCTGGGCTGGTTCTGGACAGCTTGGCAATGGACCCACCACAGGCCACAGCCAGCTTGGTGATGCAGCTGTGAAAACACACATCGAGAAAGGACACAAAGGTTGGAAAGAGAGGAGGAAACAGAAACAGCAGAGGAAATACTAAGGCTGGATAAGAAGGAGGTGCTCCACAGTGGAGCAAGCACAGCAGACTGCAGCCTATTGAGGAACCCAGGCTGGAGTGTAGGGAAACAATGAGCAAGAGCTGCAGAGAGAAACTCCTGTGTCCTGACTGCAGTCTGTTCATGCCACCTGTTGCCTCACTGAAGGGAGTGAGTTTCATTTGTGGTGATAACAAGAGGGGTTGTTTTTGTTTCCCACTACCTGAATCAAAAATTAAATGGGAAAATTTAATTGGCAAAAATCATAATTGGTAATAAATAATTTCATTTCCTCCAAGGCAAGTCTGCTTTATGACAATAAGCAATCTCCCTGTCTTTATGCTGACCCATGAGCTTTCTCACTTGTGTATTTCCTATTTTCTCCTCCCTCTCCATCCTACTGATGTAGGGGTGAGCAGATGGGTAGGAGTTTGGCTGCTAGATGAGCCCAACCCACACCACAATTATAATTCTGGAGAAGAAAGAATATACAGTGTATTGTATCCATACATGGAAAGCAGTCACCTCCACAGCTATGCTGGACTTGAGTTTCCTGATTGCAGTAAGAACAAATGTATCTCCGTACTATGCTATTAGAAGGATCTGAACACAGATTCATCTGTTTGGCAAGGAAGTAATAGCAGTCCAGGAGCAGAAGGGAAACAGGAAGCCAATAGGAAAAGACAGAAAAATAAGATCAAGATCTAATGAATATATGAACAAATACCTAGATACTAAACACACCCTTTTGTTGACTAAACTGTGAGACAGTCAAACTAATTACATGAAGTAAATCAAGTCTAACAGCCTTTGCACACACAGAAGTGAGAAACCATAAGTAGAATTTTGGGTTAGGGAATATCAGAGGTTTGTTCAGCTTCTCAAACAGCCATACT
This sequence comes from Bucco capensis, assembly GCA_013396975.1. Taxonomy (NCBI): domain Eukaryota; kingdom Metazoa; phylum Chordata; class Aves; order Piciformes; family Bucconidae; genus Bucco; species Bucco capensis. Next base: position 174,486 of record VWZO01007006.1, read on the forward strand.
TCACTAGAAATCCAAAGGCAACCAGTCAAAAATTAATCCCAAGACATGAACAACGTTTCTCAACTGCCCAGGAGAGTCTTCAGAACTTGCTCAGCCTTGTGACTCACCAAAGACCATCCAAACAGCAGCTAAGATGCTACAATGGTAGATGTACCAGCATACAAACTCCCAGTTGTCACAGAAATGGTATTTAGAAAGGATTTCCTCGAAGAGATAATAATAGTGGGAAGAAGCAGACTCTAGCCTGCTCAGCCAGCCACGTGCCATGCAGCCTTTGTTCAATTCCTCCCTCACCTAACACCCCTGGACTAATAAAGACACATTCACACAGCTCCTTCAAAGTTGGGATGGAGACCAGGGCTACTAAGAGGGACAAGAGGAAAATAAGGTTAACTGGACAAATGTTTGAACAAAGGTTGGGGAATACAAGTATATAGAATATATCATATAACTTCAGAAAAGAACAAAGTCTATCATACAGCTTTACACAAAAGGCACAAGTTCTTCTGAAACAATGAACACCAATACACACATTTTTATTGTTCTACTTAAACTCAGTTTCAGCACATATTAGCACTTGTATTTGTGCATATGTGTTTGTGCCTACAGGGATGTATATTATTGTTATAAACCAAAACTGCCTTGCTTGCTTGAGCCATCATTATGCAACACTGGATATAATGGTGTATAATACTGATTGTGTTCTCTTGTTCATATTGTTACCCTGTATAAATAATATTGTTTTACAAAACACTGCAGCAAGTAAAAAATATATTGGATGAACAAATGTTGCTGTCAAATAATCTAAACTGAAATTACCTTTCTTTGCTATTTCATTTGTCTTCTTCACATTAAAAAAGGTGATTTTGCAGAATCTTTTTATGTTTTGCACGTTATGATTTTTAGTTTCTCTCATTCCAAAATGAATTATTATGCATATGATTTTTAAACCAATTTATGTGTGTATACCAACAGATACAAGAAGATAACCTACGGAGAATTGTCTTAGATTCTTCCTTAACTAACTGTAATCCTGTTTTCCATCAACATCTCTATCAGTCCTTTCATTTTAGCCATCAAGACTGAAGATTTATAAATTGTAATAGTTCATTATTCTGGTTTATAGAGTCAGATACCCTTGAAGATCCTTAATATTCATATCAGCATAGTCTATTATGAAATCGTTTCCTATTTTTTGGTGTTAATAATAAAAGGTACATATTTATTCAACATCAGCGGTCAGGCAGGCAGATACAGAGTATGAAGCTACATGTTTTATTCAAGGTCTCCATGGAAAGCAGCAGGAGGATCATTTTGACTCTGAAAGTACCTGCAGCTTTGCAGCTAAGACATTTGTTTTTTCTTAACTAAAAGGATCTCAATATTTTGATTACTTAATTCCATGCAACGAAATCTATGCTGCTGAAGTGTTCCACTGGCAATGTTTTCAGCATCCTCATTTAGTCTTTCAATGTAGTTCATATTGCATCTCATATTGTATCTTACCTGTCTGTAGCTCTGTGTTCCTTAGTCTGTGGTGTTATGGGATGCCCTCATTTAAGAGAAAGACCTTGCTTAGTGCACACAGTGTCAATGCTGCAAAATACATCCTAAGTTAAGTTACTCAAAAAACAGTAAAATAATTGTATTGCCCAAACATTGTTTTAGCTCCTTACTCCAATTTTAAAATTCCTAAGATTTTTTTTCTTTATTTGGTCTTTTTAGTAATCTTCACACCCATTTAGGGTTCTCTTTTCATTCAGATAAAAAGCCTTTGTGTTGCTTCACTCACAAACTTGTCCTGTAGCACTTTGTACACAAAGAGCACAGGCCAAGTCAGAAATGACACACTTGCCTAATTCAGGAGAAAGACATAACTCTGTGCCTGCTTCTATTGAGTCATGCTTAAGAACCAGGAAGACACTTATTCAGCTGAATGAAACACCATCTCCCTTGGACTATGTGAACTGACACAGAGCCCGAGATGGGTATTAAGGTATCTCTAAACACGAGAAGTTTACTGACAAAGAAACCAGAAAATGCTACCACAAAGTAGTTTAAACTCCTAAATATTTATCCACATTAAATTTCTGATACAGTCTTTCTATTATTCCCTGTTCCTGCAGTTTTCTTCCCAAATGTTCATCTCAGGTATGTTTTGCTAATGCAGACAAGCACAAAACACAGTTCTCTCTATTGGGCCCAAAATCTTTATTCTTCAGTTGTCAAATTGCTGCTCTATTGCCAGAACAAATTATCTTGTTGCTGTTCCATAGATTCTTTTTCATTTATTTCTCCATATTTGCCTAGTCTAGTTTTGGGCAAACCCAAATTTAACTTGCAGACATACTTTCTGCCTCATTCCATAAGCAATTATCAGGCTTCTACTGAAAATCTCTGCTGAAGATAAACAAAACTTCTGAAAACTCATTTTCTAGTCTTAATAAGACCAGGAGACTGACAGGAACGAAGCATATCTCTGACTAAACAGACATTAATTAGATGTTTATAAAATTTATAAAATGTTCTTATGGTCTATAAAGGTAATTTCAGTTCAGCATTCTCATAGCATATAACAAAAGGTGGAAACTCAATAATTTGTAGTTTAAAAATCATTTACCAATGTTGTTTTTTTTTCCCCGTTTCTTCTTGCAACAAAATTTAATTGCATATGACTAACTTTTTAATGAGATGCAGTAACTTTCATCTTCTGACACAGAAAAAGTAAGTTGAACATAAGGTCTATGAGAACTCAAAATAGTCCAGGCTGAACTACTAAATGGAAACAAGCAACCATGGAACTGTTTGCTCGGCAAACAAGCACTTGACTGTGCTGTTAAGTACACAAACTATGCTTATTTTTCAAAATACAAAAAAGAATAGGAGGAATACTACACAGAAAGAACAAATTCAGCAAAGTGTGGATTCCATGAGAGATTCTGAAAAGTCTCAGCATTCAACCATCAACTTTCATCACACCCACAGATAGTTATGCTTCTGTTTCCAAGGCGAGCAGAGGTCAGCAACTTTACAGCCCTCTCACTGAAAAAAATTTACTTGCTTGTTCATTCTGGGAAAATCACAGCATCTTTTGGGAGCTGAGTTGCACTATAAAATGTGAATGAATCTGCAGTGATCAAGAAGGTCTTGCATCACCACTGCAACACACTTGTGTTGGAGAGTAAAGTGTATTATCCTGCAGCAGGACCAGCATATAAAAAGGGTCTATACCCTTTAATGTCAGAGAGGATATAGGGCCTTGTGATTTCAGGATTTAGATAGTCCCTAAATCAGTAACACTTGAAAAGCCTCAAAGTTTGTTGGTCAATATGAAATTGGATATTGATGAACTTGGATTCCTAGAGCACAGGTGTAAGTCTATACATAAAAGTACCAAACCAAAAAATGCTCTCCTTTTTCTAAGGGAGGAGGAGAGTACATGCATCACTAGATTGCTTGGTCAACAAATACAGATTTCATTTGACAGGGTTAACAGTACTAAAATCTTTCTTTACTTTCCAAACTCTTGAAATAAGCACTGAAAACCAACCACCAATCAAGACTTGCTCCAGTCACACTCAACAGTAGGAAAAATACTCTAGCAATGAAAGCAAATAAATTTACTTTACACCTTTTAACCAAGAGAAGACTGCATTTTGACACAAGTTGGCTACTTTAAACTTTAATAATATCACTGAGGAGCTTTTATATAATTATATAAAATATTCATGTGGTGCCAGGAGAAAGCTTTTTGAATGCTGCTCTGAGTCTGTACATTACACCTGCATATGCTAAAAGCCTCTTGTTGACATACTGCATCTTTTACATGCACAGAGATATACACCTGCACTTCACTATTTCAGAAACAAGTTTTTCTATCAATCCATCTCATCTTTATTGCAAAGGAAAGGTAATAATGTTCTGCTACAGTTAAAAAAAAAGTTTGTTCTCTGCTTCTTCCTAATAATCTTATTTTGACATTTTATTGAAATTTAGACTAGCAAAGTTAAATTAAAAATGGGAAGAAAGCTTAATATCTAGGTGTAGTTGTGCCAAAAAGAGACAAGCATTATCCTATTTAATGAATTCTGCTAATAGAAAAAAAACCAACAAACAACAATCCAAACACACTACATCAAATGAGACATTATAAGTGAAAAAGAAAGTAAAAATGGAAAGAATAGATTTACAAATGTCAAATGTTAATTACTGGAAGCTTTGGAAACCAGGACGTGTTTCCATCAGAAACTGCTCGTTACTGTGTTTTTTGCTTAAAACATATCCAAACCAGGATAACTGCAGAAGTTCATAAATGCTATAAAACAGAAGACACTGAAGAGAAAGAGAAATCTGCAAAGCCACCTGTAAGAAATTGTATTTCATTAAGTTTTCCAATTAACAAAGATTCCTAGCTGGCATGGGCAGAGTCCCTAGCTTTTAAACCTTTTGAGCTACTGCCACAAAGAAATGATACATGTCCTTTTACCTTATGTGCATGTCAGAAAAAAAAGGGTTTATATCCCCAAATATTTACTGTGTATCTCTTTCAGATGATAACTGCTACAGAGGGATAGAGAAGTGTTGAATGAAAAGCAGACAACTGCAGTTAAGTGATCTGATTTCTAAAACTAAAAATAGAAGGAAATTAACCCTTGCCTTAGCAAAAATACAGCTTCAATAAAGAATCATGGCAAGGGTTAATCATCAGCAGCAATCAGGGTTGCTGTTACATGCACAGATCCTTGCTTGTGAAAAATTGTGTGACTTGTAGCACAGAACACAGGGGAAAAAAAAAAAAGGAAAAGACAAAATCTTAAGGCTCAGTGATTGGTGAGCTCCTGAAATGATAGCACAGGTCAAACAACTGAAATAACAACCTGAAAAGTCTGCATACAGTGCCTTTGGCAGAGGTGAAAAAAGTTACTCCAGTACAGTGGAGGGTCATCAGAAATTAGAAGGAACCACAAAGGGAGATTTACAGCAGGAACTAGAAGCAATTTCAAAGAGCAGCAGTGATTTACCGATAATATCTCGACAACTGAAATGTTGCTCCTCTGGAGCCTGTTTTGCAGAGCTGGCCCAGATTAGCTGCCAGCATGTCTATTTTTTTACATACATTTAAATTAAATAAAGAAATAGATTGTCAAATGAGATTAATTTAAAATATTTCCCCAGAAGATGTACAGGCTTTGAAGAGGAACAGAGAAATGCTTAAGTGTGCACGTTCATTTACAGATTTATTTGTGGTTGGATTTTTGGAGTTATATTTTGTTTCATTTTTTTTGTTTTAAGAAAAAAACATGTCTTATCTAAACCTGGATAAATTAACAGGTTAACAGTTTCACTAATACACAATATACATGTCACAACACAACATTATTCTTAAGGTGAGTAGCTTTTGCTGTAAGGAATCTGAACAATACTGAATATAAAAATCACAGGAATAAGCACCTTTTATCTAGTTCTTTATCTGTGGTTGTCAATTCCAAGAAACTTCGAAAGCCAAGAAAGACTGACAACTAAAATAAAACCAACCAGGTCAAGTAACAGAAATTAGAAGTTTTCATCATGTCAAGATTGTTTCATTTCTTACAAAGAAAGCAAATTGTGAACAGCCACAAGTGATGCAGCATCCCTTTTTGACTGAAGCAGACAGTGAATCTTACAGATACAACTGTAGCATTTTCTCAGGCTATGCACTATGCCACATCCTGCAACCCCCTGAAAATAAATTGCAGCTTAATGAACCAGTTTGTTTAAACTCCCTTTGGAAATGCAAGCACATGTACTGCACACTAGCTACGCTAAGCTCTCCTGCAGTACACACACCTTCACATATTAGAAAACATGCTCTAACCATAGGCTAAAATCCACAGTCCCAAAGTCTATTTATTAATAAAAGATTGACATGGAGAGAGACACTACCTACCCACAAATACATCATCATCTTGAAAGAAATCAAGGGCTCTGTCAGCAAACAGAAGTCTCCTTACTTCAGCAAGTGGGTCTGGAAGAAAACTGAAAAACAGGGGGTAGAAAATCTTGCCTTTTTCTGTCAAGTCCTCACAGTTCTCCTCTTCTCTTAGACAAGGTATTTTTTGGGTTTAGTTTGTTTGTGAGAACAGCATTCGTTCAGTGGCTCTTTCTGCGTGTGAAGTGACTTGCTTCAGGCTGTCTTTTCTCTTCCCTTTTTCTGCCTAACTCAGTCTGTCCTTTCTTTACTGTCAAGCTTGCTTAGGTAACAATTCTTGGTGTATCTATTTAATGAGCAGGTCCGTGCACTAAAGGCAGCCAACTACATTGGAGAGAAAGCAAAAAAATGAAAAAAATAGTAATAATAAATAAATAAATGGGAATCTACCACTTCCTGACTGTTATTATGGGATCTACAGACGCCCCCTCGGTAGGAATTTATAGGAGGATTTCTAAGACGTCTCGGGGGGGTGGGGGGAGGAAAAAAAAATCCTCAGAGAATAGCAGGTGACTCCAGTGGCACTCAAGTCATTACCTCTCCTTGCTAAAGGACCCAGCTCACAAATCCTGCGTTTGAGAAATTTTTAAACTCAAAGCAAATCTCCTACAGAAAAGAAAGGAACATGTACTGCACCCTGCTTCTCCTTTATCTCTTTAAATGTACTTCAGATAAAAGCTGCATCCAGTCAGGTCAAGGCCTTTCCCAATCTTATTACGCTAACACAAGAGTGTTCAACATACTTTTCTACAGCCATCTACTGACTTCATGGTGTCATTGCTGCTGCTGTTCTGCTGGGAGAGAGCTGCCACGATGAGCAACAGAGAAATACAAACACTAAAGCACACCATAGTAAAAGTCTTTGTGCTAATTGCATTTATTTTTGGCAAGGTTATTTTTTTTTCCTTGTCATAATACGTATTTTACAATCAAAATTAGAAAGAATTGTGATTTAGATATTTAACAAAGGCTGATAAAGAGAACTGCATTTGTTGGTGGGTTTTTTGTTCTGAATTAGAAGGAACTTTATGCAAATGAGTGAGTGTGCAAGGGATTTGGGGGGG
>VWZO01007006.1:181571-192366 GCA_013396975.1 Bucco capensis
CTGTGACTGCAGCTTAGACTTCTATCATTTAATACCAGGACATATTTTTAACCCATTTAACCTGTCTCCTTGTAAAGCACAATATATTTAACATCCTCAAGTGAGAGAATTTTATAATGTAAAGGAGACAAGCCTTGGTCACTTTTTAAGCTGTATATTATTGGTCTTGAAAATCATGCTTGACCTCATGCACTGGCAGCACATCACACTGTTACCATCATATGCTCTGGGTATTGATGTAGAAAGCTACAAACACAGTTTGTCTACTAAGAACATTAACTACTATAGTATATACCTAATGGTTATAAATCAATAAACAGAGGAATGGCCACAGGAACAAGATTAAACAGAATTTTTGTCTTATTTTTATGTTTGATTATTTATTCATTGTCTTCGGTCATGGACTGTGCACTTCTTCAGACAAAAAAATTATTGTTCTTTTTAACTAAAGACTCCACCAGTCAATTTACATATTAAGCCTAACCATACAAGGTAAAATGTCACCTAAATAATTAAAATGCATTCACTAAATTGCTTAATCATTCAGTGCACCAGGGCAGGTGGCAAATGGATAGGCACCTGCTGAAACAGCCTGTAACAAGGACACATAATAGCAAAGCAGGATTGGGGGGGGGGGCAAACTAAAATCTATACTGGCAAATAAACAGTGATCAGGAGAGTCTTCAAGAGTCCTGCCACTGGGGTGAATTAAAAATAAAAATAACTGCCATACCATTAACATTTCAAAGCTGATTCAGCACAGAAAAATGAAACAATGGATTCGTGTAACAACTGTAAAATGTTCACAGAGAGGTTTATATAGCTAAACACACAGAGATACTTAAGCTTGATCTACTAAATACTCTGGCCAGGTAAAAGCTTGTTACCCTATTTTAGTGGAAATGGAAGAAAAAAATGTAGTAGTGTACCAACTGTTAAAGTGATTACTGTAAAAGTTGTGTGTGAAGACAATATAATCTTAAATAAGTTTAGTGCAATTTCAGAAAGTAAAGCCACTTCTAACCCTGCACAAGGAAAAGAATAGCCTTTTTTTTTTTTTTTAAACAGTTTGGGGTTAAATCATTTGCCAGTCTAACCACCAACATTCAAGCAATCCAACAGGTCTAACCTGGTCACCTTTAAGCTCAACACTTGCACCTCATTTGGTCTAGTGTATAGTGCACTGTGTTCTTCTGTATTCAATTACACTATAATAAACTTGAAATATCATGTTAGAAAGAATTAGGTTACACTGGTTAAGCTGAAACTACATTTTCTGATACTGTATCTGCAGATCTGCCAGGCAGCAGCTCCTCCTGCTCTGTGCACCTGAACTCAACACACAAGGTGTTAGAACTTGCAAAGCCTGGGTGAAGATTTGATTAATATGATAAAAGACTGTGCACAGCTATTGCCTATAAATCACATTTATATCAAAATTTCCCTGATTTTTGAGCAGGGGCAGCATATAAAACTTCTGTGAATTGTGTCCCAAGGCTCTCAGCTAATCTTTCTGTATTCTAAATTCTCTTTGTTATTAAATTGGTTACTCGATCAAATCTTCATGTCTTATTCCTTCAAACAAGTGAAACAATTTCTAATGCTGCTATACAAAACCATTAGTTTTTAAGTATTTTATTTTTAGTACAGCTATTATTAAATACTTTGCTCATTAGATCATCTGTATTATCTGCACAGGTAGAAAGATGGGAATAAAAAGAATGAAAACAGGTGTATTAGTCTAGCTTTTGTACCTATGGCTAAAGTTTAAATTAAACCCTGTTTGCTAACGTTAGTTCTTACATGTTCTGGATCTGCAAGTAGTATCCCCCCAAAAAGGTAAATAGAAGGTACTGGCCACAATCATTTTAACAAAAGCTGGTCCAAGAGAACTCACACTGGGTTCAGGTCAAAGAAATCAGTAAGAATCTTTTAAAGAACAGCAATATGAATCTGTCCCAAATATGAATATATGCTATTTGTTGGGAAATTACAGCCCTTGTCATGTGATGCTACCAAAGACCTTCATATGAGGCTCTTCTGTAGGGGCATTAACAGGTATTTTTGCTTCAGAGCATTACATATCTATACCAGCTTGTATCACAGCCTTAACTTTTACAATCAATCACAACATCAAGTATTTTGCCCATGGAACCAAAAGGGATTGGTTAATAAAAATAGTCAATAGCAAAACCAGAATAATAAATTATGTAACCATAATGAATCAAGAATAGTTCTATATGGTCAGCATATTCTTCTTGGCATCAAAACAACCCAGCTTTTAAAAAATAAATAAATAAACAAGCTCTAGATTCTAGGAGTTCCATTACCTTATTAAAGGAGCATAATTCATGGACATACCTTGGCTTATTTATTAATGACACCAAAAATTGGAAATAGCATCGATACTGCTGCTTACTGCATTGGAAGATAAGGAAATGCAGACTAAGTTTCTCATCTTGCAGAGTATGTGAGATTCCTAGAAACTGCAAGAATATTCAAGTGCTAAATAGTGCAATTCCTATTTTGCTAGGTGTTTTATAAACATATAGAAAGATATTGAAATCATAGATTTGACTCACAGACTGCAAAACTTGACTGTAATGAGCCCATATTTTCAACTGAACTCTCTGTACTTGAAAACTTAAAAGGAGGGGGAAGTTGGACAATGTTTTTAAAAAATGCTTAATAAAGGAGGGAGGGAATGAGATGGTAACAATTATGCAGACATTGCTGCTGATGAACTGGTGGGGGGCTTTTTGGTGTTTTGTTTTCATTTTTAAATAAGGTTTCTACACCAAGAAAAGATACCAACCATGCACATGACACATGAGCTGCAACAACACAAAAATCTCACATAAGTTACACAAAGTAGCAAAACTAACCTGAAACATTTACAGAGGTAGAAATATTCGTGTTTGTGCTTAATTTCCACACCTTACAGCCTCATCTATCATGGCAATTTATGAAACAAAAACCCCACAGATGCTTAGGAGGTATGGCAAAAAACCCAAGGCCTTCATCTGCTGTGAATTCACTGCAGTTTTAAGGGGGTGGTTATTGCTCTTGTTGGTTTTGGGTGTTTTTTGGCTTACACCTTTTGGATTTCTGCTTGACTGCAGAAGTGCAATCCAAGTGTCACTTCACATCTAGTTCTGAGTTAGCACCACACATACTTCTCCATTTTCAATTAGTTTCTATTACTTTAGCACTTTTGTTGCTTTTGATGCAAGAAACTAGCTTCTGTGTTCATTTGCTGTACAGAAAGGTCAGAAAATTGTTCCAGGCAAACCTGAGGAGCAACCAGCCAACAATTTGGCCATGAGACATCACCACAAGTTAAGAATATTGAGTCAGAATTTCTGGCTGGCTGTTGGATTGTGTTCAGTGAATAGTCCAAGGAGTGACAAACAGGATGGAGAGAAATGGGAGCTTCTGATCCTAGACTGTGCCATGTGCACGTCTGTAGCTCCACACAGAACCATGAACATGAAACTAGCTTTCCCTTTTCTTAGGAGAGCAAAGTGATGGTAAAAAAAAATGTGAGAGGTCTTCCCTCTCAATGATTAGTGATGACTGTTCTGTTGGTAACAGCTCAATCCCTTGCTCACAGTTTCAATGACAGGTGCTATTTTTGCTGCTTCTCCACTGCTTTTAGAGAACACACTCAGCCAAGAGTTCTGACAAGGAAAACCCTGGCAGCCACAGGAAAACCTCACATACTCTCTCCTGGTTTTAAGCTGTCACACCTGGGATCCAGTTTCAGTCCTGATTAGGGAGGATGTCAGCGTGGGATGACTTGACTTTATTGAGAATAAGGTCTGTGAATGGATAATAAAGGCTTACAAGATCCTTTCCAAGAGAATCAAGACAAGGACAGTTGGATTAGAATTTACTGGCTATTGGAAAATATTGCTTTAACTAAATTTCCTGAAATGTCAGTGTGCTTCTCCAATTTTCTTCTCCTGGATAGCACCCAAGTGCTTTTGCAAATCTTCATTTTGATCTAGAGATTATGCTTATGCAGATAACAAAAACATCATGTAATCATTTACACTTGAACAAAGCAAGTTGGGTATCAAATACTGAGTGCTGGTAACAAGTGGCTCTCAATTCATCTGTTCATTGACAACTTACATTGGCTGAATAAAATTGAATGAATGAATCAAATAACACAGGATACTCTTGAGCAGAACAAGAAACTAATGCCATCAGAAAAATGATCTCCAGGCAAATGTTTACTTAGCACTAGTCAACTTTGATTCAAGAGCACACTGTGAAGACTTAAAATGTATCTGTTTTCAATGTGGAAAAGGGTATTTCCACTTTCACAGTAGGACATATGCCTCTTAGGGCAGGCTAATCTGAAACCAAGTACTGCTAACTAATATCTGTGTACTGAAACACAGGAAGACTCTTTTCAAGATACTGCACTCGAATTTGCTTTGGATAAAGGTCTTTTCCTCAGTGCTAGGGACAACTGATACCCTTCCTCAGCTAACAGCAGCCAACAATGCTTCTGCTGGCAGATGCATCAATCAGTTCACATCAGTTGAAGCAGGGACCTGATGGGACAGAGGGGGAGGGACTGCAGCCACATCAATAAATAAAACTTGTCTCACTTGTACAAAGTATATGGCCATGACTCCTTTATTTTTAAGTAATTACAACTTCCCAAAGGTAAGAGTTTTCTATAAAAAGGGGAGTAGGGCTTAACATTTGATAATCATCACTAGTATGATAAAAGGTTGCTATTACCAATGACTTAAGGACTACTTCCCTGTGATTTTCAGTTTATGAGTTTATAAACTGCTATTTAGTGCAGACTCCTTAAATCCTGAAGTCTTTATGCATGGGATGATAACAAATGGATCAGTTTTATCACTTATAATAGTTGAGTAAATCATGACACAGCCTACCTTTCAGCAAGCCATCATATAGAACTTAGCCTAGCAAGCCTATCACTTGTTATTTCTGCCTATATATCTGACAAAACAAATTCATGCTCTGTCTCCTTGTCACACCTGTTTTTTAACAAGGTGAGAATAGCCTCATAATTGAGGTTTAGTTAAATCCTTGTGATTTGGTGAGGGGCATGTACATCTACAGCTAGGAGAGCACACCTCCTCCTCGGAGGCTGCCAGCAGTGCAGTGTCAGCAGCACTGGCCCAACACTCATGAGACTAAGGTGAAAACCTCCTCCTCTGAAATCTTGTCAAGAGCACCAGAATCAGCCCTGCCATTAAGCTGCCCAGGATCTCCACTGCTTTCCTCACAATATCAGAAAGGTCCCTACATCAAAGTCCTGATGAAGACAGGTATTGCCCATCTCCAGGCTTGGGAAGTGACAAACAAGGAGACAAAAAGGACATTATGTTAGAGAGGTTAATATAGGGGGAGGAAAAAATGTAAGAATACAGAACTAAAATGTGGGCAACTTAGAGAACAATGCAAAAGAGGAAAGAATTTACAGAAGAGAATTCAGACATTTCTAGACAGTATTGCCAGTCTGCAAGAACAGCACTGAATTAACTCACTCAACACAACAGCTGAATATGACATTTTCAAATAGTGACTCAATTTCTAGATTATCTGTCTCATTAAAGCTAGTTTTTGTACACCATGTCATGACTGAAGAGTGCAGAACCTATGAGCACAACTTTTTACACAAGCAGACATTGTGTTTGATAAGCAAGGAACTCATTTGTGCAATCCCTGACAGATCCTTTACAGACTGAATTCTCCAACCACAGTGATGGCCTGGGAGTGACATAGGTCTGGGAAGTAACTGCTTCAGAGTCTTCTTTTGGTGTTTTGTTTGAAATTTCTATTCCTCATTCTGAAGGAAACTGGAAAATGCTCAAAGAGCTTTAATGGCACCATCACATCAAGAAGAGGAAGCTGTGATGCTGCTCTTTAATAAATCAATGCCTCTTTGGCTGCCTTCCAGACCACAAAAAACCCACACAACAACTTTGGGCATCTCTGCCTGCCTTTCATTTGGTGTCTTGGAGGACTCTCTCCATCATCTTTATGTCTGCATGTATTCTCCACAGCCCTTTCTCTTTTTTGGCTTCTACCACGAGACTCACTGGAGATTCCCCTTTAATAGGTCTCAGACCATCTTCTTCCAGAAACTCTTGGCATTTCCTGGAACCATTTGTGTGTTAATGACAAATCAATAGTGAGACAATAGTTAAGGCTCCATCCGTGTTTTTTGTAATATGTGTAATGTGCTACATGTATGCTTAAGTGGTTCTTTCAGAAGTGATATCACATTATTTTGAGATGACTTCAAATGTATTGGGAAGCTTCTGCTCATCAGTCCAAACTACATGAGGGAACCCAAGAAACATTAAGAGACAAAATGAGATGAGGAGTGCCTGTTGAGTGTGGCAGAGGGACTGCCTTCCTGGCATCTCAGAACATACAGCTATCCATACTCTGTTCTTGTTCACACTGAATGCTTAAAAATACAGAGGCCAATCTCCATAGTTAGATTTTTTTTTTTAAACAGGACATGGCTGGTTTTGAAGAACAGGTATTTCAAAGTAAAGTTCAGTGCAACACATACAACTACTTTTAAAGTACTTGTATTTAGAGTAGTACTGAATAGTTAAGTATGTAAATCCTGTACTGTTATGCTTCAAAACCACACTGCAGGAAAAAAAGCACACAACATTGCTCCAAGGCATACACAGAGACAACAGACTTCTGCACTGCTTCCCCCACAGTGTTAGCAGATAACTTCATCACTGTATCCCTTCCCACATCCTCATAGAGGGAATGATTTTCTTTTTCCAGGTCTTAAAAATTTTATGACTATGCAGCTTGTTGCAAAAGGTCAAATGCTGAATACTTTTACCTGCATGCATCAAGCACTATGAAACAGATCAGCCCTCTCATTCTCTACCCACTTGCACAGCCACCAAAAGACCAGTAGACTAGCCAGTAAGGAAAACAACCTGTGCATAACTCAGTCCACCCTGCTGCCTTCTAGTGCTATCAAAAATTCCATCAGCAAAGTGAAGTTGGATTCCCTCACCATGCATTCTCACAATTACAAAGTTCACTTATTACACAAAACTCCTTTGTCTGAAATCAAAACACTCACTGTAGTGTCTCCTTACGTTAGGTGCCCATTCCCTCAGTTATTAAACTGACTGTACAGTACAGATGCCATGCTTACCTCAGACACTCTCCATTAGGAGGGATCCAGTCTCTATACTAAATATTTAATTTGTGTTCTGAGATGCTCTGAATCTATGTCTTTTCTATTTTCCTAAGGGGTTTCACGGTTCACATCAGTTGGGTACTTTTTGCCCAGCAACAAGACACAAAATTAACTATTCCCAACAGCAAATACACATACAGCAACACTGAAACAACAAAAAAACCCCACACCAATTACATCCCATTCTGAAGACAGTGAAATTCTGGAATATAATCTCACTCTCAAATCAAAATGGTGATTCTTCTGGTAGCATAGAACATTCTGCCTAAGGGGGGAAATTCTCCCATGGAACCACAAGGACTGATTGTTCTTCACTTTACAGTTCCATCTTTCACAGAATCACAGAATCGATGGGGCTGGAAAGACCTCCGAGATCATCAAGTCCAACCCTCCNCCCCCAGGTCCCTTTCCGCCTCACTGCTCTCTAGCCACTCTGTGCCCAGCCTATAGCTCTGCATGGGGTTATTGTGGCCAAAGTGCAGGACCCGGCACAACTTTCATCATGGACAAATCATTAACATAGTGGCAACATTTTGATGCAGCCTGAGATTACTCCACAGTTCTCCTCATGACAAAAGGTTGTTGATACTTTGAACTGGACTAAAAGAGAGCATCAACAAGTGACAGAGCAAACATCATCTGCTTTTGTCTTCCAAAGAAAGCTCTGCACATATGAAAAAGGAGCAGGGTCTCTGAGATCAGACACTGGGTAATGCTATCACTCTCACTTTTGTCTGACACATTAGCCTCAGTTGGGCTCCACATAGAGAGTAAATTGCAAAATCCTGCTCAAAGGCATCAGTCTCTTGCCACTTTTCACGAAGCAAGACCTTGCTCCACTACAGTATCTTCGCAAGGCAATCATTGCAAATAAACAATAGTAAAGCATTTCTAAAGATACTTTGATTTTTTTGGAGGCATGAAGCTCAATGTGCCAATAACTGCCAAGAGCACTCAGAAAGGAGGACCCTGCTTCTGTTCAGCTAATATAGCCAAAGTGCATGTTACAGAGCAAAGTGCTAACTAGTAAGGCTTGTTCTCCAATACAACCTGCACTTCAAACCAGGAAACTCTAAGTTACTCTAGAGCTCATTAATGGAATTCTTTCCAGGCAGAGAGACTCCCAGACTGCAGTATCAGATTGCATCAAAGCCCACATGGCTGCTCTCTGCTGATATTTTGCATTGTTTCCCTCTGAGCATTGAGCTCAGATGCTGTCTGTGTAGTAAGGGAGCTCCACATTAGCTAAACCTTCTAAATTAGGGTCTTCCATGATTATGGATATTTACACATGCAAGGCAGAGAGCATGAACACCTAATTAAACATAACTTTATAATTCTCTGAGCCTAAAATCCTTCAAGAGCATTTCCAGGTTACAAATTCCAGTGCTGTTTACGTTCTCTACAGCACCTGGCAAAGGTAGGAGCCTGCACTGTGCCTCCAGCACTACCCTCAGCAGGCAGAGGCTGATCCACACAACCATAGCATGTTGTCTGCAGCAGTGGCAAGTGCAGAGCAAGGCATCAATACTGGTCTTGACTTTCAGCAAGGGAGCACAACAAACAATGCAGGAGAGCATGGCAAGCATTTGGGGTGGAATTTAGTTTAGAAAAGCATGCAGGAATGTAAACCTGCTTTTGCTATTGACTAGTAATGTCAAAACTCTGTTTCAGTTGAGTGTTCTCCACATTATACTGCCATACTAAATCAAGTATGATTACAGTTGCATACTTTTTTTCTGCTTTAATAAATCAGCATTTTTCCAATGCTTTCGAAACAAAGATTGGATGATTCTGAATCAAATGTGGAAATACTGTTTCATTAAACAATTTGAAAGGTGAGATTTCTTTTTTTTTTCCCCACATTTCTAAAGGTTGGACCAGATGATCTGTCAAGGCCCCTTCCAATCTAGGCTGTTCTATGATTCTATGGTTCTTCAGATTAGGAATGACAACATCCTAAATGGCATATGGAATAGAAATTAAATTAGGTTTTCAGACCAGTTGTATTTATAATATTTCCACCTGGTGGTTCCTTAGACAGTTTTCTGAGAGAATGATTAATGACAAAGAAGCTTTCTGCTCTCAGCTTGCAATGTGACTATATCCAGGTGAGACCTTTAAACCCCATCTGTAAGCACCATATAGCTTTACTCTTCTGAATACTCCAAAGTGAGTAGTGTCACCTCTTAACTATCATTTTTACAATGTTGTTTTCTATGCATACAATTATTAACTTCAAGTTTTTCAACATTTTTATGAGAACTTTACTAACTACAGCATTTGTGTCACTGACATAACTTTTGCAATGTCATTACAGAAGTGTTAATAAGATTTCCAGAAACTTTTTTGCTTTGACAATTTCAAGCATTCATTATTTTAATTATTAATTTAATTCTTAATTATTGTAAAATGTATTTCAGTCTACATCACTGTTTTGTTATGGTAAGTTAATGAGGTTTTGTTTGCAAAGGACTAAAAGATGTCTCTTATCACTGGCCTTTGGCTCCTCTTCATAGCAAGTTTCTTATTCCCCACAATTACTCCCAATAGAGGTTGTGGGAAGAAGTTTGTTTTCACTTCCCCCTTCTCCCCAGAATTTCCATAGGATTCCATTTTTCTCTCCACATTTGATTACATCCTCAGAACACATCTGTAGCCACCCCTTTATGTAAGGGCTTAGATCAAGTGGGCAGCTGCCTAAGGAGACTGTTCAGTGCCATCAGGAGCACAAAGCAGTGAAAAGCTAACTAATGCAATGAAGAATTTAGCACAGGAACATTGTAGTAGAATTTATTTCGAATGATTTCCATCAGCCTTTTCAAGCAACTGCTGTTCACTGATTCATGAACACTATGGCCCTTTCATGTCACCTCTGCTTTCATCTACATAAATCAATTCTGGTCTATATAGTAATTTTCCTAGTAATTTTCTATTATTCTTAGCTATACTTCCTGGAAAATAAAATGGAAAAAACACAAAGCACCTAACACAAACAGAAACCCACTAAAAAACAAAACAAAACAACAACCAAAAAACCCACTAAAACCAACTCCAAACACACACACACAAAACACAACAAAACCCAGCAACAACAGATAAGCCTGATGTTTAAGATTTCAGAAGAAATGTAGGGAAATGTGTTTATTACATTGAGGTCAAGTGGTTTATTTGGCTGGTTTTGGTGAGCTTTATCAGTTTTTATTCTCCATCTCAAAAGGAGCAAATACTTATTATAGTAAGTTGAAAAGCATCAGAAAACTTCAGAGAATACAAATAAAAGCCTTTTTTTTTTTAATTGGTGTCATATAAGCCATAGAGTCCTCTAACAATGGGAAAAAAAAGTATTTCTGATAGTTAAATGCAACCTTAATAGTATTTTACACTGTTGAGGATAAGCCTTTAATACCTTTTTGAAACAAGAAATGACTGAAAAAAGTTTTTTAAATTACTATTATTTTGAGTCAGAAGTATCATAATTTTTATGTACTGCACAGAGTATGGGAATATTTTTTGCAAGCATTAGATCTGAAAACTGTACAGTAAGCACTGGTTACTCTT
>VWZO01007009.1:0-69079 GCA_013396975.1 Bucco capensis
TAACCTCCTTACCAGAGTGGGAGGAGTGGGGTCTAGGCTCTTCTTTTTGGTGGACAGTGACAGGACATGGGAGAATGGTATGAAGCTATCCCGGGGGAAATTCAGGCTGGATATTAGGAAAAAGTTTTTCACCCAGAGGGTGAAATGTGAATTTGGAGCACACCTCCTCCCCAGGGAGGTGATCATGGCTCCAAATCTTGTGGAGTTTAAGAGATGCTTGGACAATGCCCTTAGTCTCCTTGTGTGATCTTGGGGTTTTGTCCTGTGCCTAATGGGAGTTGGACTTGATGATCCTTGTGGGTCTCTTCCAACTTGGGTTGTTCTATGATTCTATGATTTTACTTCCTCCTAATGTTATACATTTGCAGGTGTACACATATGTCATCCCCAGTTCTGAAGATCTTTTCAGTTAGGAGGGGAGGTATTGTAAGATTTGGTCTTTCAAATTTCAGAGACTCTGTAATGGTCAGCATAAATGTCAGGGTGCTTTTTGGTTGGGTTTTTGATTTTGTTTTCAGAGAACAATTTTCAACACAATTTTCAACTCTTTCACTTTTCACCTTGTCAACTATATATAAATTTTAAATATACTTCAACTCACAAGTATGCTGTTTTTAAAAGGAATACATTTTGAAATAAGCCTTACTTAGTACTTGAAGTACTACACATTAGAAAGATTTTTGTTCTGATTTGCAAAATCTTGTCTGATTTTCAGATTAGAATAGATTTGGGCAAAACCACTATGTACAAAAATCAGCTGTAAAAGGTTCAATTGTTAAAGAGTCCTGGCTGATTCTGATGTTGCACCCAGCTCCTATTTCTTGTCTGAGTAGTCCCTCTTGGTTGCAAGAGGATTAATTGCATGGTAATCGTACTAATTAATGTTCAGAGAGCTAAAATGAGACATCTAACCAAATACATGCATTATACTGCTTTATGAATGGATAGGGTAACTGAACATGTCATAAGCCTGTTCTTTAGCCATGACTTATAGACAGAGTGTCTTTAAAACACATATGCACATGTGAGATGCAGGATGAGAAAAGCTAGATATATTTGGATATACCTGAAGTACATTTACAATTTAATTGCTCTTCCTTATTTTGTTTATCTCAGTCCTTGGCATAGCAATGAGCACATTAAGAAACGAAATGAATCCTTTATTGTTACAGTGCCACAAGCTGTGATCTCGTCAGATCTTGTGAGATAAGCCAACCTGGGCCTAGTAAGTGTTTAGAGATCAACAAGGGACAAAAAAAGTAGGTGTAAAGAACAGACAGTTCTTTTCTTCTTAAGATTTCATTTATATTTTTCATCAGATGTTTATCTTCTACTGTGTTTTTTAATTTATCTTTTTCAAACGCATTGTCTTGAAAATTCAAATCAAGAAACCACAATTTGTCACTGAATTCTTGGACACGTGGCAGTTACAACATTGATTTTCTTGTTCTTGAATAGTAGATACAGCTTTTACACAAACACTTGAGAGCATGCGGTATTGCCTGCAAAGCATGTATATTTGTAATTCAAATTCTGTTTATTTCTTGATACAGTTACAAATGGTATATATATATGTTTTTATATGAGGCTAAGTTTTATATAAATTAACCCATAAACTTTATATTTGGTGTTAAGGGATGCTGCAGTATGACTGAGGTTAGTTTTATTCGCTGTACTTCTAAAACTGAACTATTTTGCTGCTCTTGGAATTGTTTTTATGCTCTATCAAAGTATTGAACATTGAGAAAGCAATAATAAAACTCCAACGAGAGCTTTACATCTCTGTGTGCTTAAAAAAGATGGATGTAAAAATGTGTCCTAGAGCCAGATTCATTAAAAATCCTATGATTTGGATGGTTACCAAAGGATTCATCTAGCCTAATGCCATGTCTCCTTGAAAAGCAACTGATGCCTGTCAAAGAATACAAATACCAGTATTTCTGTGACAGGCTGCTGCTATCTGAAGACACATGCAGTCACAGGTCTTCCTCATCCATATGTGATAACATAGGGTATTTAATATCCCTTGATAAATGTTTTTTATTTCATTAATTTCACAAGTTTGCATTTTAATATCTATTGAACATTAACTTTTAACATTGACCAATTTCTCTGGCAGAGTTTCAATGTTTGATTGCTTGATTGTGTGAAGAACTACTATTTGTTGCTATTATTAATGAAATTCCATGGCTCTTACTTAGACGCATATGTGTTTGGGGGATGGTTTCGGGTTAAAACTTAATCAAGATTACTCCTTTTTATTGAAGATGCTTAGGCAGAAAGGTTCTTAGAATCAGGGTGGAACCTCTGGAGGAGCAGATTGTTCTTGCGTACTGCTTCTTGAAATGCTGTCTCTTAAGAGAATCATAAAGAAGTTCAGTTCATAATTTTGTACCCAGGTTAGTTCTTTAGGTCCTTGGCAGTTAGTTTCTCTCATGAGGCATAAGCAAAGCTGAAATTAAAAGGTTCATGTTTCTACCTGAATATAGATCATCTGTGATATCTAGATGTGAAACTATCTTTGTATGAAAAGTGTTGCTAAGGCAGATGCTCTCTGGTTGTTTCTGTCAATTCAGCAGTGCAGTCTGATCATATGTGTTTCAAAAGTAATTGGTGTGCATCACATAACCTGATCTTGGGATACCTCAGCATTATATAGCTTTTAGAGTGAACCAGGTTCTTTGGCATTGTGTGGTACACTTAGCTAAAAGTCAAATTTTGATTTTGGTATGGGGCAGAATTTGACCTGTAATTTATGCAGACATTGAGATATCTAAGCACTGTAACACTTGCTAGGAATTTGGCTTTTGGCTTTAACTCGCAAAGTCTGATCTAAATCTTATCCTCAATTTCATTTCAAAGTAGTTATTTTTCTGCCTGACATGGGACTAGTCTTTCATCTGTTTTCATGAATTATGCAGACAGCAGAATTATCATACAAAGGTGGAACAGGCTTTATTTATGTTCAAAGGCTTTACTGGATTCACATACTATCATCACTCGAAGCTCTCTCACTGGAAAATAATAATTAAATTTGTTGATGTGACTTTAATGTGATGAAAAGCTGAAAGAGTGGGTATCAAGATGTGCAGGTGTGGAAAGGAAAAGGCCTGAATGCAGCTGTTTGTGAAAGCAGCAGAGAGTATTGTCAGAGTAGTCCTGAAGCTAGGACTGCAGGTGTCCTCTTTGCACTCTTTAACTTCTTTATCCCTCACTTGTTTACTTTTTTTGCTAGAAGTG
The DNA here is from genome assembly GCA_013396975.1 of Bucco capensis. Taxonomy (NCBI): domain Eukaryota; kingdom Metazoa; phylum Chordata; class Aves; order Piciformes; family Bucconidae; genus Bucco; species Bucco capensis. The sequence continues at coordinate 3,241 of VWZO01007009.1, forward strand.
CATAGGCAATGAATATACTGTTACAGGGCAGAGTTTTTATATGAATTTATATTTTATATTATTTTTTATGCCTGTTCTGAATTGTGCAGTCCTTTAACTAGTATACTTGCATTTAGAAGTATAGTATTTATGCCTTCTATTGGCTGTGTGAATCTTTAATTATATCTTTTTGGTAACTTATAACAGCAGCCTTATTGTTTTTTTAAGTGAGATTTCTAAATGAGAATCTTTAAGCATTTTTTAAATGTTCAGCCTGTTTTAAAAAATTAGCTTGGGGCTTTATATTTAAGGAATTTTAAATGTGCTTTTGCTGTTCTCTGTCACACAGGCATTAGGATGTATAAATGCAGCATTTTCAACGAGTTATCTAGTTAATAGTTTGCAGTTGGAAATAAACTGTATGGGTTTTTATATTTTTTATAATTATTTAATAATTTCTTGTTCTGTTATATGTACACTATGCCAAAATATGCTAGATTTCATCAGTTTCAAGCTAAGATGTCAAGGTTCTTGTTAACTATAATACTAATTTTATCAGGTAATCAGTAAGATATTAGATTATAAAAATATTTATTCCAGTAATTCAGTGAGTTCATATTAAATTGATAAATATGAACATATATTGGCTAGTTTGTGTATGTGAAAATGTCAACACTGTAGTGTAAGTAAAGCTACTTCCATCTATGTGATCAAATACCTTCTATTTAAGGCCTTGTAGTACTTGAGTAATTTAAAAATAACATCGTAACTAAACTATTCAGATATATATTACTTTTCTTAATTGTTTCCCTTTTCTAATACTCAAGTACTTGAAAAAAACTGAGGTACAAATTTTACATTACTTACACCTAATGGGAATTTTACAAGTCTCCCATCACACTTGCAAGAGCATGTGTATTCCCAAATTTATCCATAAAAATAATCAGTAATTTTCCCATCTGATACCCTAGCACAGGAATTTGCAGATTGATATTTGGACTTTTTGAAGAAGCAAAATGAGTTTTTTACAATAAAATTAAAGTAATATTAGCTAGTATTTAACCCAACTTTTAACATAGTTACATTGTTATTCTTGTTTTAGTAGCTATATGCTCAGGCACAGTCTGAAAATCCCTTGNGATGAGGAGTGTGGATGGAGCCCTCCCTGGATCTTCGTTTGCAAAGCCTAGCCACGACGACAAGAGCTATAAGCATGCCCAGGCTGTTTGCTGTTTGGCTAGGTGTTGCAGGGTTGCCTTTTTTTTTCTCTTAAGCAGGTACTGACTTAAAAATAGATCAGAGATTTTTTTCTGTTCCAGGCTTCTGACAGCAGGCTGGTACAGGGCTCGTAATGAGCGTTGGTGGTAGCATTCACTAGAAGCATAAGCATATCATCAGTCCTTTTCTATGAAACCTTGTATTTCCAGTATTACAATAACTTCATTACAATTATGTGGCTACATAGCCAGGCCCATGTAGCAGGATTCAATTTACTAGTGAAATAAATGAAACAAAATTGATAAGCAATTCAGATCACTCAAGCTGAGGCTTTACACTGAATGTGTAGATTTGCATTAAAGCTTTTGATGTTGTTACCAAATTGAATGGGAATTTTAGATGTTATTTTCTCTATTGTAAATCAAGTCTGAATGAACCACCAGTGGCACCATTGCATTTGGTTGATAACAGTAAGCAGAATGTGAAGCATAGAGAGGAGATAATGCATAAATATTCATGTGTCCTGCATTGCAATATGCATCGTAACAAGGCAGTATATGGAAGTGGAGCAAGTCCCAGTGTTGCAGATATGTAACCAAGATTCTCTTAAAGATGAAAACGTGTTTTCTCCCTCCCTGTTCATTGGTAACCAGAGGGAGACAGCTGATCAAGCCAGAACACATTCCTTTCAGGTGCTGCCTCTTGTCTTGCAGCCTTACTATGTTTCTTTCATTTACAGAAGACTAAAACATGAGGTTTTTTTCAACTTTTCACTTTATTGTATGCTGCAAAGTCATCACAATCTCTTGTCAGCAGCAGGTAGTTAAAAACCATGAAACTACCTGAACTTGATCATTTGTCAAAGACTGTGATTTTGGTATTCTGCTAGGTTAAAGGAGTGCCATGATGCATAGGCCACTGGACATGGTTTGATTTGGAAGGTAAAATTTACTTTGCTTGTTATAACATCGCCTTGCTGTCACAAGTTAAGTGTGTTTCTTAATTTCTGGTTTAGGTTAGGTGATTCAGAGTTCTAACAGTATAGCAGAGTTCTGTTTTGTTTTTAGTTGGGTACGGATCGTTGTACCCAAATCAAATAAAGAAATCCAATGCTATGTCCTATTACCAAAGCTGAATAGAATAAACAGAGCACAGAGTTTAGATATTCACCATCCTTATCCTAAGATACAGGTTTTGTGATATAGCTTGCAACTGAAGTATGTTTATAATATACTATAATAATATAAGTATATAATAACATAGTAGTGAAATACATGGTGTTACAAAATGAAAGCAGAGGCATATTGGCATTTGCAGTATTTTAGAAGTTTGAATATAAATAAATCCTAGGCAGTAAGTTTGAGAAAGTAGTTGTGGTGGGTTGACCTTGGCTGAGTGCCAGTTACCCACCAAGGTTCTCTATCACGTTCTTGCCCCACACCTCCCACGGCATGACAAGAGGGAAGAGAGTGAGATGAAAGCAGCCCGTGGGTTTTAGTAAAGGCAGTTTAATAAGCAAATAAAGAAAGGCAAGGCTGTGTGTGCAAAGCAAAGCAAAATTGAGCTTTAGTCTCTATTTCCCATAGCAGGTGATGTCTGACCCTTTCTTGGGAAGCAGAGCTCTGAAACACGTAATGGTTGTTCAGGGGAACAGACGTTTTCTTCCCGCAGATGCTCCCCCTTCCATCCCCTTATATAACTGAGCTGACATCATACGGTATGGAATAGCCCTTTGGTCAGTTTGGGTCAGCTGTCCCGGTTGTGTCCCCTCCCAAGATCTTGTCCACCCCATCCCCTTGGTGCTGTGCCAGCCCTGCCCAACAACAGTCACCACACTGTGTGTTATCTTCAACCCAAGGCACAGCACTTCTGAGGACTGCTATGGGAACATTAACTCTATCTCAGCCAAACCTAATACAGTAGTACAGATTGTTGAATAGTTTGTGTTGTCTATAATTTCATGTCAACAGAACTGACAGTTGTGGAATCATCTGTGTAATATAGGAATGCTGGGGGGGGGAGAAGAAATCTTTTCCCATGAATAAAACACATCTTTTTATTAATAGATGAGTGTTGCCTAGTGAAGTCTCCCTTTTGGGCTTTGTGCTGCCTAGTTTTTCCCATAGGTTGAATTGAAAATGCCCCTTCAAAGTGTTACAGTAACACCAAGATATAAAATTCACTGCAAGCAGTGTGGTGTCACTCTAGTTTGTCATATTTATTCAAATGGTGATATCTAAAAATGAGCAGCCCCAAATTTAGTTTATTTTTATACCTTTTAATACTAACTTCTTAAGGATTTGAATAACACAATTAACTGTCATTTTCAAAAGAAGAAGGAAATCAAGGATTCATAGTGTTATAAAATATTACTGGAAACATCATGCAAGGTACAAGCATCATGTTATAACTTGGAATAATGGTTTGTTGTCATAGGGAACATTTTGAATGAAAATAATTTTATTGACAGTTAATCTAAAGAAAACCTGAAAAATTGATATTTTTAACCAATACTGGTAATTAGCTATAAAATTTAATAGAAAATCACTTTACAAGGCAATAAATGTCAAATTCATTCCATTTACCAACAGTACAATGCAATTAAATCACATCTGAGAACTTACTAAGTATCTCTCTGAATCCTCTCCAGAGACATATGTTTAGAGACCAGCAGAAGCTGTGAAGCTGTGAAATGGTGTGCAAAGTGAAGTGCACTGAATGAAATATAAGTAAGCAGCTGTGTTGAAGTAAAAGAAATGTTAAAAGCCAGTGATCAATCCCTGGCTTAGGTAGCCAGGGCCCATGTACTATTCTGGTATAAAAAATGCTGTATGCTTGCGTGTCACTGACCTTGCCTCATTTACTACAGTTCTGTGTGTCCCTCTTCTGTGGTGCCTGTGATTTTGGGATCAGTAAGATGACATGGTTGAGATGCCGTGGTTCTGCATTGCATCTCAAGTGTTTTTGTCTAGCTGGACTCCCACCTGAAAGTATGTTGATACAAGTCCAGTTTGATGATGTTGCTTTAATTTTCAGAAGACACATGACAGATTTGATGCTTTTAGACTCATTTTCTATTTTATGCAAATACCAGTTTCTATGTTGGGAAATATTCCCATATTTCAGGGGAATCTTCCTCACAATTAAAAACTGTATCTAGTGAAACTGTAAGATTGAGAATAGATAAGTGTGATAATAAATAAAACTGCATATACTTTTATGAGATTGTGTAAATCAGTAGTAAATTCTAGACAAATCAACTAGAATGCTTAGTATATTTTGACCATATTTTTAAAACTATGGCTTAGAAAGATTTAGATTAAATCTTGAGCCTAATCTTTAAGGCCTGGGGGAAAAAAAAAGAAATAGTAAAAAAAAAAAAAATAGAAACAGCAGTTCAGCTCAAGGAGAAATAAAGGCCTGTTACTTCAGAAGCAGGGGAATACCATGCACATAACTGAATGGCAGAGCAAACTGGTTTAGGAGTTTTACTACTTTCTCATAGTGTAGTATTTTCTGTTATGATCTGAGTGTATGTATGGCTAGGCTTCACGAACGAAGNTAACAATGTAAATATGACACTCAGCTGGGAAGGATGGAAAAATTTAGAGTTCCAGAAGGGGCAAGTTGACCAACAATCTATAATTCAGTTCCCAGAAGAAAGAGTGATGCATTGTATGGAGTATAGGATTTCATTTTGTGGTTGGGCTGAGTTACCATTTTGCCAATAGCAAAATATGGGAGTTTTTCTTTTCCTCGTGTGGAATAAATCTTCTTCGCTTTCTTTCCCCCAAACAAAACCAAACTTGGAGGTAAGAGACTGATAAGAGATAATTGTTATTTACCCATATGATAGTTCCCTCTCTTTCCTCAAAGCCACTGAGCCTATGCATCCTTCTTTAAATGTTTCCTTTGAAGTCTCTTTTCATCTTAGAGGCTTGTGGGGCTATGAATTAAGAGTGCTAAGTCTGTACAACTAATACAGATAAGCTATTTTTTATTTTATCTTGTTCTCATTTCTTGCTTATGCCTTTAGTTCCTTCAAGTTCCCTGTGCAATACTCAGTGTAGTGTCTAATGACCTTTTATAGCATTAATCTACTCATTAGGGTTTTCAGAATAATTATTCTCAGGAGCCACAGAACATGAAGCATGCATGATATAACTTTTTTTTCCTCTCTCTTTGCTGGCGTTATGTAAAATTATATTCCCTCATCACTATTTAGCATCTGGTTTCATTTGTCAAAATGTATCTGGCAATCTTCTATTTTTTTTCTAGGGTGTTTTTTTTCATTAAACTAGGTTTCTGCTGAGCTGTGTGATAATCCTTCATCAAAGGCCTTTATAAAATTTGAAATATTTGAATAAATTTTGCTGAAACTTTTGATAAACAAATTAAGTTCATTACAAAAGGAGGGAGTTAGTAGTATGCTATACAATAATTTCAGTATGCATATATATGACCTGTAAATTAGAATGAGAAAGAGAACTGCTTATTTGTGATTATCCTGCCCATTTTCAAGCAAGTTATTGAATGGGTATAGTCTCTGCTGATGGTTCTCCTTTGTTTCATGTAGAAGTCATCCATTGTATCAGAAGTATCTAAGTGAAAGTTAGTTCAGAACTATACTGGATTGGAAAGTAAAGTTTTTCAAAGTGTGCTATGGTGAAAAAAACCTGCCTAGTGATGACAACAACAAAAATAATTCTCCTGTTCAGAATAGGGTGAAATTAGGACTGTCCCAAGGTTGTTTTTTTTCCTTTTTTTTTTTTCTTTCTTTCTTCCTCATAGAGAGTGGTATTGCCCCAGGAGAGCTAGTAGTTTTGTGGTTTGAATCAGACAGAACAGGGAGCGGCATCCAAGTCTCACAGTTTGATAAGCTAGCTCCCCAGCTAACTTCTCTTGCTAGGAGTGTAGGAACCCTCTCCAAATGGAATTTCTACTAAATTTGCAGTGTAAAGAGCAAGAATATACTGTGTAAAGTGGTACTGTATGCAGAATATGTGGAGATACTACCTTGGAAACTTTTGATAATTTTAAGAGTCAGAAGGATGCACAGATGCTATCATATTTTTCTTGGTACTGGTCTAATACAGGTATGTTAGTATGATGCTGTGCATTTTTAAAATGTCTTTAATTAAAAAAATGTTATTCTAAACAAAGGTTAACAGCATTTATATGCATTCTTGAAAACCTACATTACCCTATGTTTTTATTTTCTAAGGAAAGTATATAGAACATTAGCTTAAATAAGGATGTTTGTATAGTCAGGTATCCATCTCAGTTGGAATGCCTAGAATATGTTTGTTTATGAGAGCCTTTGACTTATTTATAGATTATCAAATTTCTTATGGTTTAAATCAGTAACTGAAATAGATCTTGTTATCAAGCACTAAGCAGTGGGTTTATACTGTCAGAGATGAAGCATCTTGTGCAAAAGTCTGCTTGATGGTTTAAAAGGAAGAAAACTTCTGAAAGGCATTTTTGGAATAAATGGAAGGCTAATCTAAATGACAGAAGATGAACTATTCAGTTACTAAAGCTGATCTCTAGCTCTGTTTTTAACATTAAGGGCAAACTGGCCAACTAATTTCATACTAAAAATATAATCAAGCATGATCTAAATTACGTTATTTGGTGTTTGTAGCCCTTTATGTAGGCTATGGGAGTTTTGCACAGCTATTGTAAATTGTTGGATTTGCTTTCCTTATAAATGGTAGCAATTTTTCCAAATGTTATTCTGCATGGCTAAAGACGTACTGTTTCATTTGCTCTGGACATATTCTGTTTAGGAAAGAGTGTGGACAAAGTTACAGACAAAGGACTAAATCTCAGGGTTTGTTGTTTTTTTTAATACAGACTCTTTTTACTCCCCAGGAATTTTTCCAAATACAGATTAATTAACAATCTAGGATTCAGATTGCATATGATTCTCTCTTACCTCTGGACAGTCTGAGTTCTTGAAGGATTTGTTATACTGCAGGTTTTCACATGTATATAAAAAACTCTCTCATCACAGTTTTCAGAACTGTTGTCTTCCCAGGAGCTATTATTTAAGTTAGTGGGAGCTGAAAAATTTGCAAAGATATCTCCCATGAATGAATTAGTGAAATACTGTCATATGTAATATTGTACAACAATTGAATTTTGTGGAATGTGCTCATTTATCCCTATCTTGGTAATTGAAATGACAAATTTCAGTCTTTTAATTACCCAGTTTATGTCTATTAACACAAGAAGGTCCAAAGGAAGACAAACTGAAAGCCCATGTGGCCCACTGTGCTATTTCTAGAGAACTGCTGATTGTTAGTGCTGTAGGAAGGGTAAGGCCAGACTGTAAGCTGTTAGTGTGACTCCCCAGAGTATTCTGCCAGTATCTGGTTCATTGTAGTTCAGGGAATTTCTGACCAAGAAGCAATTTTTGCTGTGTTCCCCTTGAATGAAACTTTTCTTCTGCCAGTATGTTTGGTGACTCTTTTATCCCCAGTAAGCTTCTAAAAATTTCTGATATGCTTTTTAAACATTAGCCACTTGTGATGTTTATTTTGTTGTAAAACTATTTCCAGCTACTTTAATCTGATGCTCTCTTGTTCTTCTACTGATAGACTGCAAAATAATTTATTTGCCATGCCTCCTAGGATTATTTTGTGGCCATTTATTGTATTTCAACTCAGTTGCCCCTCTTCTAGGCTGAATAGTTATAGTTTAGTTAGTTGCTTCTTGCACAGAGACCATTCCATCTATTGACAATAAACATTTTCCAATAGATTTCTCACTGTTCATATGTTTGGGGCAAGGAAGTGGATTACTGTGATTTTTTGTGCCCTTGGCGAATTGTTGGTGTTGTCCTTCCCCTCCCCCACATCTTTTTACATATGAGAGGGTATATTTTTTCACATTTTCATCCCGGGCACACAACATCAGGTTTTTGTAGGATTGCTTTGCAGCTGTACATTTGGGTTTTTTTCAGCACTAAAGGGTACTGGATGCAATGTGAAGGTTTACCCAGGAGCCTCAGCTTCTGAAGTTTGCAAAAATGTAGGGGTGTTAAGGCATGAAAAAGTGTCTTGTCTAACTGCTCCATGAGCAAAGATGCAGAATTCATCTTGAAGAATTTGAAATTCAAAGGGATATTGATAAATCTTGGTCATTTTCATAGGTACTAGTATTACTGTTAATTTCTTTGCAGTTTTGGATAGATACATGTAGAGTCTAGATTGATGGTGCTTTTTTGTTATATCTGAGTTTGACTTAATCAGTGCTAAAAAGAATATTAAGTATGTATGTATGGCTAGGCTTCGCGAGCGAAGATCNGCTGCAGAGACATAGTCAGACATGGGTAGGTTGTCTGTTGCTCAATAACTATTCTATCAGCCAAATACAGAGAAAAGCCTCAAAAAAGAATTTTTGCTTGTCTTCACTAGCTTGATTGAGAAACTGTCTCACAGTAAGTTTAGAGCCATAATATAGGATAAGACAGATATTCAGTGGCTAATAAGAAAATAATTTTTCATGGTGGACAAAATGAGTTTACAAAGGTGTGGCAAAAGCAAAGAACCTTTGAGTGGAAAGTGGTGAGGTTTCAGGTATTTTTTCTTTTTTTTTTTCCCTTTTGGCTACTGTAAGTATACAATATGCTTTGTAGTGGATTTTATATACAGTGCTTGTTACAATAGAACTGGCAGTTTGCAGTACATTGCAAATACATACTTAATAAACTAACAAGTCACAAGCTAATGTTCATTTTGCAAGTATGATTCTTTTCATAATTCATTGAAATAACTGAAAAACACTGCCTTTTTGTGATGGTTCTGGTTTTTGTCATTTTCATCGTGAAAAATAGCACAAGCCATGTATTATATTTCTCATTATTTCTTTTTTTTATGCTTTTTAAAGTGCCTGCAAGTAAAAGAGGAGAGGAAATTACCCTCAATTTGCCAGGTTTTTTTAGTTGCCAAATATACCAGCCTGTTGCCATGGAGATCAGTGCACACCACTCTGATGCCTGACTCACTGCTGGTAAAGGGAGCACCTTAATGGATTATCAAGTGAATGTTTGACTGTATTAAATAGCTAAATAAGCTACAGAGGCTAAGAACACATTTATTTTAGGATGCGAGGGAAGTTAAGGATATCCCAACATCTTCTCTCAGATCCCAGTAAGTACTTGTAAAAGACATACAGCTTTTCATTCTCTGCTCCTGTTTCATGTCATGTTTTCTTAGTACCACAAAAGAACATGTACCAATTATAGCCCTTGGAGAAGTGCACTGTAAAACTGAACTGGAAAGCTAATATAAACAGAAACTCAAAGCAGCATGCAGTGTGGCACTTAAAGAATGGGAATTTTCCTTGGAGTGCCATGCAGAAGTGATTTGAAGTGGTGTAAAATGTTTAAAGTGGAAGAACAGATTCTTGCTACAGACTGAGCATCTCGAAGGCAAGATGGGGATTTCTTCCCTGCATCTTTCAGATCCTGCAGCTGATACAGGGCTCCTGATGCTGAGAGAACTGAGGGACTGACAGCAGGGATCTTTTCAGATTTTTACCCAGAAGTGCCCCCTAATGTTTCTGAAATTAAGAGCTAATCTCACTTCCTTCTTAAACTGTGGACATCCTTACTGAGCAGCTCATATGTGGACCTGAGAAGGAAAGAAAAAATCTAGCTGTACTATTTCTTCCTTCTAGTTAATTGCAGAGGCCAATTGCTTGCACCATGAGAAAATATCATAGTGAGAGAGTGGCTCCAGGGATAGAACATTGCCTGTTGTACAAGAGAGAGCTGGGACAATTGCATGACTTCTCTCCCACGCACATCTCCTTACATAAAGAGCTATTATACTTGGCCTTATAGATACTTTACATCACAGAGGCTTAACATATTTTATCTGTGTTATACTTTATCTTCTGTCTTTTATCTGGACGTTCTGAGTATATTTTAATCCAATTTCCCTGGGGAAGTGCAATGTAGGGAAGGAAGTGATCTTGCTTCTTGTTAACTATAAGTAGTGCAGGCTGAGAGAATTTGGATGGTTGAGATGTTCATGTCCACAGGGACTATAGTTGTGGCTGTCATTTGCATACAGTAGGAAGGAAAAGGGACTTTCACTATCCTTTCCAGTTAGACTATGTGTGCACTGATTTTAAAAGAGAAATCATATCAGAGCTTTTTATTATCGGGGATTACATTTTTATCTTTTATTGCCAGGAAAATTTCTCCATCTAAATACAGTATGAGCTTCTTTTCCTCGTCCTGATACATGGCACAATATTAAAAAGTTCTATCAGCTTGTCCTTTCCTCCTCAGTTTCTCTCTAATGCAGATTAGTAAGCTGAGTTACGGGCCATAGTGCTTGGCTGGATCACAGTTCAGCAGTTTTAGCACATCTATTTTCTTGAATGCAAAAGGTTAATTTCATTTCAGCTTAGATTAAGTTTGGATAGTGACCTTTACATCTGGAAAAACAGATAGAATCATTGTTTAATTAACCTCCAACCACGATATATATATATGAAACATGCTCAAGTAACCATATGTTTTAAATACTACTAGGAGCCACAGAGGAACCACTGATAGTGGATCATTGATATCCAGAAACATCAGTGTTGTCCAGAGTTAGATGAAAAGAAAAGGTTATTACTGAAGTGATGAGGCATACAACTGAGCTTGGAAAGAACTAAGGTAAACCGAAATTGGAATATTAACATTGTCTCTTCATATTTTGTCTTTATTGTGAAATGGGAACAGCAAAGAACCCTTCAAAGTTAAAACACAAGCAAGTTCAGTGGAATTAGACTGTGTGCTATTTAAAGAGAAACTAAACTCTTGAAGCAAGTAAAGAAAAAATAGATTTAATCCCTTTACATTGTATTTAAATTGAATCCTTAATCCTTTCTCTGAGGCTCTTCTCTGTAATAATTTCTTCTCTAATATCTCAGGTTGTGAAAGCCCTATTTTGCTTGCTTACAGCAATAATTGTCAAGAGTACTGTTTCTGTATGAGGGGAAAAAAATTCAGTTTGAGCTAAACCTGGTTTTTTTAGACTAAACCAGAATCACCTGAATACCATCTGCATTTTTATAGCTGTATAAGCCAGTGTTTGCCAGAGTCGTGAGACCTGGTTCCCAAAAATCTGAAAGATAATGTGTTGCTGAGGACATTCTGTGAGCATCATACTGCAAAGTGTGGACCACTGCCTGAGATGAATGAGCCAGATCTTCAGTGGACCTGGTTCCAGTTGACTGTGTAAGTCACCAGTTAAATACCTGCTTCAGATACAAGTGACAGAATATTGTTTCTTAAAATAGTGTAACTGTACTTGAAGTCCTTCCCAACATGGACTACTGGAAATCTGGAAGTGCACCAAAGACTAAAAATCCAGACCATTTATCACATTGAAGACCTACTGTAGTGAAATGAAAAAAAGTGTGGTGTCTATTTAGAAAATGACAGTAGTGATTTGTGTGTAATTTTATTTTACATTATGTGTTCTGACTAAGAAAAGCAGGATTCCTTGGTGAGAAAGCACAGAAAGAAAATAATGGAATCACATATGCTTCATTGTGGCCTGCAGTAATGAAAAAAAGTACAAAGCGTAAGGTAAGAAGTGATATCTAAGACAGTAATTAAAATGTTTCATGAATAGGAGGCTAGATAATTTCATTGGTGTTTTTAACAACTAAGGCTTTTGAAGACAGACACACATAAATGCACAGAATATTGTGTGCAAATACTCGAGTCAATTAGTGTCAGGAAGTTACTCCCAACACATCCGTCTAAATTCCATGCAGTAATTAACAGATATGAATAAAATAAATACAGTCTATTCTGTATTCTGGCAAGTAGATATTTATAGCCACTCTGGGAAAGTTTGAATTATTGTCTGTCCTAATTATGCCAAGGACTTTTTCTATTAGGCGTGAAGGTCTGACAGGGAGGAATTAACAAGTGCCTACAATGTCTTTGCAGTATAGCTAATCAGATATCTTGGCAGAGGCAGTTCATATATTTTGATTTTATTTTTCTGTTCATTCTTTTATTAGGCACATATGAAATCATAAATTGTGCTCTTAACAATAAAATTTTTGCTTGCCTCAGCTAAGGTAGTGTGTTCTATTCCCTAAAATAGTCTCCTCATTATCTGTTTTTCCCCAACTTGCTTTCTTTCCCCCTTGATGTTCCTCTTTCCATATGAGAGATTTCTGTTATAATACAAAATTTGCTAAGAAGGAGTAATCAGTAGAAGTTGTGCGGTACATGTCCATCTCTCAACAAATTTTTGTGGCTGAAGGGGCTGGAGGGGAAGCCATATGAGGNCTGGGAATGAAAGACCTGTAGAGAGCTACTGCAGAGAGCAAGTCTGCTATGAAATAGGTATAGAGTGAATTCCACACTTCTTTTTACTTGCGTCATTTTAAGTGAAAAATAGGATCAAGATTTAGCCTTTTAATTAAACATTGGAGCAACCAGAGAGAAAAAAAAACAAAAACATTTTGTGTAATAGTTTCCCTCCATCCCCATAATGAATAAATGAATATATAGCAATACGTAGGCTTGTGAGTTCTAAGAATAAGCCCAATTTAATTGTAATTTCTACAGCATCCTTCCTCTAATGAATATACTGAATATTTCAGAAAGCAGAGGAAAAAAATAATTATGACCTAAATCCTGAACCTTGTTGCCCTAAAATATTGCAGATGTAACTGAAACATGAATCTAGTCTTTGTCATGGAAGGTCTTCAAAGTATTGGAGTAAATGACACATTTCTGGATTTATGCAGTAATATACTATGTTAATTTGTGAGAAGACTCAGTAATTTTAGAGATGCAAATCAGACAAAGCTTGCCTGTAAACACAAATGATTGTTTCTGTAATAAAGATCTGTGATAGCATATATATTTTCATATTTTGATTGTAAGGTTTCATATATACTTATCCTATAACACTAAGAATTGTGGGCCTTTGAATCTGGACCTGCTGGTACAGATTTAAATTATTCAACTGGTAAGATTTCTGATTTTTCAGCAACATCTGGCAGTAGCAAGCCTGACCACCAAGGTTCAACATTAAGTTCTTTTAATCCTCCTCTTACTTAATCTCAGTATTTTCTGTGAGCTCCACCATTCTGTTTAACTTTCTGTTCTGCACATGGAGATCTTTGAGGTTTGCTGCATATAAGAAGCCAAGCATCTAGTCAAAGTGTTCTTTTCCAGTTCTGTTTTGACTGGTTTTTTTCTTAGCATTATTACTTAGCACTTAGGACTTATGATCAAGAACTTATTTATAGTTTTGCTCCTATTCTTGTTGCAGTTGGAGATCAGTGGGTTTAGACTGAATAATAAATTAAATGAAAGGTGGCACCTGCACTTTAAAAGATTTGAATGCTTGTATATCTTTTAGAGGACTGGGAAAAACCCTGTTTCCTTTTTTCCCCCCATTTTATTCAGAGCAGTTTGATTTAAAGGGACACTGGAACCTTAACAGTTGTAATCAGATAAAAGGTATAAAAATGGTGATATTTGAATGTACAGCACATAATCAAATAATGTTTTATAGCTCCATTGTAATTGAGGCACTCTGACTTTGTGTGTTTAATTAATCCTTTGTCCTTTGATAAACATTTAGCTCTTAGACAAGTACTTGACCACACGCAGTCTTTCATCTCTGCTACTAATTGACTGGAATCCAGCAGGTCAGAATAACTGGCAGACAACAAAGTGACCTCTGAATTCCAGCTGCTGAAACAAGTTAGTGTGTCTTTTCAATTAAAAAAATCTGCATATAGTCTTACATAACAAGGAGAAATCTGAATGCATATCATATCAAAACTGGATTACATAATACACAGACCATGACTACTTCCTTGTAAAAAAATTCCTATCTGTTACTCCGCACAACTATTTGCTGAAATCTGTATCCTGACCATCAAGAGTGTTCTTATGAGAGGATCATTGCAGAGACCAGATGTTTGGGGAAATATCCTGAAGGATGAGGAAAGGATGTCACTTATAAAAGAAAAATAGAGAGCATTCAGACTGATACCTGAACAACAAAATGATTAGAGTTCAACATGATGATGAAAAGACCAAGTCTTATCTTCTGACTCACTGAGAATCTTACAGAAAAGCAAAGTTTCATGCTGTACTTGCAGCTTTGGAAAATAAATATAGTGTACTAAAGTTCTATCATACTGTTCAAGATAGATTAAAAATCAGATCTTTATTGATCAAGGATAGAAATGCTTAAATATATTATAGAATCATAGAATCATAGAATCATAGAATGGTTAGGGTTGGAAGGGACCTCTGGAGGTCATCTAGTCCAACCCCCCTGCACTGGGCAGGGACATCCCCAACTAGATCAGGTTGCCCAGAGCCCTGTCAAGCCTCGCCTTGAATGCCTCCAGGGATGGGGCCTCAACCACCTCCCTGGGCAACCTGTTATTACTTTATTTATTTATTATCTATAAATGATAGTAGTGTGCAAATGATAGAACCATTTGTTGCATTGTGTTTCTGTTTGTCATAGAAGAGAGACAAATTGCTAATTTGATGTCCTAGTGAGGAGGATTCTATTTCATCACCTTGCCTCTGTGTGTCAAGCCCATTTAAGGAGGGTAACAAAGTGTGAAAATAAGGGATAATTAAATAGTTGGTCTAGGTTTTACTTGAAACCAAGAGATGTACAGTGATATATATATGTCACACCTACGTAGAAGTAGTAAAACAAAGCTGAACTGACAGTCATGCATTAACAAAACAGATTGATGAAGTAAAGCTTGCAAATTGTTAGTTACATTTGTATTTTAGAGGAAAAGAAATAGAAATTGGTGCTTGGCCTCATTTTCTATAGCTGAGTAATGCCAAGAAGAAAAGGTATAAAAATAACATTTGCAGTTATTCAAGGTAAGGTATCTTTATCAAGGTATCTTTATCAACAAAGCCCAGTCATGTCTCCGGTAATAAATGAATGTGAATCAAGTGTTAGTGCAATCATGCAGGTTCTTTATAATTGCCAGGTAATTTAGACATTAGCAACCAAGTAGCAAAAGGTGGTTCTGACGTGTGGAAATCTATCCTAAATTGTATTGCTGCCTGTTATAACTAAAGTGCTCTGATTAATCTAGTGAGATCATAGAAATTAAACAGGCTATAGTTAGACATTGATACAATAATAATATAAAGCTCTGTATTTTTGGCAAAGAGAACTATCTTAGCAAGTAGCAGTGGAAAACAGAAACATTAGTCAGATTTTGTAGGCCAGTATCTATTTCTAAATATGACAAGTAAATCTTCTGTAGACACGTGTCAGAAAAGTTAGAGCCTTGTATTGAGTTGTCAATATGTACACAGTTCTCTGATGAAAAACTAACAATAAAGAATTCATGCAGTTACTGTTCTTCTGTGTAGATTACTCTTTTACTCTAAAGAGCTACCTCTTTTAAATGCTTGTATGCATAGGAAAAATTTTATTTTTTATGTGACACAATATTTTGGTCCAACAGGGAAAACATTTACTCAGGTTTATTTTTCATTCCATTTCTTTTCCTTTGTATTTGCCTTTTTCTGGCTTTCTTTCTTTATTTTTGTAATCTTTTCTTCAGTTGTATTTAATTTTATCCCTCTTGAATTTTTTCATTTAATTCCATTTGTGAATAGCATTCCATTGATATTGATCCTGTCAAATTATGTCATTAGAGTACAGCTTATTGATTTTTAGATTATAGTCTTCATATGCTTTATCCCTGTGAGTTTTTAATAAGAAGGTAGTGGCAGGTTTCATTTGTCTTGTATCTGTCATTGAAGGTTTTAATTTTTAATTATGTGGTCAGCTTTGCATAAAGGCAGACATCACTTGTATCTTGTTAGGAAAGTACTACTAGGAACTAATATATTGGCAAGATAGACACTGAAGAGCAAAGGCAGATAATTACAGATTTTTCATGCAGTGTTATGGTTGGTGCATGATGTTCACCAAACAGTTCCTGAGTCGACAGAGGCAGACAATATTTTAGACGTGTATTTTTGTATACTAAAAGTGAATTAGAATACATAATCATAGAGAACAACCTTGTATTAAATGCTTGTGATTTTTCTTAAGGTTAAAGTAAGCAAAAGGATAAATGAAACCTAGTTAGTATGAAAAAATAATCCTGACATCAGTCATCTGATGAAATGAATTCAGTGAATGGAATTAGGAGGGTATGGAAATTTCAAATTGACTTAAAAAAATTAGACCAGTCCCGTGAAATTATGTTTTGTTAGAGTATGTTAACCTAGAGACTCCTTAAGGTATTGGTGTTTATTGCTTTTGATGGCTAGTGCCATTTGGAAATGAGCTGGGTGATACAACAATAGTTTCCTTCTGAAAAGAGGAGCACCATGGACCTCTTTTCGAGTAGATGCAATCTGCTATGTTGCCCTAGATCAAGGAGACAGAAAGACCCACTGGCACCAGGCTGTTTCTACACAACACTGTATTGCTTATTGTCCAAGTCTATCCTGAGCAACATATGTTTCACCTCCTGGTACAGGTAAGTGGAAAGATTTATCAAAACCGTGGTGTGGTGTGTTGTATTGAACAATGCGAAGAGGTGATACTTGTTTGTATGAATCCCCTCAATTCTCTTTGGTATTTTAATAATTTGATGCTTTGGACATATAACATATCATACTTCAAGTCAGGATGTGATAGCATCTTGTCTGAAGGATACGTATGCTATTTGTGATATTTTTGATACACTAGAACTGCATAAAAGAGTTTATATTGGAAACTTCCCCTGTGGTAACTTGTTCAAGTGCTCAAACACTGAGTCATGCTGGGCTGGATTGTTGCTCTGCATTTTGCTGACTTGGATGAAGAAGCATGTATTCTGCAGAAGGAAAATGCGGAAGATGATTCTTAGATCAAAGATTTGTTTAAGTTGTTTTCTTGCATTCAAAGAGGGAAAGGACATGGTCTCCTTCAGCCTCTGAACTCAGATGGCTCCTCTTGATCTGCAGGTGCAGAAGAGAACTAGAGCCACTTCAACTCTTCATGGTTACCTTAATTGCAGCAAGGACAAGTTCATTTTGCCCCTAGAAAGCAGGAGGTACTAATGAGCGAGACCCTTTAATACCTGTGTATGGCTTCTTTGTTCTAAGATTCTCTCTCACTCTTCTGTGTTGAGCTTCTGTAATCCTGGCATGTTTTATTTTAAGTTTTGTTCCTTTAACCACGTTTTCACAATATTAGGCATTACCAGAAGTAATCTTCTAATCAAAGTTTCTGGCAAGCTTCTTATCTCATACTCAGTCAAGGGCAGCTTTGTAGCACGTATTGTCTGTCTACTGATTTGTGTTAAGGTTATTTCCAACTTTGTTATTTTGTTTGTAATTTTAGCAAGGATTTTGAGTAAGTGTTCACCTTTGCTAACTGTACAACAAAGTAAAATCTGGCTTTTTATGTTTAAGCTGTTAAAGGAGTTGTGCTTATATCAGATGAGTGGTTAGTATTCACTATTTTCTGACTACTCTGTCCATGCCTGTGCTGTGTGTGAAGGTTGATCCAGTGGTGGATTTTTTTAAATATAATGGTGTATTTAGTTCTGGGTTTAAAACATTTTCTACCTTGTATATCTGTGCAATTCAGAGAAAGTAAGTGAATACTGTGACATGGAAGTTGTCCATATAATTGCAGGTAGAAACATCATTGTGAAACCCTTGTATTGTAACAGCAAGCATGCTGCTGACTCATCTTGGCCTCTGTTGGAAATTGCTCTGAGCTTTATTAAACTGTAATTAGCATTTTTAACTCGAAAGAATGGTGGATCAGATTCTGATATATGTATCATGCTTATTAGGAGCTTACGCTTAATAAAAGCCTCTACAGTGAGTCCAGTGAGACTGATGTGGAGTAAGATAGTGCAAGACATAAGAGGAAGTGTCAGTGCAAGAAGGAGCTCAAAGTAACACAGTGATGTGTCTGTGCTGTGCAGTTGGTGACATTGTAGATTCTGTTCAGAGGTAAAAATGATGAAGAAGAAATAACATCCTTAAATGTTGAAGGCCAAAACTTATTCCAGTGAAAGTACCAATGTATGATTTTTATGATCTTATATGCTGCAAATCTGGCCACAAAGATATCTTGCAAAATAATTCACAAGGCATATGACAAGTAAAGCACATGCACATTCTTCTTATATAAGGTTACCTAATAGCCCACTAAAAAGGAGTTTCTGTGATCATAGAATCATAGAATGGCCAGGTTGGAAGGGACCTTAGAGATCATCTAGTTCCAACACCTCTGCCATGGGCAGGGAAGTCATACACAAGACTGGGTTGCCCAGGGCCACATCCAGCCTGGCCTTGAACACTGCCGGGGATGGGGCATCCACAACCTCTCTGGGCAACCTGTGCCAGTGCCTAACCACCCTCCAGGTAAAGAACTTCCTTCTAATCTCCAATCTAAATGTGTCCTATTACAATCTGACCAGCTGAAAAGTCTCTCCCCTTCTATCTTTTAATCCCCCTTTAGGTACTGGAAGGTACTGCTATAAGATCCCCTCAAAGCCTTCTCTTTTCCAGGCTGAACAACCCCAACTCTCTCAGCCTGTCCTCATAGGGGGTGTTCTCTAAGCCTTTAATCATCTTTGTTGCCCTCCTCTGGACTCATTCCAACAGCTCCACATCTTTTTTATGCTGAGGAGCCCCGAACTGGATGCAGTACTCCAGGTGGGGCCTCATGAGGACAGAGTAGAGAGGCAGAATCACCTCCCTAGACCTGCTGCTCATGCCTCTTCTGATGCAGCCCAGGATGCGGTTGGCTTTCTGGGCTGCGAGTATACATTGCTGGCTCATATCCAGCTTTTTATCTATCACGACCCCCAAGTCCTTCTCTGCATGGCTGCTTTCAATGAGTTCCTCACCCAGTCTGTACTCGTCTCTAGGACTACTCCTACCTAGATGCAGGACCTTATATTTGACTTGCTAAACTTCATTTTATTCTCATGGGCCCATGGGCCCACTCTTCGAGTTTGTCCAGGTCCCTCTTGATGGCATCCCACCCTTCTGGCCCATCAACCACACCACTCAGCTTCGTGTCATCTGCAAACTTGCTGAGGGTGCACTCAATACCCATGTCTAGGTCATTAATGAAGACATTGAAGAGCACAGGTCCCAAGACAGAGCCCTGAGGGACACCACGCATCACTGCTCTCCAGCTAGACAAAGAGCCATTGACCAAAACTCTCTGGTTGCATCCAGCCAGCCAGTTTCTTATCCACCAAACAGTCCACCATCAATCCATACCTCTCCAATTTTGAGATAAGGACGTCATGAGGAACCGTATCAAAGGCCTTGCATTAATCCAAGTAGATGACATCAGTCGGTCTTCCCTCATCAAGTACTGCAATCACTCCATCATAGAAGGCCACCAGGTTGCTATGTGCTCTTCTACCTACATATAAGTGTGGAAAATGTGAAACTTTGAGGTTAATAGAACTAACTTCTTTATGTTGCACTGGATTATGTAGTCTGTTTCTAGAGGTGGCAATCAGAATGACATGTTTGAAATGCTTCATCATCTTCAGAAGCTTTGTTTGCAATAATCATCTGGTTTTACATAGCTATGCTTTACAATAGAGACCTTCAGTCTGTTTTAGATACACCTTCTCCACAGGCTTTTTGTCTAGTGATCTTGTAAGTGATTTGACATGAATGTTAAATTTCTTTGTGAAGTTGAAATTCATTAGAGTGGCAATTTGTTTCTTTACAAAGAAGAGAGCAATTTTGTTACCTTTTTAAATACAAAATTAAGTACCAATAATTTTGCATTTCATGATTTAGTGGTATGAGAGTTAGTGACTGTTTTAAGAGGAATTATATGGCTAACTTGAATATTTGAATGTATTAAAAAATAGTTAAAATATGTAACAGCACAGAAAATAATTCTATGAATAATAAAAGATGGCTTTCAATTCACAATGAGCTGTTTCCTCAGTATTATTTTAGGGCTAAAATCTGCTTTGAGTTCCTTCCAGGTCTCAAATTACTCACATCAAAGTTGTTTAGAAACTGCCAGTTACTCTGAAAGTTCTTAGGATGCTATTATTAGCAACTGATTTCCCCCTAGCCCTGCCTCCTATAGAGAAAAGACTGTCCAAGGCTGAACTGGCTGAGAGGAAGATTGTATGCACTGTGAGTAATAACACTGACATTATATTCTTGGTAAAAATAGCCATAAATATGTATATACTTGTATTTGTTTTAATAATTTAGACCTCCAACAAAAGAAACTGTGAAATAGTTCTTGAATAATGTTAACAATAGCCTTGCTGTGGGAGACAGTGTTATCCTGTCTCTGCCCATGTTCAGCAGCACATAACTCAGAAAAGAGTGAAGAAATTTACATATCTATACATCTAAATACATGCATCAATTTAGATGTTTTATTTTTATATATAGATATAATATATAAGAATAATACAAACAACACATATTTTAGAATATCTTTAGAATATTTTTAGACTATTCTTCTAGAATATTGATCTTTTATTTAAGTTTTTATTAATAGTTAGTATTTATGATTTATTATTATTTTAATTAAGGGTTGCATCTGTATCACAGTCTTTAATATTTCCAGTGACTTTTTCTTCTATGAGTGAGCACTTTAAACCCAGATGTTCTTTGGTGTTGAAAATATTCTGGGTTCCACAGGAAAATTATGCATGATGCCCAGTAATTACAAAGTGTGTTTATGTCTTAGTTAATTATGGACACTGGGATTTTGTTTATCAGTCAAAGGAAATGTTGCCTGTTTTGTGATTTTTCTCTTTCAGTTTTCCTGTCAAGGTATTGAAGTAAGCATATCCAGTACACACATCAAGTTCAATAATGTTAATTCCTGCTGTTTAGATTTCCAGTGACTGACATTGCTAGTTGAGATCATCTACGTATCTAATAACTCAGGCTGTGAAATGAAAGCAGTTCCTGTTCCTATTCAAAATTCCAGAAGTGAAATTTACTGAAAGGAGCCTCCTCTGAGGATGCAGTGAAAGGGGTGTGCTAGGTGGAAAAGGACTTTAGGCAGACAAAACCACATTTGTTTGGCTTGTATTGTGCTTATATTTAGGAGACATTTATATTTGTCATATGTTGTGATGTAACTTCTAGCAGAAAATCCGTTGTTACAATGGTGTATGCAGAACTCTATGCTTGAGGACTGTGCAGATGTTTGAAGCAGCAGGTTGCACCATTGGGTGCAAAGATTAGAGCTCATAGCAAAGAAAAAAAGGCAGAATATTTTGTGCAAAGGGTTTTTTTGGGTGGTGGATTTGGTATATGTGTGTGACAGATTTTGTTGCTTAAGATTCTCCAGTGAGTTGAGATATTGTGATAAGTTCTTGATGCTATTGTGCTCTCTTTAGAGAGACGAAGTGCAATTTGTTAGCAAGCTGCTTGGATCAGCCTGAGTGGTGCTCAGAGCCAGAGCAGAGCAAGGGACAGCTGAAGGAAAGACATCAGACGAATGGATTACTCTAGTTTAAAATGCACTTTGCTACCCAGCAAGACTTAAAATCGTTAACTGTGCATAAGAATTTTTAGTGCAAGGCAGAAATCAACTAGCTAATCTATCACTTTCCTCTTTAGAATGAAAGCTTCAACTGTTCACAGCAGTATTTTAGGGATTTCTTATTACTATCCTGTTCCTCTACCCAGCCAGAGTTCTATTCTCTTGCTTTAATAAAAAAAATCTGGTTTTTAGTAATTTAAGTCACATTTGCAAGTTGGGAAAACCTGTGTCTTTAAGCATCAGAAAGTTTAATGGGCTTAAATTTAAGCTGTTCACTGCAAATAATATCAAAGACAAGATGTAATAAATGAGTACATAAAGAAGAAATTGGCACACAAACTTGAAGGTGGTTAAGTCCTAAGAATTCACCAGTATGGTAGAATAAAAGGAGAATGACATATGCTCAGGGAGCTCAGTGATGCTGGCATTTTGAGGACGAAAGTCCATTGTGCTACTTAGTGCAAGTGAAAAAAAGGCTGTATTTTAGATAGTTCAATATATTAATATTTGCAGTGCAAAAGATTGACGGTGCTGAGGGATGGAACAAAAACATAAACTACAGTATGAAGAAAGAGATACAGTAGGTATATAAAACAGCAAGGGGGTTTGAAACTGTTTTTCATATGGATTTGCTTACTGGGGTTAAGATTAAAGCAGCTTTTTTATTATCAAAATGGCAAAGTGGGTTTTTTCTTCCTAAATATTTGCTGAAAAATTGCCCAAGGTGGTTCTTTGGGTTGCTTTTGCCATTGCAAGACTGTTCTGTGCTACAAATTATTGGGGAAATACTGATTTCTAGATTAGATGTACACACTAATGGAGTAGGAAATACAGCCTTTTTTAACTGGCAGCTTCTGTATTTTTCTGTAGTTCTTTAAAAGAAGGATGAGGACAGATGAAGAGAAGACTTCGGGGGGACCTAATAGTGACTTTCCAGTACTTAAAGGGAACTTACAAGAAGGCTGGAGAAGGCCTGTTTGCAAAGGCCTGGAATGAAAGGACATGGGGCAATGGTTTTAAACTGGAGAGGAGGAGATTTAAATTGGACATTAGAAAGAAGTTCCTCACCATGAGGGTGGTGGAATACTGGAACAGGTTGCCCAGGGAGGTGGTTGAGGCCCCATCCCTGGAGGCATTCAAGGCGAGGCTTGACAGGGCTCTGGGCAACCTGATCTAGTTGGGGATGTCCCTGGCCACTGCAGGGGGGTTGGACTAGATGAGCTCCAGAGGTCCCTTCCAACCCTAACCATTCTATGATTCTATGATAGTCAACTTGAAAGCCTTCTATGGATGTCTGGCACAGTAATTAATGCATTGCAAATTAAGCTGCACCAGTGAAAGGTCTACTTTGGATTTTGTTCTCCTGGTCCCCCAAGTAGGTTATCTTGCAAACTTGCACAAATGGTATCTAGTTCAACCCCTTATAGGTAAAAATCAATCTTGTTCATTTGAATATTTCACCTGTTTCAACTACATTCTCAGTGCTGAGGAAAGTATTTCTGTGACCTCAAGATACATGCATTTACCAAGAGGATGAGCACTGTTTCTGAAGTATCTTTTACCTTTTCAGTGTAAATGAAGCTGAATCTGTTGCTGGGGAAGTATAAATACTGACCTAATTATTGAATCACTGCTTTACTTTCAGAGGGGAGGGATAAAAGGTGCCAAGAAATCATCTGGTACTTTTTAAATTTTCCTGAAAGAATTAGCTTAAATTTTTGAGCAGGGATGTGTCCGGTGTAACTAGGTAGATTTTATTGTCATGAAACATTCCTCTTCATACAAGAGTACCAGTTTTTATAAGAAGCTGTGATAATACCTTAATCTTTCACTCAAAATGTTTAAAAACACTGCAAAATAAACCAACAGTAGTTAAGTGCTAACGTTAATTTCTTACAGAACTTTTTTCAACCTTTACTGATGTAATTCATATGAATATTGTAATGGTTTATTTGCTGGCATGTCTTCCATTGTACAGTCAGAAGCCAAACTGAAGAAAAATAGAGGAAGAGAAAGCGTGCTCTTACAATCGCCAAAGGAATATAACATACTCCTAGGCAGAATTGAAATGACATCACTTTTTTCATCTTTTAATTTTGTTTTCCAGAATGACAAATCCCCAGGGCGTTCCACAAGTCGATCAAGTAACATTTCAAAGGTATATGAAATCTATTTTCTCTACATAGAATTTATCAACTATAATACAATACTTCATTCCATTTTACAATATATGTCTATTCTGATGTTTTCATCAGGTTNTGAGGAAAGTATTTCTGTGACCTCAAGATACATGCATTTACCAAGAGGATGAGCACTGTTTCTGAAGTATCTTTTACCTTTTCAGTGTAAATGAAGCTGAATCTGTTGCTGGGGAAGTATAAATACTGACCTAATTATTGAATCACTGCTTTACTTTCAGAGGGGAGGGATAAAAGGTGCCAAGAAATCATCTGGTACTTTTTAAATTTTCCTGAAAGAATTAGCTTAAATTTTTGAGCAGGGATGTGTCCGGTGTAACTAGGTAGATTTTATTGTCATGAAACATTCCTCTTCATACAAGAGTACCAGTTTTTATAAGAAGCTGTGATAATACCTTAATCTTTCACTCAAAATGTTTAAAAACACTGCAAAATAAACCAACAGTAGTTAAGTGCTAACGTTAATTTCTTACAGAACTTTTTTCAACCTTTACTGATGTAATTCATATGAATATTGTAATGGTTTATTTGCTGGCATGTCTTCCATTGTACAGTCAGAAGCCAAACTGAAGAAAAATAGAGGAAGAGAAAGCGTGCTCTTACAATCGCCAAAGGAATATAACATACTCCTAGGCAGAATTGAAATGACATCACTTTTTTCATCTTTTAATTTTGTTTTCCAGAATGACAAATCCCCAGGGCGTTCCACAAGTCGATCAAGTAACATTTCAAAGGTATATGAAATCTATTTTCTCTACATAGAATTTATCAACTATAATACAATACTTCATTCCATTTTACAATATATGTCTATTCTGATGTTTTCTTTGTAAACATCAGGTTTTAGGGGTTTGCTGCCTAACATTATGGTTACCATGTAAAATCTCTCTTACAGTATAAATACACAATTGTTAATTACTGTAATATGTGTAACAAGTAAATAACAGTTGCACTTTTTTCACCTGCTTTCCATGACTATTTAATGTTACATTAAAACTTTGGCTTAAGACAGAATTACTGCTTGATTTTTCTCCCATGCCCTACTCAAATAACAATTGTAATGAATGTGTCATCATTTTGGACTGAATTCTGAATTATTTATGATTCACTGAAGCCAGGACTTTATATCTAGATGCTTTTTAGTTTCTAGGAAATGGAGAAGGGAAACTTTAGAAGGCAAAATATGATTTATAATGGAGTTCTTTGGTTTGAACTCCTTTTTTTTCTGTATTTTTGGTTCAGATGTGGCTGACATCTGTGGCAAAAAACCAGGATGATATACAGGAGGTAAAAGATAAAACCTGAATAATTGTTTGAATCTCAGCCAGAAATTTTGCCATGTGTTATGTCAATATCTAAAGATCAAATAGTTCACATTCAGTGCAAGTACAATATCCTTAAACCCCTTACCCACAATATTATTGTCAGTGGAGTACCCACTATAAAACTTTCCTTCTTAGAGCCATAAAAAAACCCCAAATCTGTGATTTTTTTAAATTAAAGCAAATAGACAAATGGTAGTTTCTGCTCTTTTACATTAAGAAGGAAGAAAATACAGGGGAAAAAAAAACATGTAGAATATATCCAACCTATTGCAAGATATGGCTGAATCTCTTCCAGACTTGCTGCTTGTTTTTAACAAGTATATATATATATTTAACAAGTTAAATACTTACAAGCTTGATTACAGTGAATTGTATGTATTATTTTCACTTGGAGATTTAAATTCATGTCTATAGTTATAATGTAAATCTATGTTGATTTGGTACTACTTTTTCTGTTTTTAAGTCGGCTACATGGGTTGCATTGTGACAAAGAGTAAATATATTCACTGATATGAGAAAAGTGGCAGTGACTGACTTTTATATCGAAGTAATTTTTGTAGGAACCAGTACAGATGTTTATTACAAGTGGGTACTTGCACCATTTCAAATAGTAAGTTAGAAAGCAAGGCTTTCAGCCATGCACTTACATCTTTTTTATTTTTTAACGTATAGCATCGTTTGTTCTTTTGGATCAATTTTTCTACATGAAGCTACCTGCCAGCAAAGCTTTTCAAATGGTGAAAGACATTTGATTGGAAATCCAGTTTCTAGTTTGTTGTTGGATTCAAAATGTTGTGTTGTTGTTTTTTTTTTAGAACAGGAGGCTATATATGTTTGTATACATAGAAAAGCAAACACCTGACTTCTCAAGTTAATACTGCATGACACAAAGTATTAGTAATAAACATTGCACCTCAAAACAAGATTGGAAGCTTCTAGGTGATGTAAACTACATACCAAAGGAAGAGTTAAGTTCTGTGCAGTGTTGGATTATGCTCACAATAAATATTTAAATTGACAGGAAAATTAGAAAGTCATTATCTGAAAGTATAAATTACAGTAATCAAAACATTGTCTTTTACTGCTTTCATTTACATGGATGAATAAGCTAAAAAGGGTCAAATAATGCATTTTAGTAGCTACTGTATATTGTGTATGCCACCCTTTGTTGTAAATAGAGCTCCTGCCACAGAGCAGGGTAGATGTTCCCTGATATCACTGGATTTTGTGCCACTATATTTCTGAAATGAAATACAGCAAAGATTCTGCAAATACAAATTCATGATGTGACTGTTTATTCAGAGAGGACACCTGATGTTTACAGTGTATGCTTGGGCAATTTTGCATACTAGGTACATTAGCTCTGAATTACATTAGTTCTGTGTACCGTGGATTTTTTTTTTCTGTAAACTTATTTTATCATCCTAAATATGCATATAATTTAAGAGGAAAGCTAGTCTAGGAGGATCTGGTGGATTCATTTATTTCTGTTGGGGTTAACCTGTGGAACAAATCTTGTGTTTGAGTAACTATTCATAGAGGTTGTGCTTGTGTTTGTTCTGAGGCTGCCTGGTTATGTTAAAATACTTTCTGGAAGAAATGTTCCTAACACATTGTAATTATCTTTCTGCATGTTAATTATGAGTAAAGAGCTCCTTAGAGAAGGATGCTCTCTCAGCAGTAAGATTTAAAATTCTCTGATGGGAACTTTGGGCTTATTTTTTAGTGCATAGAAACTCAGACTTGGAGCAAATTGTCTGATTTTTGTTTTGGCTCAATTGCTTCTGAAAAGCCTGGAGCAGCTGTTAGAACACTTTTTTATTTACAACTCTCTGAAGCATCTGTCTAATAAAACTCTGAGTTACATTAGGAGGAAGTGAGGTGAGCATTTCAGAATATGCTGGGAGATAATATTCATTGATCTAATTTAGAATATGAAAAACAACAGAGGAGGAAAGAATTTATTTTACTATATGTTTATGCGATTTCTATACTGATTTCTTACATCAAGTTGAGCTCCTCTTAATAAGATACAAATGAAAACCAAAAGATGCTAGCATGTCAAAGTAGTGCCCACTTCAGCTTTAGATAAATTTATTGTTGACAATTCATTGATTGTTGATCTTGGTTTATGATTTTGAAATACACAAACTATCAATTTACATGGTATGTAATATAATATATTATCCTTCTGAGTTACAAATTTCTGTTTAATCTCTTCCATTGAAATGAATGTTCTTTCACATAGGTATTGATATTCTCTAATTTTTCATCCTCTTTCAGTAGGAGATGAATGTATGGGAAGTTCTGTATCACAGCTTGGCTGATATACACAACTTGAAGCAGAACTCACAGTTGCACACTATGCGTTTTTTTCTAATGGGTAAACATAGCACCATGTCTTTGACAGTGATACCAACAGAAAATGTGCAATATCTTCTGTCTGAATTATTGGTTTTTTATGATGGAAAAAGCATAAAGGAACTTAAATGTTCTTTTTAAAGAAGTTCATATCATGGACTTTGATAGCCTGGAAGAGGATTGCAGTACCTCTAGGATACTTGTTGTTGCATGACTGAATCCTGAAGAGCATTTGTGTGACTCCTTGCATTTTGCTACAAGGGACTGCACTTCTACAAGTTTTCCACATTTCTTATTCTTGTTGGTCTTTGGCAATCTCACACTAATCATAAATGATGATTCTCTTCCAGATTGTTGTTTGGGTTTTTTTAAGGAATCATATAGCTCCATCCTTTCCAAGCATAGCTTCTAGATTACTGTAGTAAGCAACTGAGAAAACTTACAGCTTTCAAAGACGAAAATAAACTAAGAGAAAAATAAGTTCTTGCTCTTGTATCACGCAAAATGTCAGCCATCAAAAGTGCTGTTACACTGAATAATATCATGTACACAAAACTGGCATTAAAATATGAGTGTAAATGTTATGTTAGTCATCTAAATGATTTTTCTTACTCATAAACAGAATCATTAATATCAAAGGTGAAGACTAACCTGGCACTTAACTCTCATTTACTGTAAGAAACAGCACAAAGTAAACAAGTTAGTGAAAAGTATTTTGCTCATCAAAACATAGAGCAGAAAACTGAAAAAAAAAAACCAGAACTAGATACAATAACATAATTATTGCTGTATTTTTTCTTAGATGTAAATATTTGATTTCTTTGTCCAGAGAATACTTTGTGAGCTGTCTGTACAATTTATTCTTTATTTACAATAAGCTTAACAAAAGGCATAACTGCAGGATTTACCTAAGTCTGCCTGAAATTTGAACTTCTAAATGTAATTGCATTAAATACGTCTGATTTCCAGGGGACAACCATTAGAAAATGATACATATTCAAATTATTCTTGGGTACACTTTACCTGTTTTAAACTCATGTTTTAATGGTAGGAAATAAATACAAAAATACAATTGTATGTATACAATAATAAATGCAATTTTACAGATTCTATTTTATGAAATCATAATTTTTACCAACAGTGTATTCTGAGTATACCTAAATTGACATGTCCAGCCAAAATTGCATATATCTTTGAAATGTGTTAAGTATCACTTCATATTTTTATACAAATTTATTTTGTGTGTAATGTCTATATATCATTTCCACTTCTGTAAAGACATTGTATTGTCACAGATTTCTGAATGCAGTACCATACAAGAGAAGTAGCTTTGATTTGTTTTCAAGTAAGCACAGTATGCTTGTTATTACATACGATTATTATTTAGTTTTCAACAAGAATTATGATCTGTAATATACCTGTCCCATATGTACTCCTACAATTCTTTATATGGCTTTTTTTTTTTTTTTTACTATAGCACTCAGAAGCATATTTCAGGTCTCTGTCTTAAAAGGAATTCAGTTAAGCAAACTTTATTTCTACAGTGATGCAAAGCTATTTTTTGCTACAGTCTGGGGTTTATTGCAACTCATAAAAATATGGTATCTCCTGATTTTTGTAATGATTCATTTTCAGATTTTCACTGTCTTTTGGCTTAGTCATTTCAGTATTTTTTCTACAGCTCTTTTGCTCTGGCACATTTAGATTTCTCTCTTGCTTAGAGCTGCAATGAAAGGCACAGTCTGAAAATCCCTTGTGGTCTCCTGTGGCCCCTGGTGCCATAACTGTGCCGACAGCAGAGGGAGCATTAAACTCATTGCCCACGGGAAAGTGTGGGGAGTGATACCCATGTTCCTATAATCCTTGTATGGGTAGGATGTGCTCATTAGCCTTCTGGCAGTCATTCTAGGAGAAGGACAACTCTGATTCCAAACCTGGGCAGATGGAGCTCGTTTAGCCCTGTAAGGGTTTCCATCTAATAGGTAAACCTCCGTCCTAAGGACTTGGCTGCCAGCGTCCAAGCTTGCTAGGCCCTGGCAGATGAACCTTAGGACTAAAGGGTGGGTCCAGCTCTGCACATGCTGTGTGTCACCTAAAAAAATCCATAGCACAGGCTCGAGGGTGCTATCTGCTATCCTCTTTTTATCAGCGCGCTTGGAAAAGGCGCAGATGAGGAGCATGGATGGAGCCCTCCCTGGATCTTCATTTGCGAAGCCTAGCCACGACGATTACGAGAGCTGCAATGAATAGATAGCAAATAAACATCAGAGTAGAGTTGTTCAAATATAATAATGATATCCTTTCTAGTCTGTCTCCTGCATAGCCCATCAGAACAAACAAAGAATGCAGTGAGTGTGTGCACTCACACACATATGGAGTTGTGGGAGAATGGCAGGCTTGTCATACGATTGTAAGCTGTTCAGTATATAGAAATATTTTGAGGCTTTAAGTCTTGCATGTAGAGGGATGTCTGGAAACAGCTTCCCTCTTTGAAAGAGCAAGTCTAAATGATGTTATCTGAAAAATAAATTAAAAAAACCCCAGCAGGTAGATGTGCCACTTCAGGGGATGGTTTCAGGATAGCAGTAGTGTAGGGCTATCAGTTGGACTTGGTGATCTTGAAGGTCCTTTCCAGCCGTGATGATTCTATGAATCACTGACTATCTTTAGAACTAAAGTACTACAAAAATCTAGTAACAAAGAAGATACAGGTTTATGCTTCACCTTTCCTACAGGTTAAATTTGCATTTACCTCCTTCCAGACAGTCAAAAGCTGCTGGTATCAGCTCTTTGTACTTTTTGTATAAAGACCAGCACATCCTTTGTTTCAATTGCCTACATCAGTGTATTTTGTTCTAAGAACTACAAAACATTTTTAGTAAGAAAAGGATAATGCCTAGAAAGATGCATGCTTGAAGAGAAGCATAAATCAAAAATACTGCATAGCTGCAGTACAAAGACTTTCACAAACTATAATCCATCTGATAATTCAAACCTTAGCTAGCAGTGCCCATAGAAAGAGTGGATTTTTGAGTAGAACCTCTGTCTTCAAAATAAAGATTAACAGAAAACAAGAGAAAAGAAATTTAAAATGTTATTGAATCTGTAAGTTAGAGTTGTAATTGGGTTTGTTGGTTTCATTTTTTAAATGGTAGGATAGATTTGCCATTTTACTTTGATGGAAAGTAAGCCTGCTTTAGTGATTTAGATTTCAAGCCATTTTATAACATAATTATACTGACTTTCAAAGGTGCTGAATGGCATTGTGCAGAAGAGTCATAAAATCATAGGATGTTTTCTCTCCTTCCTTCTGTGTTACTTTTCCCTTTATTCCTTCTTTTCAGAGGCAGAGGGGAAGAAGGAAAGGAGAGAAATAAAAAGTTACAAGAAATGTGCAAGGAATCATTTAAAAAAAAAAATCTGTGAAATAAAAGGTAACATAAATTGAGTTACCAATTAATTTAACATTTGCTGTAAAGCCATCAATCAGACTATAACAACTTTGAAATTTGAGCACAAACCAGGAACTTGATCATAAGGAACAAAAAAAAAGGTAAAAACCCTCCAAACAACAACAAAACTACAAACAAACAAAACCAAACCAAATAAAACAAAAACAAAATGAAGAATTCCCTCTCCCCCACATTTATCTGCATGGGGGACATACTTCAAGACATACTTTGTAAGATACACCTGGCTTGGGTCATTTCTGCCATGTTTTTGATTGTTACAGACTCGAGAAAAATTACCTAAATAAAAGTTTATAATATGATTTTTTTTTTCCATAAGAAGTTGAGTTATTTACAAAGCATAAATTTTCCTATGAGAATATGCAAATTGGATCTCCAGCTGAGCTTATTGACATGCAAACTGCTCTATTCTTCTAAGGTATCCATTCTTCTAAGATATACCATTATTTTAGTAGGATAGAGTTTCAGCTTTTTAACTGTATTGGCTGGTGGTATCTGAAGGATTCTGTGATGCATCACTGCTATAAAGCATACTTAGTAGGGGAATAAAAGCATTAGTCATAGTCCCTGACTGCCCTATCATCCCTCAATTTTCTGCATCTTTCTACTTAAGCAGTGTTAAAAACTGAGCAGCTTTTGGCAATACCTCTTGCCTTTGTTATTCAGAACAGAGGCATTAAAGGATCCATTAGCCTTTCTGGTGATATGTGTGAGACCATTTTATATCAGCTGTCTGTTACATCTGGTTTCCTATTTTAAAGCTTAAGTCCAATCCCATGCAAATGCTTTAACTCAGCTTTTCTGTTAGGTCAAAGTAGAGCCCTTCTCTTTTCTGAAGAAGAGCACAACTTGACTCATGCTCTTAGACTAGTTTCAAAATGCAGTGTTAAGCAATAGATAGTCAGTGAGGACTCTCATTTTTTGTTATTATCTGGAAAATTCTATCAGATCATGAAAACAAAAGTAAAGGCAGTCTTGATTTGAAATTCTTATTGTTTTCATCAGTTGAACTTCATTCTGTCCCCTATTTCTGTATTTACTACAGTGTTTTAACACACACATGAGATATTAAAGTCTTCTGTCAGATAAATTATCAGCTCATTTGTCCTAAAAACTGCATAATTACCAGTATTCTGTTTGAAAAGTATACTATCAGCTCCTATTGAACACATCAAAAATAATTATGTATAAGTGCCCTGTCATGTCTATTAATTGAATTGCGTATCCTTGACAAGAGAGCTCATCTGAACTGGCCAAGACACCAGAAGTTGGTGACTAGGGAATACCTCTCTAGTAACAACATTTTCAGAATGCCAAACCTAATCAGCTGGAGTTGGCGTTATCTCTCAAAAGATCTTTCTTGTGCTGATGGTGTAGAGAAATTGGCTGCCTTGCTTAGAAACGAATTGTCAGACAACTTTATTTTGAATTACCGTATTTAATTATGCTGCTGATATAAGCTGCTATGATAAAATTAGTACAGAGCTTGTTTAGTTTTCCTGTTCCAATAAGCTGTACAATAGAGCTGTCTGAAGTGGATATTCATTCAAGGAATACTACTAAAAAAAATTTCATTATTCTGAATGAAATTTCAGCCTGCCAAGTGGAATTGGAATCCACAGCATCAATCTGATCCCTCTATTCAATAAATACAGTAGCTCAAAATATTCAGTGTGCTAAATAGCAATGTGGCAATGGGATAGCAATTATAGCAATAAGATCTATGTGCATGAGACTCTCAAACATCTGTTGCATAATACATTCCCGTAGGAGCTAGACTGATATGAAGTGAGCAGAATGTATTCAAATGATCATGTTTTGGTTTGTCAGATATGCCTTTAAAATAGGCTTGATAACACTTTAAAGGGTTGTATTTTGATACTACAGCTAGCAGTAAAGATGATTAAAAATGAAGTTTATATTATGAGCAGGGATGATAGACTTATTCAATGCTGTGTTTTGTGGCAGCACAGTATTGGAGACACTCCAAGGCAGCACCAACTGAACAAACATAGAACTTGTGCAGGGTAGTGCATGGTTGGGTTCATCAACACGCTCTGCTACTCGGAGGAAGTAAAATACTTACTGATGCAACTGTATTCCATCTAGGATCTAACCTGGTACAAAAAAGCATTTGGAATGTATTGCTTGTAGAAGAGATGTCCAAGACAGAATATTACCAAAATAAATGAGTTAAGCCTAGAGACAGTGTAGGCAGCAGAAAGCAGATGCAGTTTAGGCTGTCAGCACACAGGATGAAAAGCAGAGGGGCTTGGAGGTGAAGGTCTGGAATAGGCTTCCAGCTGAGTTGGAATTTACAGGTTTTCAAAAACATTGACTAGCTGTCAATGATTATATTCATGTGATCTGCTAGCAGGGACAGACCTAACAGTAACAGGTCCTTCCACTTCTATTTAATTTACAAAGACTGGAATTACTTATAAAATAAGGCCCTCCAGTACCTGTGAGGTCCATAACTAAACATCAGATAATGCATATCAGAAACAATAACTTTCTTGGTTTTAGAAATCACTCCATTTTTGTTTCCCCACCACTGGACACTTTTAAGATTAAGCTGGTCAGGGTGTTGGGCCATGTTGTCTAGGTTGTGCTTTTGCCAAGACGGTTTGGATCAGATAATCCTTGAGGTCCCTTCCAAACTGGTATTCTGTAGTTCTGTGGTTTTACAATTAAAAGGTAATTTAAAGTTGATAAAAACCAAAATTTTTACTTAAAAGTTGTAGAAAACTATTGAATGAAAATTGCTTATAGATAAGAATGTCAATTATCTCATATATAACTTGGCATGTTGGAGTATTCTTTGTATTTGAAGACTTAAGTGGTGAATAGGCTTTTTGCCTGCCCAGATGTCAGGTTTGCTCCAATAGGGATGAGACAAACAAGCAAAAATCATTCCTTTTATTTTTTTTAAGAATTTGATGTGAATTATTTTAGAAGGAAATAAGCCTTCTTCTGAGTTATGTGCAACTAAACATAACATCATTATGCCAGTGCAGGGGAACTAGAAAGTGAATTTGAGCAGGGCTGAAATAGTCCAGACCTCTTTATAGCTGAGAGTGAAATGTATTATTTAAGCAGTCAAACTGGTAATGTAATTTTTATCTTAAAACTAATTAGATTTCCACCTGTCTCCAGGCCTAGATAGTAAGTGTAAAAGCTTTTCAAGGAATTTGTTTTACTTTTTGGCTTGATTCAAGCCCACTTAAGAACTGTTTAGCTGACTTCCTGCTTTAATAGCTATTGAAAGTTTCTTGAACTTGGGGATCGTCTAGTCCAACCTGGCTGCTAAAGCAGGTTTGCCTAGAATGGGTTGCACAGGAAGATGTCCAGGTGGGTTTTGAAAGTCTACAGTCTTCAATGTTCCTCCTCTGCCTGGTGCACCCAGGCATTGAAAAACCATTCAAACATAAGGATTGTGCCTAAATGCTTTATCAATTTAATTTCTCATGTTGGTTTATTTTTGTACATCTGAGTTTCATTTCATGGACTATTAGTAAAGATTAGTAAGTAGAAAAGTATTAGTAATGTCTTTGGTGTCACAATATTAATCAAGAGGTAAAAATGGTTACTTGAATTCAGAAAGCGAGACGATTTTTTTTTAATGCAAAAGCACCATTCTTGAGTTGGTATCCCATTCAAAACACATATGCACATAGTGGTGACTGATGCTTCCATAAGAGCTATGCATGAAATATAATGGATATTAAGAACCTTTGATAAAAAGGAAGTGTCAGCATATACTTCTATATTTATTTGTTTTTATTTGTACTATTCATTTTCAAACTGACACCACAAAAATGTCTCTGAAAGTTGAGCTAGAAATAATATTAATTATGGACTCTGTGTGTGACTTAATTTGATTTCCTAGCACAAAAACTTAGGATGACAGCCTCTACATCTTTGTATTATTTGTACTTTGTATTCTTGCTTGATAATCATTCTCTTGCATCTGGTGTGTGATCTTAGGCTTAAAGTGTTTTGTCTCCATTAGGTAGTGGTGCTCACAATGGGGTAACGTTGTGTAATAAAAGCTAATGGCCTTACTAGCTAAAGGAAGGTCATAGCCTCAAGAATTAGATATATTGAACCCTCTTTCCACAATCCTGTACCTTGTGAGTGATCCTGAAGAATTTCAAAGCCTTGGATTTAAATTTGGAATCCATACAGCTATATTGCCAGTATACTGGGAGGCAAATTGAAATGGTTTGTGGTTAACACCATCAAAATATGTTTTCAGTGGAATTATGGAGTAACTGAGTCTGCAATTTGTAGCAACAACCTTATGAGGAAAATGTCATATACTAAATGTGTTCTGTATCTCTCCTGCTGTTTAAGAATGTTATCAGCTCTGTAGAGATACAGCATGCACTTTGGTCTTCTCAGGCTCATCAATTTAACATTTTTCAGCTCTTCTCGGAGATTTGTTTGCCTAGAAACCTTTTAAAAACATACTTTAGTTTTCTCACTGTTCTGTCAGTCCACTCAACATAGGTTAACTTCATGCTCTTCATCACTCAGCATAATGCAAATGTGCTTCACTCTATTTTGAAAGGAATAGTGGTTGTTTGATTCCATGAAATAAAAACAACATCCATTCCTATCAGACATTTACAGTAGATCAAAACCAAAATGAAAATTCAGATGTTGAAAGCTGCTTCCTCAAACAGTGACAAAAAGTAGTTGTGAGCAAACAAGAGCTGAAACACTTCAGTCATACTTAGTTCCACAAATAGGTTTTGCTTTTGGTCAGGCTTCCTGTATTTTGTGAGCTTGTCTGTTTTCAGCAGCATGCTATGAACAGCAGCAACAGTTACTTTAATCTTGTAATCATGTGGCAAAACAGTAAAATATCTGCAATGTATTTCATGGACAAAGATTCCAAACTGTCTAACTTATTTCAACAGGCAAGCAGTCCTACAACAGGAACAGCTCCCAGGAGTCAGTCACGGTTGTCTGTCTGCCCTTCTACTCAAGACATTTGTAGGTATGTGCTGAGAAAAATGTACTCAAATCTGGCTGATACTTGTTAGCTGTTTTTATTAAATCATATGCAGCTCATGCTTCTGCTTAACACTATTCATAATTTACATAGACTTTAGTTTTCTTTTGCTCTGTCTTTGTTTTGGTTCTGTTTTTGCTTTTCAGTCTCATGTTTTTTATTAAAATCCATGTTCTCATTTTCATCCTTTTTTTGCAATTTCTCTCTTTCCACCCACCCTTACCATTTCCATCCCTTTCCTTTGCTTACTGCTTTGTCTAGATCTACTACCTTGCATGATTTGTCAGAAGATGAGCTTGAACATGCAACCCCTGTCATGGTGCTGACCCCTTCTAATAGGGAGTCTGGTAAGAAACAAGTAAAACGAAGGTTTAGGCGGAAAAGAGAGACTGGAGACAATGGTGAGCATACAGAAAAGCAAGGAAAGGGGAAAGACTGTAAATTGCATCCTGAGCCTGCAAGATCAAGCTGGAATGCATCTGATTCATCGTCGTCTTCGGATGAGAGCCAGTGGGCTCAGGCTAGGAGGAGAGCAAGAGAAAAGGCCAGAATGACCAGGAGAGGGAGAAGGAATAATAGATCATGCAGTAACCAGAATGAGTCCTCAAACAATAATGCAGTTGAACTTGTCACCTTGGGAACAATGGGGAAAAAGAAGCAAGAGGTGTCCGACCCTGAGAATCCTACTTTAAACCGCCGCCGAAGAAGGGTTCCAAGGCTTAAGGAATCACACTCTTCGGCATCATCTCAGGAAGCAAGGATTTCCTCAAGAAAATGTGGGAAAAGCAAAGGGAAGAGCTGCTACAGAGATGGGCAGCCTGCATGTTTCCTCAGACACAGTAAAGATTCAAAGGACTGCTTTGCAGAGGCAGGCTCTGGCAATGATACTCTGGCAGTCCCAGATAATGGAGCTGCTGGGGCAGGGCCCAGTGTGACTGACACTACTCAGAAGCCTCCAGTGTTGTATGATGACTGGTCTGATGATTTAGAAGTATGCAGGTTAGTCCCTAATAAGAGAGATTTAACATTCCTAAGAGGAATTTCCCACCACTGTGGACTGAGTGCCCTTCTCTTTACTGCTATCACTCTCAGTAATAAACTGCTAGTCAGGCCATAAGAAATATCACAAAAACCTTTGTTACAAAGAAGTTACAGTATCCTAATCTGAAGACATACTTCCCTTATTTAAAAACAGTAGTCTTACAAGGGAACCAAATGTTTTTCTTTGTGTCATTTCTCTTCATGAAGATGGATACACTGTTCTCTGGCAGACTATTACTGTGGTTTAAATCTCCAGCTAGTGGCAGAGAATGAGACAGAGTACCTGATAAGTCAGTGCAATGGGATATGGAGTTTTTCCTTCTTAGGTGATCAGTTCAAATACAGGTTTGATCCCTCTTTCTTGTGTTTCATTGACTTACATGAAATAAATTTATCCTCTTGAGTCAATGTCTTCTAGAGCTACTGCTACCATAGCAATCTGATGGACACTGCCTGCAACACAGCCTCTGTAATTGGGCATAAGTTGTACAGGGCTTTGCACTGCTGAATACCTCTAGAGTGTGAACATGTATGGGTTGTTAGTTTGGTACCCATCACAAGGATTGGAAAGGTACAAAAGATGATTGGGCAGAATAAGCATTAAATGACTGTAGGAGAGCAAAAGCAACATGAACAGTTGTCTCTTGTTCAGAAGTTCAGGCTTTAGACAGTCTTATACCCTTGGTGTGAAACATGCAATAAGTTGAGTGTTTTCCCCCGGAAATGAGAGTAAGCTGGCCACATCTGAGCTGAAGTCCAAATTTGGAACAGGCAGCTGGGTGGATTGAGTTATTTAATGTAGTGGTAAATGAAAATGCAGCATCCTGTAAGTTTAACAGAACTGAAACAAGTTTTGTGGGGATTGTACCAGTTCAGTAGAGAGTGTCATTTCTGTTTTTCAGGACAAGCCCATGCACTTAATTGACTTGTGATCAGTGATGATCATGACTATGTTTTTCTTCAGATTTGCAATCTTGCACCTGAGATAAAAAAGAATTATATTTCAGTGCAGATGTGCACTTAATAACCATTTTCAGCATGAGAAATAGAAAAAGGACATTCTAAGACTGATATTAACATAGCTGGTTGAATGTGGAGAAATCTGTTTTCTTGAGCTGTTTCTTCAAGCTTTTCATCCTACGTGTTCATGTTGGGTTTTTTTTCCTTTTTTTTTTTTACTCTGCAAACTTATGAGCCAGCACTTACTCTCATCTGGAAAGTGTAAATGATGATCAGGCTTAGTTTCTTGGTATGGTAACCGCAAACTTCTCTCTTTTCTTTGCTGGGAAGCAATTGGCATGGAAATGTAAACAAAGTTAGAATGAGGAAGTTCAGAATAACATATTGTGCAGTTTCACAGTATACTTCAACCTAGTAACATGCTACAGAGATCCTAGTTTTCAGAAGAACAAAGATGACATGCAGGCATTGTATTTTTTCACAGGAGGAGATATAAGCCATTAGTAATACAGCTATTGCTATGCACTCTGTGTTATACCAGCCAAGCAAGAATGGACATTTCAGTTGTCCAACCATTATCTATCATGATCATTTAAGTTTCTTCAGAGTAATGTCCAGCTGTTGGCCATCAGCTTGAATACTGGGACCAGATCCCTGGCTTGGTACTTCTTCACCTTACAGAAATGCAGAAGATACAGCAGCAGTGGTAACCATGTTTCACATTTTTTAAGCGCTTGAAGTATGTCTAGATGGTATAATTGCATTTTTATTCATGTCAGGGATAATGTTGGGGTTTTTATGTTGTTGTCATTGCTAGGTGTATCATAGTGATGATGATACAGCTAGGAAAAAATATTACAAAATCAAAAGCATGTTAATTTTTCATAGCTGGTGAGTTGTCTTACTTAATCAATTTGCAGACAGCTGAAGAAAAAGGACAAGTCATTACTATCAGTTCAGTAGAGAGTGTCATTTCTGTTTTTCAGGACAAGCCCATGCACTTAATTGACTTGTGATCAGTGATGATCATGACTATGTTTTTCTTCAGATTTGCAATCTTGCACCTGAGATAAAAAAGAATTATATTTCAGTGCAGATGTGCACTTAATAACCATTTTCAGCATGAGAAATAGAAAAAGGACATTCTAAGACTGGTATTAACATAGCTGGTTGAATGTGGAGAAATCTGTTTTCTTGAGCTGTTTCTTCAAGCTTTTCATCCTACGTGTTCATGTCTTCTAGTTACTGTGACAAAATTGGCTGATAGCAATGTCCCTCATCTAGTTGGGATTGTGTGGAAATAGCAGAACAATGCGGATCTTAAACATTTCCTAGTGACAGTTATTTTAACTGTTTGGCTAGGCAATTTTTTCCTTTGTTTCCTCATGAATTCCTGGCAGTATAATGCATTTATATACACACAGAAGATAGCTTCCTTAGTGTGCATTTAGCTGCATGAGTGGAAATGTGGTAGGACCTATTCAATTCTAGCATAAGCACATTAGTCAGATCAGGCACAGTCTGAAAATCACGTGGGGTCTCCTGTGGCCCCTGGTGCGATAACTGTGCCAACAGCAGAGGGAGCATTAAACTCATTGCCCACGGGAAAGTGTGGGGAGTGATACCCATGTTCCTATAATCCCTGGATGGGTAGGATGTGCTCATTAGCCTTCTGGCAGTCATCCTAGGAGAAGGACAACTCTGATTCCAAACCCGGGCAGATGGAGCTCGTTTAGCCCTGTTAGGCCTTCCAGCTAAGAGAAGGACACTAATAAAACCTCCATCCTAAGGACTTGGCTGCCAGCGTCCAAGCTTGCTAGGCCCTGGCAGATCTGGCAGTCATCCTAGGAGAAGGACAACTCTGATTCCAAACCCAGGCAGATGGAGCTCGTTTAGCCCTGTAAGGCCTTCCAGCTAAGAGAAGGACACTCTAATAAAACCTGTGTCCTAAGGACTTGGCTGCCAGTGTCCAAGCTTGCTAGGCCCTGGCAGATGAACCTTAGGACTAAAGGGTGGGTCCAGCTCTGTGCATGCTGTGTCTCACCCAAAAAGAATCCATTGTGCAGGCTCGAGGGTGCTAGCCACTATCCTCTTTTTATCAGAGTGCTTGTAAAAGGCGCTGATGAGGAGCGTGGATGGAGCCCTCCCTGGATTTTCGTTCACAAAGCCTAGCCATACATCAGTCAGATAAAGTATAGTACTATGATGTTTTACATACTTCAGCTAGTTTAATGTAGGCGTCTTGGTCACTTCGAGTGAGACATTTCCTCTTCTAGTGTCACTATTTCTCCTTGTCCAAGATGATGAAAAAAATTATATGGAATCAATGGAATCATAAGCAGTCTTTTTCCTGAAAATACTCTTGTTTTCTGAAGTCCATTAGAAAGCAAGATTTCTGCTTCTGGGATTAGGGACAGCTATGTAA
Source organism: Bucco capensis (assembly GCA_013396975.1). Lineage (NCBI taxonomy): Eukaryota > Metazoa > Chordata > Aves > Piciformes > Bucconidae > Bucco > Bucco capensis. The sequence continues at coordinate 43,790 of VWZO01007009.1, forward strand.
ATTCTGACTATGATGAGTTGTTTTGGCACCTAATTTTATTTTTGAGATTCACAGGATGGACTTTCTAAATCATGCTGTTGGTTCCCCCTTTCCAAAGTTGCCCCGTGCCTGAGATTTTCTTCATATATATTGTATTCTGGAATTTGCCATGTGGCTTGAGGCACAACCTCAGAAATAACTTTCTTTGAAATAGCGTGAGGGTAATCTCCCTTAAGGGAAAAGCTTTGTGTGTGACATAATAGAGATTGTGAGGATTTAGTCCTATGGGTTTTCACATGGGAAATACTAAGGAAAGAAAATTGGTTAGTTGATATTACCACTAGTTTATCATAAGTACTCTGAATTAATCTTAGGTATTATTATTATTTAAGATGGGAGAATTGAAAGGTATTTTCTGTTGGACTAGTTTTGGTATAGAAATCTTTACTGTAGTGCTAATGCAGTCATTTCAGCAACAACACTGAGCTGTAATTAGCTGAAAGAAAACACAAGGTGCAGTTACCCACTATGAAAAAAAATGCTGATTGGAAATAGAATTTTGATTTTGTTGGACTCTGTGAATGACTCTATATGCAGTCAGGTAATGGCAGACCTTCATTTAAGGAGTAAATAAAAGAGTCAGGCATGCCAGAAGATTGATAGGAATGGGGAATAGTAAGTGAGATGGTGAAGTCGATTCATGAAATCTGCAGAATCCACTTCAAGTATAATTTTTAAAAATCAGCATTAAAAAGCTAGTGTATTAATTAAAAGGACATTATAACCTTAACAAAAGACTAATAGGGGTATTTCTATATGGTAACACAATCATAGCTAGGAATAGTCTACATTGCACTTGACAAGAGGCAATATGATTATGTCGTTTCTCTCTGTGGAATCAAGTGCTGCAACAGGGATTTTTTTCATAATATTACTTTGTAGGACCTGCAAAAGTAATATCTTGCATGAAAATACTTACAACCTGAAATATTCATGTGAATGCTCACAAAATCAACAGCCAGCTTTGTGGGAGTCCTCATGGACTAGAGGAAAAAAGAGAAGGTGACCAGAAGATACATAGGCTCAAATACTAGCATTGAAATTTTACACTAATTTTAAATATTTATACTGAAACAATGAAGTTGGATCCAGCAAATAATTTAAACTGTAGTGCAGAATGTTTAAACTTGAGATGCTATCCTGAGCCCTCTGAAATCACCAAAAAAGTGAATGATGTTGAACCGTCATACTGTAGTGTTTGGCTGAAAAGGGGTTTTAATCTGTTTCTCCCAGGGATGTTAGTGCCTTCCTTGTGGCCTCAGGATGATACATTCCTTCATTAGGAGGCAAATCTCTGAATCTTGTCCTGCATGTTGGCTCCTCCCCACTTTGTTTTAAAGAACTGCGACTGCTGGCTTCTTTCCTGTTCAGAGCCTTCTTTTTGCAAGGTGACTTTCTGATATAAATCTCCTGGGTTTTGAGGACTCTTCTCCTCTGTATGATGGTCTTCTAGTGGTTGGGTCATCAGCCTTTGAAGCAGTATCAAATCCTGGTTAATTCTGATGGTTCAAAGCCCCATCTGTCACCTTTTCAGCCATCTGGTTATGCAGTCTCTTTTTGGAAGCTCCTCATCATTCAGAAGTATGCAAGTTAAGCCAAAACAAGGCTTTGTTGTGGTTAGGGTCACTCAACTAGGGGAGAACTGAGTCCTGGTTTCTGCTTCTTTCTCTCAAAACGTATTATTATTTTTTTAATGCAAATAGGTGAAATGGAACCACCTCCTGCTAGAAAGTTTGGGTGAGAGGAGACCCTTGGTTTTAAGAATCCTGTTATTAAATAATTAAAGCTTGCTTATATTCTGTAGGGAGTTTAGTTACTTAAGGCTTTGACTTTCACTAGGCAGGTGGTAGGAAATCTAAATCCTCTTTTAAGATGCAGTCCCTAGTTCTTTAAACTATGTTCTAGTGCAGTAAATCTTATCTGACATGTATCTTGAGCTGCACTGACCGTGCATCTGAGTCAGGAATTACTTGTAACTCATTAGATGGTTAGATATCCTATTTATCATTTCTACTGGAAGATTAATTGGAGGACAAGAAACGTTGACAAAATAAAAGATTTAGTGTGCTTTTGCTAATGTTATTTGCTTTTGGGTCACTTACAAATTCTGATCATGTTTGCAGAAATCAAGAGAAAGTTGTATCTAGACCGTTATGAAATTCCACTGGTGTGGTGCAACATTTTGAGAATGTTTTTTCTTCTAGTCAGGTAATGACTGTTTAGCATAATGGAAGGGCAGGAGTGACAGGGAGGAGATATACCAATTGATTATATTTGGTATGGAGAATCAAGGTGCTTCATTCACACTGTGTTTAAATGGAGAGGCAGACCAATTTGTTACTTAGATTACTTCATGATTTAACAGTGGAAAGAATGGAAACAAGATTTAAAAAATCCCAAATACCTGCAAAATCAAAACAAGGAAAATAGGTGTAGCCTATTGCAGGGTGAACATGTTTAGTGAATTGAACTTTTTTTTCCCAAGTGGTAAATTATGCCAGAGCAGAGTTTGATTTTTTTGTTGTTGTTGTTTCTTTTTATGAATGAGTTAATTATTTACTGTAAGTTGTTCATAAAGTTATTTGCTTTGGTTTTGGGCTCTAACTATTTAAAAGCACTGTAAGCACTTCATAAATTGGCAGAAACAGAAAATGACCATTTTTGGACAGGAGATTTTTCCTTAGTTTTCCTTAGATTGTCAGACAGTAAGTAGCAAAAGCCATTTTGTGCATGCTTTTGCAAACCTGTGGAATTGGTTCCTTTTTGTCCAATTAAGATAACCTAGGAGCTCATAGTATTTCATGCTGGCAGCTAATAGTAGTCACAGCCAGTGATTCACTCAGTCCAACATTTTCCAGCTATGCTATGTCTCCCTGACAAAGGTTCCTTTAGGAATAGTGACATGTAGCAATGAGGTATACCCACTGAACAGAGTAAGAATTTATCTTTGCATAATCATGATGAGTCCAGTTATGCTTTCCAGTGAAGGACAAGATTTTAATTGCCTTTTCAATTGTTTCTCACCAAAACCAGTATTTTTTCAAATAGGTATTATCTTCCTTGAGCATGTTTATATGGAGAAGGTATTTCCCCATTTTATTAGGGAAATCTGTTAGACATTTGAGAGCATTTCCATTCCACTGGTATACTCCCATCCACAGGATGTGGATTGAGCATCTGCATTAGTTTACTTTCCATTGCATAGAAACCACATCACAGTGGCAGCAAACACGTCACAGTAACAAGGCAACAGTTCTTCCTAATTTTCTAAGTGAAAAGGCCTCCATTAGTGCTTCAGTTCAGTTAAGGAGCCTGCTTTTGAAGCACATCTGATCACCTTTACTTTTACCATAGTCTAGACCATGCTGAGGATTGGTCTTAGGGTTCTCCAGCTGTATTCCCTTTGAGTGAAAGTAAACTGCAAGACGCATTCCAGGTCCAACCTCAGGTCACTATCAAATCAAAGCAACCCTTACCAAGATGTGCCTGGGGTAGATATCAGATTTTTAGCACTAGCTATTGTTTTCAACAGATTTGCTGCACTTTCACTGGAATCCTTGTTAGTGTAGACATAGCTGTATATTAGAGAACAATACAGGTTTTACATAATGGTGTCAATTATAGCCCTTAAATATTTTCATACATTATCAGTATGCTCATGCCTCCATTATGCACTTCTATTTTTGAAAGCCTCAGAGGCTTTCCCCTAGGCTGTACACTTGTTAATGAGGTATATTTTTAAGGAAGTCTATAAAAGCTATCTGCACTACTTTACTGTAGCTAACTTTTGTCTAAATGTAACAGCCAAAAATCCTTGAAGATGTTGTTAGGTACTGAGGTGCAGTGCTGGTTTGAAATAGTGAAAGAGTTCTGGTGATGCAGAATTACTGCAAACTCTTTTCCACTAATGCTGCCCCTAATGACAAGGCTCTTATGTGTCAGGGACATGCTGATTCATTCTTATCCTTAATCACCTTCCTTTGACAATAGTCTGGAAAACAGATGTGTGGATACTGTCATAGAGGAGCTTTTGCTAGCTGGGTAGGGGTAGAGCTCTGAGTTTCACAATGTGCACAAGACTCTTGCTGAATAAATGCATTTTCTGCTTCACTATGGCAGCATCAGGCACAGTCTGAAAATCACTTGGGNAAGCCTAGCCATACATGGCAGCATAGAGGCTGGCCTGTTTTGTGAATTACTGAAGATTATAGTGGATTAGTGAAAGACAGGTTAGGATAACTGCTGTCTTTCCAGTGAGGGTAGATATTAGCAGCTATTCTCTTTAATGAGAGTAGAAACGTTACCTTGCATGTGAATGAAAAGCTACAAACCTGTTGGAATCTACCTATATCTCTTGCAATAAGCAGCTCAGATGGTAACTAAACCACTCTTGGGAAAACCTGAAAGTTTTCCATGTGAACTCTTTTCTTCATGCTGATGTTAGTTGACCTTTTAAAATGAGATTATGTAAGAAATATTTGTCTGTATGGAAAAAAAAAATATCTTAGTTTTATGAGACGTGAAGGAGAGTTACCCAGGATAGTTCTTGCTGCTTTCCTGAAAATCAGTCTGTATCCAATTAGCATGCAAGTGCCTACAAGCTGTAGCCAACTTCCCTTCCTACCCTCTAACTTTTGCAATGAACAAGACCAGAAGAATAAAGGCAAAACAGTTCATAGTCATGGAATTAAAGACAGAGAAACAATGCCATATTCTGAAGATGCCTCACTTATGAGTGCTTAGTTTAGCAGCATCTCATGGTTTAAATCCAGTAAGAAATTTCCCTCATTTCTATGTACATCAGGTCAATATGCCCTTCAGTGAAACATAAGTTATACCATAAACTACTGACAACTTGACTTACTTGTTTTGCATAGTCATTATGGTACAAAGTCGAACATGTCATATGCAATTTCTCAATCAAGCATTGCATTTATCTGTGAGTTTTTCAATGTCATTTGAATGTGCTTTGAATTCAATTAACATTTTGAACAAAAAGAAATACTGAAAAATAATCCTAAAAGGTTCTCAGTAAACTTCTTTAACTTTTTGTTTTTACATACAAAATTCTCTAAAAATTTTCTAAATTGAACAATTCTGTTTCTACCTGAGAATTTTCTTTTGCCTAGGGAGCATACACGAAATCTGCCACAGATTTTATATGAATTATCATAGAATCATAGAATGGGTTGGGTTGGAAGGGACCTCTGGAGGCCATCTAGTCCAACCCCCCTGCAGTGGGCAGGGACATCCCCAACTAGATCAGGTTGCTCAGAGCCCTGTCAAGCCTCACCTGGAATGCCTCCAGGGATGGGGCCTCAACCACCTCCCTGGGCAACCTGTTCCAGTATTCCACCACCCTCATGGTGAGGAACTTCTTTCTAATGTCCAATTTAAATCTACTCCTCTCCAATTTAAAACCATTGCCCCTTGTCCTTTCACTGCAGGCCTTTGCAAACAGGCCCTCTGCAGCCTGCTTGTAAGTTCCCTTTAGGCACTGGAAAGTCACTAGTAGGTCCCCCCGAAGCCTTCTCTTCTCCAGCCTGAACAATCCCAGCTTATTATGCAAAATCTTTCACAAAGACTCATTTTAAGTTTAGCATTTTTTTCCTGAAATTTGTTTTATTTTGCTAATTGATTGCATTATAAATTAACCTGCTATTTAAGAATGTACTTTAAAGATTTTTTTATGGATTTTTGTCTGATATATGCACAATATTGGCATAAATATATCCGTTTGGTACATCTGTGTGCTGAAGCTTGTAGAAACACTTCTATGCTAGCGAAATATATGCTGGGTAAGTGAAATACTGATATACAAAGGAAAAAAAAGTAAGAATTACTGCATTGTTAGAGTATTATTTCATAAAGTTTCACAGTGAGCGTTCTTTAAAGAAAAACAAATATTCTACTATCTGAATTTGTCAGGATATGTCTGTAGCTGTATATTATACATACAAATACAGAAAAATTTTCTGTACTGAATCAGAAGATCATCTAACAGCTAGTGTATACTGTGTTGTCTGATGTACATGTGATTTATAGAGCAAAAGCTCCTTTTGAGCCTTGTACTCATCCTTTCCCCTAGACAAGCAAGGTCCTGTTCTTAGGCAGGAATTGTTAGAGCACTAAGCTGTCAAACCTAACAACAACAACAAAGAAGTTGTGCAGGCTCAATTTGTGACTATAAAAGGATTCTGACTAAAAGGATTTGGTCAAATAGCTGACTTCACTCCCCTCCGTTTCCAGATAGTCAGAAGTATTACTCGATTGAATGAAGGTGATTTATCTACTTAAGGACTAGAAAGTTGAAAAAAGCTGAGTAAATAAATTCTGTAGGTGTTTCTGGGCAGCTGAAAATGCAGCTATTATCCATGATCAGTGCTGTGCTACAACTTGTAAGTATATGTAATATAGATTTAGCAATTTATATTGTAGTGAGAGTATTTTTTTTTTTTTTCATTTAACTCACTTATTTGGTATGTAAGCAAATTTTACTCTAAGAATAAGTTCAGCCCTGTAAACAGTCAGTCTGATGGGTAAAAATTGTGAACAGTTGTGTTTATGTGAAAATGGGAAACTAGAATGAAAGTTCTCTGTCTTTGTCTTGATTTTAAAACGGTTCAGGTAAGTCTATGCTTGTATCCCTACCTCAGTTCTGTTTGCACAACTTATGTTCCAAAACCATTATTTACAATTTGTTTTCTATAATTTGTGATAATTATCATGTACATAATAGATAAATACAGCAAAGGACAAAGATACACAATTCTGATTCAGTACTAATGGCTAAGCAAGATATTTCACAATGTATGTATATGTATGTGTATGGCTAGGCTTCGCNAAGTTCCACCTAAACATACAATCATAGAATCATAAAATGCCCTGAGTTGGAAGGGACAAGGATCATTGAGTCCAACTCCTTTCTTTGCACAGGACAACACCCCCAAACAAGACAAAACCCCTCCAAAACATCACATCATGTATCTAAGACAATTGTCCAGATGCTTCTTGAATTTTGTAAGGCTTGGCACTGTGACTTTCCTGGGGAGCCTGTTCCAGTGCTCCACTCTCTGTGTGAAGAACCTTTTCCTAATACCCAACCTAAACCTCCTGTGACAGGGCTTCATCAGGTCCTGTGTCTGGTCACCAGAGATAAGAGATCAGCTCCTGCCTCTCCTCCCTTCTGAGGAAGTTCTAGACTGCAATGAGGTCTTCCTTCAATCTCCTCCAGCTGAACAAACAAAGTGACTTCAGCCATTTCTCATATGGCTTCAGGAGGAAGAACTTCTTTACTGTTAGGATGACTGAGAATGGAATAGGTTGCCCAGAGAGGTTGTGAAATCTCTTCCCTGAAGGTATTCAAAAACCATCTGGACACAGTCCTGAGTAATGTGCTGTAGGGGATCCTGCTAGAGCAGGGAGGTTGGACTAGATGACCTCTTGTGATCCCTTCCAACCTTAAACTTTCTGCGATTCTGTGATCTTGCCCAAGTCTTTAAAAGATAATTAAGCAGTTAGCTAACACTCTGTTTCAATTGCTGTCAGGCATTCACGTATCTTCAAAGATTGTGATTATGAGTCTAGGTAGCACAAATTCCTTTTAAGCTGATTTCTTCTGGCTAAACACATAATGAAGAGCTAANAGACTGTGCCTGATTGCACAAGTTCCACCTAAACATACAATCATAGAATCATAAAATGCCCTGAGTTGGAAGGGACAAGGATCATTGAGTCCAACTCCTTTCTTTGCACAGGACAACACCCCCAAACAAGACAAAACCCCTCCAAAACATCACATCATGTATCTAAGACAATTGTCCAGATGCTTCTTGAATTTTGTAAGGCTTGGCACTGTGACTTTCCTGGGGAGCCTGTTCCAGTGCTCCACTCTCTGTGTGAAGAACCTTTTCCTAATACCCAACCTAAACCTCCTGTGACAGGGCTTCATCAGGTCCTGTGTCTGGTCACCAGAGATAAGAGATCAGCTCCTGCCTCTCCTCCCTTCTGAGGAAGTTCTAGACTGCAATGAGGTCTTCCTTCAATCTTCTCCAGCTGAACAAACAAAGTGACTTCAGCCGTTTCTCATATGGCTTCAGGAGGAAGAACTTCTTTACTGTTAGGATGACTGAGAATGGAATAGGTTGCCCAGAGAGGTTGTGAAATCTCTTCCCTGAAGGTATTCAAAAACCATCTGGACACAGTCCTGAGTAATGTGCTGTAGGGGATCCTGCTAGAGCAGGGAGGTTGGACTAGATGACCTCTTGTGATCCCTTCCAACCTTAAACTTTCTGCGATTCTGTGATCTTGCCCAAGTCTTTAAAAGATAATTAAGCAGTTAGCTAACACTCTGTTTCAATTGCTGTCAGGCATTCACGTATCTTCAAAGATTGTGATTATGAGTCTAGGTAGCACAAATTCCTTTTAAGCTGATTTCTTCTGGCTAAACACATAATGAAGAGCTAAATTGCACCAAAGAGCATTCAAGCTAATAAAAACCATGCCTTTGGTTATTTTCTCTGGACTTTAATTCCATTTGAGGTTTGGTTTTATTCTCATTACATATTTCATGGTTATAAAGCTAGAAGAGGCCATTAGATAATTTAGGTAGAGATTCTGTATAATGTAAGTTCTTAATGTCACCCTCTTATTTGTATGGTTAGCTTGTAACTTCTGTACAATGAAAGCACAAATAGAAAGTATAATCCATATGGTGTGTTTCTGAAAAAGTATTTCTACTAAATAATACTTCTATTCATTTCAGTTTTGCAGTGTCACTTTGTTTGAAGATCCCAGTGGAGTTTTAGGATGTATTTTAGCTCTTAAACTAATTTTAAACAATTCTGGCAGTAGTAGGAAAAAAGCTCTTGGGTACATAGCTCAGTTGTCTAATTTCTAAATAGTTTAAATGCTAAGCCTGTAAAATAAATTATGTATATCTTGAATTTAAATGAACAAAGAATACTAGTTTTCCTTTGGGAAATAGCTTTAATTTAAAAAGAAAATAATGTTTTTTATGTGATTCCCAGCTGGGAATGCATTTGTTAGCAAAATAGCTATTCGGGGTTTTGAAAATTTAGTTCTGCTTAAGCTACAGGCTGAATAAGAAATCAGCATATAGTCAGTTTCCATTTTAAGAACTAATCCACTGATGCACCTAGCTTGGCTGGGTTAGTAAAGACAAGACTGTAAATTGAGTGCTTGTAAAATGTGTCTCAAAAAAATAAATGTGTGCAAGATGTGGGTATTTTCTTCTCCCCTCCACTCCTATAGGACTTAAGATGCTGTACAGGCACTGCCACAGACACTGAAACCTGGCTTTTGCGTACCAGGCTTCCAGAGCTTCATTTTTTGTTATTTTGCTGGGAGTTTTTTTGAATCTTTTTCTTTCATTATATCCAGCAAAGCAACTTTGTTCTGTTTTCCCATTATTGTAGATTCATTTTCTCATGGCTGTAGGCCACACCATGGAAGATTAGTGAAACTGCTGGTTTTGATTCATAGATCTTTAGCTTATACGTTAAAATTTCCTCCTCCCCTTGCTTGTAGACTTGGCAGCCTCAGTGCTGTGCTGTAGCCAGTCTTTTACAGGATGTCTTTGCCAGGCTGCCTTTTGACATATGTAGCTGCTCCTGTCAACCTTCTTCCCTAATCTGGCCAGTAGGAAGACAATCTCACGGCAGGTTCCTCTCCAGCCCTTTCCTACCCCAGGAGTGGTATGGCCACAGTTTTCTGCATAAAGGGGTGACTTATTTATCAGACATATTGATGCTCTTCTGCACACACGTATCTGAGGATGGCTTTCCTAAATACCAAGTTTCCAAGCTCCTGAGTTTCATTTGTGTGACACCAGGATCTGTGCTGCTGTTAAGACTTCTCTATTTTGAACTAACATTTCTCAGGCTTCAGGGTTGTTTGGGTTTGTTGTTTGTTTTTCTTCTCCCCTTACATTCCAGTCTACCACTTAGTACATTCATTAGAGCTTGGATGCTTTGTTGTGTTTTTCTAGGATGGGGATAGGAAGAAGTTAGTCATCACTGAGGTGAACCTCCTTAACTTCATATGTTCAGTTAAGCCTTCTGCTTACCATAGAGCTTTTTCTGCCTTCACAGAGGTGCCTGCCAATAAAGCTGTCATTGCTTTCAATGGGTGAGTGTTTTCCTCATATTGTCAGGAGACTCTTTGGAAGAAGAGAAGACCACCAAGATATCTGAACGTGTCACAGAAGAAAACCATCAAGTTGTGCTGTTAGGACATTGGTCAGTCTATATAAAACTGAAATGTGAAAAGCTCTGTATCCCATTACAAAGCAATAATAGTTCTAGAATTAACCTCTGTCTTAGGGTGTGCTTGCAGTTGTAGTTTTTGTTTTCCCAGATAGCATAGCTATCTGTTTCAAAGAGACAGTGACGAATGAAAAAGAGGAAGGACCATGACACTTTAACCCCCACCTTCTGAAAAGTGTGTACATGTGTGTACATGCTGTGCCATAAGCATGACTCTAGAGTACTCAAAACTGCCCTCTAATCTTTTTAACTGTGTAACTCCAAAGAGGTATCCTAGGAACTTTTTGTACTTTACATACTATTACTTACAGACCAAGAACTATTCAGCTCTTAGAAGGTGCTCTGGTATTTGTCTTGGAGGTTTTACCATGCATAAAAGGGAAAAACAATGTTATTTTTATTGACTCCCCTTCAGATCGCATAGCAAATTCAAAGAGAAATAACTAAGTGAAAAGAAATTACTAAGTGGCAGAAGGGAACGAGGAATATATTCTTGGGCCTCAGTCTGAAAGGTCATATACCTGGTGTCTTATGAATGTCAAGTCTGAAAATGAAAAAGCAGTGTAAATAAACCAGTGCTTCTGCATTGCTGGTTGGCAAGTTCCCTCACTAGCTTTTGCTGTCCTTCCTGTCAGGATCTGTCACTGTGAGGGAGATGATGAAAGCCCACTCATCACACCATGCCGCTGCACAGGGACCCTGCGCTTTGTTCACCAGGCCTGCCTGCACCAGTGGATCAAGAGCTCGGACACGCGCTGTTGTGAACTCTGCAAGTACGATTTCATAATGGAGACCAAGCTCAAACCTCTTCGGAAGGTACAGTGGGTTTGAATTTAATTATCCTCAAGTAGAGTGGCCAGACTGGCTGTGTAAAGTACTGGCACAATTAAAGATACATCTGCCTGTCCAAAATGGCTTTGTATTTGATGTTGTTAAATCAGTTCCAATGATTTTATTTCTACACTAAAGTTAATTTACAGCGGCAAAGGATTGTGACTAAAAACTCTCTTTCAGTATGCAGGCAATATAAATGTACAATAGGGCTTTTATATTTAGAATTTTTATCTTCAGCTTTTTGTTATTGGCTCATCTGCCTATTTTTAAGCCAGAAAGAAATATTACTCATCATGTTTTCCTCCTGAATAAGTCAGGGCAGTTCACTCAGTAGTTGTTGCGTTAAGCCTGTAACTTCTGGCTGAGAATGATGCTGATACCAATGTGGAGATAGCAATTATGAAGTAACATAGCCAATCAATTTAGCTGCATCTGTTCTGTTACACTTGTGGGCAAATTGCTCATTCATACATTAGGATTAGTTAATGTTATCTAAAATACAGGGCAACCTTGTGTCCAGAAAGTCAAATATATGTTATTGGCACTCATCTGTTTTCCAGGATAAATCAATTTAATGATTCATGTTGTCACTACAAGGAGGGCAAAAATTTGTTAAACGTATGTGGGGTTTATTTTCTTTGGAGTGAATAATTTCTTCACTAACTTTTCTCTAAAATGCTCTCATCCTCTTTGGGTTTTATTGTATCTTTTAAGTTGGAGTCAATCTAGAACAGGACAACTTTTGGTTTAAAAATAAATTTCAATGTGAAAGCCCTTGGAAACATGTCAAAACTATTAGCTTCTGACTCATATATGCATACATAGGAGTGTTTGGATGGGAAAGGACATTTTGGTTTTGTCAGCTTGCACAGGTAGCAGCACTTCAGAGACAGGAAAGCAAATAGAATTCCTTCTCATTTCCCATCCAGAGAAATTTTCTAGTAAGTTCTTGATGATAAACCACTCCTGAAGAGAGAATTGGGATTGACTTGACAAGCAAAGCTTGTGATAGGAGACGACACAGTTCTCACATGCCAGGTAAATCTTGCCAGGTAGACCGGAAATTGAAACAGATTAAAATAAAATACCTGATGGCTAAAGACTTAATTATATTGGCTTAGGTTTTAGTAATTGCAAATAAATTTTAACAAATGTGGAAGGAAGGACATAATTGTATAAAATTTCTTGCCTGTAGCATATCTTTTGAGGATTTTTTTCTGTATGTATGTTTCTATTTTCAACAAAAATTGCTTTAACCTCCCATCTAACAAGTACATTTTGAACAGCTTCTTTCCTCAAGAGAATACACAGATATCAGTATTTTTAACAAAAGCCTTTTTGTGATTGCATTAGATAATAGAACATTCTTTGAAAATTGAAACAAAATTTATAGTGTCCAAGGAGAAAAAAATAAAAGATGTGCATAACTGTTGATATCTGAAGTAGGCACTTTTAACTGTGAAAGAAATTAATGGAATACTGGCAGTTTAGAGTGGTAATGTAATTCCTGCAAGTCCATCGCTTCACCTATTTCAGAAACCAAAACTTCCAAAGATTTCAAAGTTAAAATGAATTATCCTTCTTGCATTTATAGCGTTCAACTGTGACACACTTCATATGTTATATTAAACTAAATATGCACTATTGTTACATTGTTCCCAAATTTATGAAACACCAAACAGTTCGCGAGAAGCATTTTTATACACCAAGCACTTAGACAGCTGTAGCAAAGTCAAGACAGGAAAGAGTGATCATCAAGACCTGCCAAGTAAGTACAGCTGACTGTAACTTTCTGCCCAAACATCTATAAAAATCACTGGAAGTGCTGTTTTGTCAAAACATATGTATTTTGCAGAAGTGGGAAATTCCAATGAAACACTGTCAAATTTCTTGCAAGCTTTTACAGAGCCCAGAACCTCAGCTAGGGGCATTCTCCTAGGAGTCAAGGTTTTTAGAAGATGGCATGAAGGCTGGTTACCAGAGACCACAGTGCTGTTGGACTGGCCGCTTCTGAAGCTGAAGCTCTCCTTGATGCAGGATCTGAAAAGCGCTATAGTCTTTAGGATTTCCAGGCTTTCTTGAGAGCTTCAGGTTTTGCTAAGACTTGGCTGTATACTGACCACATAAGAAAATAATTTCATGGAGGGAAAAAAGAAAAAAGGGAATTCTTTCCCCTAAAGTAAAAGTTTCTAGCCAGCTCCAGGAGATACCATTTTCCATGGCCATTAGACCTGGATTTGAAGTGGCATTTTACAAGCGAAAGGGTCACCAGTTTTGATTTTTAATCTCTATGTCACTCGTGATGTGAGATTCTAATGTTTGGTTCTTTCTTCACTGTGATGAACTTTATCATAGTACCTTGCAACATTCCAACTGCTGGTCTCCTGAACGGATAAAAAATATAGACCACAGAACTTAATCAGAGGTATTATGCTTTTGTTTTGCAGAATCACAAAAGCAGAATTTAAATATAAAACAAGCTATTTGATTCAGCTGGAGAATTACCACCTTTATTCATGCCTCAGTTTTTCATGCGCTCTCAATGTTTCCTAAGAGTTTTTTTACCAAAGTTTAGGGGTTTATAGCAAAATCATGTTTGAATATCACGTCATAGAGCTGTTAACACCCATAAGTGACAATGTGCAGCATTCAAAGTAAATCAAGATACCTCTATTAAATCAATACCCTTGTGCCAATATGCAAGTTATTTAATTACAGAATCCCTGAAAGCACCAGACATCAAATAAAACTTAGCTTAATCATTTTGGTGAGTCTTTGCATTGAAGTAATCCTTTAAAGCATTGATCAACAGGGATTGCAAGTGTCTCGTATATTTTAGCAGGTCTAATTACTTGGCTAAATATAGAGATTAAATATTAAACATTGCTTAGTGTGTCTGTTTTATTTCTCTTGGTCTCTGTTATATCTGTTTGTGGCTGTAAATAATAGAGTTTACCTTTACCTTTCAACATTTGCAATCCATAATGCAGAATTTATCATTTTTAAAGTGACTTATAAGGAAGGAAAGGAAGGAATTAGAAAGTGGCAAGAAGCTTGTGTGAGTTTCTTATTGAGCTCTCTCAGGTAATAGCTTCATCCTAAGAAAAGCACTTAATTTTTTTAAAAACAATAGTAAAGTACTACCCGCATTTCGTATCTCTTGAATTTGGTATTTGAAGTGTAGTAGAAAAAGGAAATAAATGAAAGTACCATGAGTATGAAATGGATTAAAATGTTAAATTAAAAGGCAATTAAAATGCAGAAATGTCTTCAAATGGAGATTTCTTCACAGTGTTTTGCTCTACTTCAAAATAATATTATATTTCAGGGGAAAAGAATATTTGAGACATCTGGTATCTGATAAGAAGTTTCACTTTGTTGCATTATCCCAACAGATTATTCTGTTGTGTCAGAAACGTCTATTTTCTCTCCTGATTTTGTTTTATTTTTGAAATGATTTACAAATAATGTCTTATTTATATGAGGCATAAGCAACACTGCAAATTGTAACCGTGTAGTTACTCTTGGTAATTAAGGCAGAGCTTGTTTAGGGAAGCATTATGTGTCAGTTAGGGTTGATTTTCTTTCTGAAAGAAAGGGTATCTGAATTCATCCCTTTTAAAAATAGAGGATTGGAAGCATTCTTTTAGGATACAATCATAAGTTTCTGTTAAATTAAACAGAAGTGAAGCCAATCTTAAAATACTGATAGTGAAAGAAACGATTTTCTTGTTTATTTTGAAAGTGTACATATATCTTGTGTTTACTCCTCTTGTGTTCTGTATTTGCTTAAACACAGATAAACAGCACTTCTAAATGTGGTAACAGGTGCCTCTGTGGCTTTTACACCCTTGAACTCTTTGGAACTTCTCATATACCCAGCTGCTATCATTGGAGTAGAAGGAGGGAATGCTCTCTCTCTGCTTGGTGTCATTTATTTTCCAAATAACATAATGTTGTAAGAGTGATAAAATGTCCATGCCAACTTTAATTATCATACAAGATTCAAAGGTTTAAGTCCCAGTTGGAGATATGTGGTTCATGACTGCCAAGAGCAGGGTATTTAGATCCTGGAGAGGAGTTATGGAACCGGCTAACTCAAATTTCCAGACAAAGCTAAACCAAGTTCAAGCATATCAGTGCTCCTTCATGGTTGGATTAGTGGTTAACTGGTTAAATCAGTCTGGGGAAGATTTCAGCTGTTTAGTAGGATGCTGATTTAAGTATTGAATCAAAAGCAAATATGTAGTTTTACTATTGTAGGTTAAAGATAATCTGCAACAGGCCAATGGCATCCTGGGATGCATTAAGAGGAGCGTGGCCAGCAGAGCCAGAGAGGTTATTCTCCCCCTCTACTCTGCCCTGGTTAGGCCNACTGGATCAGTAGGAGCTAATTAACCAGTTAGTAACCAGTTAAGATGTTGGCTTGAGCCAACAGACAACTTGTTTGTAATGCCCAGCAGTATGACAGAGAAATCACCAATTCCACAGGCTCTTAAAAAAACCCAAACCAAGCAAACAAAACAAAACCCCAACAACTGAAAGACCTGTGGAAGCAGTAAAAGAAAATCAGAACAGTGCTTTGAGAGCTGTGATAGACAAATGTAAAGTCTAAAGTGAATCTTTAAGTCCCATTTCTCTCCAAAACTTTAAGTTTCACTATGGAACACGGACATATCTGCTTCTGCTCTCTCTATTGGAGCTAGAACTGCAGAGGGTGCCTTTTTTTACAAAACAGCTGTCACCCACACTACTCTCAATCCAGTTGAAGCTCTTCGTTAATGTGCAATTGAGCCAGGTTCAGCTCCTTTTTTTATGCTTAATGGAGTCCTATAAAAAGTATAAATAATAAAAAATATGATTGCCTGGAGGAATTCTTTCATAACTGGATGCTTTGTTGATGGATTTTTATTTTTTTTCATAAAATCTGGTAACATGCCTGATAAATTCAGTGATGGCAAAATACATTAAGAATTTTGATTTATTTTTGGTTCAGTGCTAGCTGGATAATTTACATTTACATTCCTGATTTAAGAATATGATGATCACTGCTGAAGGTGATATAGCCTGCAGAGACATCTTTGTGAAATCCTGCTATGAAATCAAAAGTGGTCACCATTAGAAACTACTTCTCTTGCCCAAGTAGACTCTCAGAACCACAATTGATCTGCAGAGTCTCCCAGGAAAAAAAGAAACTTTGGCACTCATGACTGTATCAGTTACTGTTTACTGCTTGTTGCCCTGTGCTGTAAAGGATGACTCATCTGGCTTTTTCATCAGTTTTCTAATAAGGCTCATGATAAGAAGTGATGGCTAATATCACATAGGTCAGGTAACATCGACTTGCTGTGGGATTAATTCCCTTTTAACTTGGTGAATTCTTTGCAGTCCTTAACAAAGAAGATCTTACATTTTCTTTTGATTTCTGGTGCAGCTCCACAGCGTTGTCAAGGCAACCTGCTCCTGTGTTGTCTTTCTTCCAGTAAACTCTCTCAAAACATTGCTAGCCTCAAATCATTTCTCGTAATGTGTGGGGTCAGACACTTCACCAGTACACACAAAGGCACAAAGCTATTACTTTTTTATTGGCTATCATGTCATTATAGTGAATAACTTTGTGCACAAGGGAGAATGTGTATATTAAAGCTTGGAAAGGAAAAAAAAAATTCTATAGCATTTATATCCTGCTGTGATGCCTTGAGGATATATGGCACTACTTTGTTCAGATACTTGTATTCCTAGTTTTTGAGAGAGTAATAAAGCTTTACTTGCTAATTTATCTGTACATAGATAGCATGCTGTAGTTTGCAGAGTAATGTTGACTTGCATTTTGTGCCATAACAAGAATAGTAGATCTTAGCTTTCTCATAGTGGTGGAATTTGGGTTAGATTTCCATCTCCTTTTTTCTTTATTCAACACTGCTGTTCCAGTTCCCATGGACTTCTGACAAGAGATTCTGACCTCTTGTGCCTCATACCTTGAATCCATCACAAAGTACCCTTAGGCTCACAAAAAGCCATCTTACTATGATACTTTTCTGGGACACTCCCATGTGGAACATCCTTCCTGGAGGTGGAACAAGATGTTTTTATTGTCATTGCTTCGAACTTGAAAAAAATCTTAAACCAGAAAATAAAATGAAATGAAAACTCTTTCCTCTAATTAGCTGCTAGTAAGCGAATCAACTAGTGCTGCTGCTCAGTAGCATTTACAAAAGCAAAGGGAATTTAGGAGATTGTCCAGCTCTGGGGATTCGTGCTGTTATTCAGTACTGCACAGAATCATGAACAAGATCTCTAGGAGGTACAAATCCTTCTGTGCTTTCTAAGGCTGAAATAAACAGTTTGGTCTGATCTGTTTTACAGATTCAACTTGGATCAAAAGGTCCATTTTACTTAGAGTCCCACTCCATCCTCCAGTTCATTAGCCTCTCATTTTTTTAAGAACTTGGGGTCTCTTTCTTATTTTTCATTTCAGCCCTTTCAGTGTCCATTTAACAGCTTGGTCTCATCAATAGTTAGAGCAGAGCAGGGACTGGGTAGCTGAAGCTTTGAAAGTAATTAACAGAATCTCTTGATACCAGCTTTACAGCTACAGAAAATATAAATGGTGCTCTGACACAAAATATATAGCTAGTGATATAAAATTTAAAGAGGATAATCAACCCAAGCATTGACCTAAATTAGTCATTGTTATTCATGGACTTTTGTAAAAATGCCATTTTACTGTTTAATTTTGAAGCTAGGGGTTTTTACCAGCTCTAATGGGAGTGGGGTGCTATTCATGATCTGATTAATATATATGTATTAATCTCTCACATAACTAACACAAAATCTTAGTGGTTATTTACCTCAAATTTATTTTGCCTGAGTTTTATTGAGATGAGAATGATCTGAACTGATGTTTAGTTCACAGGCTGATGCTTGCTTGCATGCAAAAAATATTTTTCTTGAACACAGTGATGTTCTATTGAACACAGCAATATGGTACTTGATCTAAATTATGTTCAAATGGGAAAATTATCAGTTTATTCAGTACCTCTTATGATTTTTAGTGTTAATTTAATTTTACTCATGTAGTATTATTTGAAAATTACTTGGGGGGAAAAAAAAGGAACTTTTCCTCTAGGAACTATTCAGTTCTTTATTCATCTTCTTCAATTTTTATGTGGCAAAATTGGAATGTATAGCATTTATTGGAGGTCTTTCAGAATGAATAGCTTCCCTCAGCTCTTTGCCAGACTATTCAGCTGTAGTTTTTTGTTAATTACTGTAGCCTGTCATCAGCATAAATTTCCTCTATTTTGGTTTATTTAATTTGATCAAAAGAGCATCTCTTGTGGGAAGATTAAAAGACAGAGAAGGTAACTGTAGCTGTTCATTGGAAAATCAGTATTTTTTTGCTAAAGCCATATTTATAGATAGTGAAGCATGTTGGTTTCTTTTTATGATCTTAGTTACATGACAATTCAGACATATGCGTATATGCTCTATATATATCATTGTGAAAAGAAGATATATCTGGATATGTTTAAACAACAATGTATTTAAAAATACCAGGGTTTTTGCATGCAAGGACATGTAAGCCACATCTTTCTAACAATTCAGACTTGTTTGGTTAAGAGAAGCTCAGAAGGTGAGGTACATTTTCTGTACCATGTAGGTCAGTTACTTTTACAACTTCAGGAAGAAAATAATAACCATATAAAAAGAATTACTGTCCAGGTTCACTTGTACTATTAATTTAGTGGGTTATGGAGGGACAGAAGAATTGGTAAGAATATCTTTATGAGTGAAGGACAGAAGATGAGCTAAGAAAGGCACACAGGATGTTCCTGAGGTTCACCCAGCAGTACCAAATGGCTACTCTTCATTCAGTGACTTTCAGATATGGCAGCTTTCCATTGCCAGCCAACTGTGCTTCTTTTCTTGCAAGACTTCTTAGCATACAAAGGTATCTTTGTATCCTTCCTTCCTCCACATGCTGCTGTGCTTCTCTCCATTCCTGTTAGGACATGTGATGCTGAAGGGCCTTGGGCTGTAGTAATGTAATACACACTTCTGTAGGGCTGGTTACACAGCAAGTACACCAGGTAAATGGCTTTACGTTTTTGTTCTGTAAGACCCAAATTAGAACTCTAAGGAATTTTACGTATTGGAAAGAGTGTTTCAGTTAATAATATATCAAATGGGAGAATCAGGGACATGATCAGCAAACAAAAATGACCAAGCGCATTTAGTACAATGCAGTACTGAGAATTTTCATATTTGTGCTCATCTAAGAGAAGGCAAACTTAGGTGAAAAATATTTTCTAGGTGGAAGGTGGAATAACTAATATTCTGTTGTAACTCCTGGAGAAGACTATTCTTCATTTTTAACTACAGCTAAATAAAACGTATATTTATATACAGTTTGTATACAAGTATATTTGTTGATTTAGCTTGTCAGATGTCACCAGCTTTATTTCATCAGTACTAATTTCCAAATGTATGTTTCAAGATACTTCTCAGCAGGCTAGACAATTTCATATCAAGGAAATCAAGCAATGTGATGAATACTGAAGAGAAGGTGATTCAAGTAAAGACTAACAAAACTATGGCTTATGTAATGGAATGTTGATCTCCCGCATGTTGCTATGTCCTTTCTCTCTAATTTTTCTCTCTAACATTTCCCTGTTTCTACCATGCTATCCCAGCCCATCACACTATTTAAGGCCAAAATGTGTTTGCTATTCAGAGACAGAGAGTCTGGCACAGACTGTTGGGAGATGCTTTGCTATGGCTGCTGTAGTGGAGGAGGGACTGATGCTTGCTTTGACCATGGCACAGTCCATCTCAGATCCAGTACTGAGCATGTGTCAGGGCTGTTCTTATATTAGCACAGAGCGCATACAACAAAATGCAGCACCAGCACCTTTGGCTGGAAAATGAATTGGCCTTGCAGCAAAATTATGATCTATGCTTGGTGGTGTGGTAGTTTGTTTGATTCTTTCCTTTTTTTTTAATGGGGTGGATTTTTTTCTGTATTATTGTTGTTTGAGAACTGGATTATGATTTATAGGCATTTGCTACTTAGTGACTGTAGGAAAATACCTTCAATTAGGTGTGCTACTCTTTTGGAAATACAGAGTAGACAGAGACGGGAGACAACTATCTGCAGAGAGTAAAAGTGACACACAAACTTTTGATCTTTAGATAGAATGATTGTAGAAATACTGTAGGGAGAGCTTGTAACAGTAGCATCTGCTTCTGTTCTTGACTAATTGTGATTGTCAGGCACAGTCTGAAAATCACTTGGGGTCTTCTGTGGCCCCTGGTGCCATAACTGTGCNGTGATGGAAGTTAGTGGAGACATACACTCTATCCCCTTTTTCCTCTCTTCTTTATGAGTTGCCCACATGTTGCTTGTTTTTTGATTTTTGAGTAGCAAAAGCACCTAAAGTAAATTTTTTCTAGGGTTTTAGATGTATGCCTCTTGTTCTTAATAGCAGACATTCCCCATAGTTTTGCATTATGATGATAGTTCTCCTGACCAGTGGTTTAATGTTTCAGCTGCAGTTTATTTTTCAGGATTATAAGGTAGCTGAAGTATACTGTGCTAGCAGATAATGATCCTTTTCTTAAATAGCTTATAAGGTAAGAAAAGAGACAGCAATTGCAAAACAGAAGCAAATGATAGTACTGAAGTCTGATCATGCAGACTTCTATTGAACAAAGACTTGATTAATGTTGTTTCAGCATTTAGAGAGGATGCTTGGCAAATAAACACTTTGTAATGTTGTGTTCTATATATGAGTGTAAAATAATTTCTAGTAGATTGGAGCTTGGAAGAAACTCCCAATATAGAGACATTTTGCTATAATTACTTGCCATGGGGTTTCTTGTACATTTCTCTGAAGCATTTGGCATTGGCCTCTGTCTGAGACAGAGCACTGGATGAGAGGCATATGAGATCTGGCTGTTGCTTCATTTCCAAAGCATAGCATTTTTTTGTTTAGTCTGTGTTTGGATGATTAGAATGCAGGTACTGAAGCTCTTCTAGTTGGTAAATGACAAGTATTCTCAATAGTACTTCCAGATTGCAAAAACATCTTCTTCATTTTAGAAATTGTCTTCCCAAATTAATGCCTCTATTTTACACTTTTTAAGGATTTTCTAATTGATGACATACACTGCTAAAAATGCACAAGTTTGTGAAGGCTGCATACTGATTATATCACTCAAGTCACTTAGAAATATAGCACTGTCTTGTTTTTTATAAAACTGAATTATTAGTTCTGTGCAGATTATAATCTTAAAGTGTTTATTACAGTGAGGTTTTTTTATTATGTAGTACTCTGGGCATGCATACCACATGTAGAAGTGAATCAAAGTGTGTTTGTCTATAGAAATGCACCCATTTCTGTTTCAGTTTTAAACTTCTAATAGATTTGTTTAAATACACCACAGACATTGTTTTGAATACTAACCAGATTTGTTTGTCACCTACGGGCAGAAATAGATTTTAGGTAAACTTCAGACAAGTTTGCCAGTGAAGCATTTGTATGAGCTCATGTAATGAGCTAACTAGATCAAGGTAAGGTTTTGTATAGATATGGCTGTTGGATGCACTGTAAGACATGGGATTTTAAAAATATATTTTATTTTTCTGTTCAGTGGCTAATGTAACAGGGGTCTAATTCTGGTCTTCTAGGTCTTTTATAAGAGTTTCTCCTCTGGGATATATCTTTTGACAAAAGGCAATGACAAATATGTTTTCTGTGTTTTTTGTAACCTGCTCAGCATTTCTTTTCTGCATGTGCTCTGGATGTGTTTGGGGAAAAGAATGTGGTCCAAACCAGGAATGGTCTTTTCATCCATCAGATCTGGCACATTCTTTTGCACTATATAAGAGGCACTTCTTGTCTTAGAGAAAGATGCAGTGAGACATCCCTTGTCCTTCTTTAAGATGCAGTCCCTGTTCTGGTAACGACTTGTTTAGATGGCACAGAGTGGCCCAAAATGCTTTTATTCAAATTACAAGGTTTGAAGTCCAATCTCTCATCAACACCTCAAACCTACATGAGGCTATTTTGTTCTCCTGATATGTGTGGAGCCCTGTTGTCTTTTATTACTATTATTTCTTCCTACTCTACCCACTGAGACAAATTCCATCCCCACAAACTACCATTACAGCTACTTTCCTCCAGCTGGTAGGTTGATAGTAGTCAACAGTTTACTTTGGAGTCTGAGCCAATTAGTACTGCAACAAGTGACCAGAGAACCCTCCCTAAACCACAGAAGATAAATAACCCCGAGCTGTGTGTCCAGACAGAAGATAAATAACCCTGAGCTACATGTTCAGACTGCTGACATATCTTCACTTCTCAGCTCACTTCATCATATACTGCTCCAGTTCTTAAGAGCTTTTATCAGAAGGGCTGGCTAGATTCTTCAGGCCTGGTTTGAGGCAAGAAGGGTGTTTTTTTGTTATTTCTAGCCTGTGTGCAGAGTGTAATTTCTACAACAGCCCCTAGTAAATAATTTTAGCCTTCATTTTGTAGGCATGATTATTTCAAGATAGAGGTTGACTCAAAGTCTTTCTTTAGATTGTAAAAAGCATTCAGAAAATGTTGCTTGATGACTTCAGCTTTAGGTGAAAGCAGAAGGAAGTCCTTCCAGCTCTGGGTGCTGTTTACATTACACACATTGTCTTTTTTTTTTTTTTTTTGCCAAATGATGGATAGAGAGAAAACTGTCAGAAAAGGAAAAATATTTAGTATTAGCAATGTCATGCCCATAATAGATTCCCCTGTCAGGCCTATTTACATGCAATTTTTAAAAATAAGATTCCAGAAAACACCCAGGAGTTAAAGGTTCAAGTAGTCATAGCATGTTGCAGAGCAAACTATTAACTTCACCTTCGATTTGGCATCCTCAGTGATGAGCCCCTGCAGGAGAGAAAGCTTCAGTTGTAAATGTGTGAATCTGCAAACCTGCAGTAGATATGGAGTTGCTTCAGGAAATCTATGCAGACATAATTTTGTGGTCAATGTGACAGAAGACTACCACTAGCAGGAGGAAATGTGCAGGCACAAAATGGCAGATGGGGGAAGGCAGAGAGTAAATCTACAATCTGAAGGTGGGGAAAAGGGATACAAGAAGCAAAGTTTGCAGAGTGCTTGTCTGTATTGTGGTAACAGTTTCTGTGTGAACAATATGAAGGTTTTGGTTCTGCACTGGGCCATCATGAAACCACTCTGCAGAAACCTTAATGTATGGGAGAGAACTAAAATGCAGATATACTCCTATCTATAAGAAGAAAGGCTGTATTAGAATCTCTAGGATATGAGCCAGCATCCTCACATCCACAGACAATCTGTTTGTTGCATATTGATTAACCAAGCTTTTATTAGAAGTGACATGCGGGGAGGCAAATTTTGGTCCTTTAAAATAAATATCAGGGATTTTCTCACACTATGTTACAGGAAAGGGAAGTGATTGACTACATATGGTTTAGATGTTCCCTGTGAGTAGGCTATATTTGGGGTTTGGGGTTTTTTTTCTTTCCCCAGAAGACTCATGACTACATTTCTTAATTGCAGGAGTGAGTTATGAAATCAGTAACCATTCCCTTTAAGATTCAGAGTGAAATAGTCTTTGAGAAACAAAATTAAAAAAAAAAAAAGAGGTAGAAACCTAGAATGGGGTACAGTTTTACAGCTGCCACTTTTAAGATTGTAATATTATAAGCTTCTCTGGCAGTAAAACATAGGAATTCAGGCTGAGGTGCATGTTGTATTTTAGAAGTAGCTGTAAGTAGTAGTTGGGGTAGGAGGATGTTTCTTGCAACATTAAGGATTCAGCTTCTTTCCTTTGTTCATTCTGGCTTCTTGGCAGGATGTTCTGAAGCAGGTAGACGGTCTCCTACCACCCTCCAGTGGTTTGCAGAGCACAGTGCATGTAATTTCAGAAAATAAAAAGGCTGAGGATATTTCAAGCTTTCTTTTCAAAATACATATTGTTGCTTTGTGGAATTTTTGGTGACGTGTGAAAAAGGTCTTGTGGTTGTTAGATGTTATGAAGTGTTTTAGCACACCTATTCAGTGGAGCATAGTGATCGTCATGCATTTGCTTTATTTGCAGAACATTAAACCATCTCCATCTGTGATGAATTGCAGTCTGTTTGTATAGCTGCCAGGATTAAGGAATCTGTGGGTGGTGATAATTGGATGGACAACAGTGAAGGGCTACTTTGGAGGAGGCTGGGCAAAAACTGTAGTGTTTGCCTATCAATTTAGTGACTCAGTAATTTGCAAGTCATTATAAATGTCTCAGGCACNTGCACTTGTAAAAGGCGCTGATGAGGAGCGTGGATGGAGCCTTCCCTGGATCTTCGTTCGTGAAGCCTAGCCATACATAAATGTCTCCTCTGGCAGTAACAATCTTCCATTTCTTTCTCATCTTCCAGTCTCTAGAGCACATTAGGAGTATTAACGTATACATTTCAAAGGAAAATTGCATCTGGGCACTTACTTTTGTGTTATTTTTCTGTTATTGGTGACATCTGATGTTCTATCCATGGCATGTCACAGTGTTATCAACCTGATGCATGTACATTTTTCTAGATCACTGATGAAGATAATAAAATATGATGCAGTTTTCTTCTGTTCTGTTTTATCTTATTATTGTGAATGTAGAGAGTCATAAGACTTGCTGAAGTTTTCAAATACAGTAGGGGTAAATTTATCAGTTGTTGAGGAGGCATTAATCACACAGAATCATTTGGGTTGGAAGGGACCTCTGGAGGTCATCTAGTCCAATCTAATTGCAGTGGGAGAAGCTATCCCCATCTGGATCAGGCTGCCCAGACCCTTCTCAAGCTTCACCTTGAATGCCTCCAGGGATGGGGCCCCAACCAGCTCCCTGGGTAACCTGTTCCAGTGTTCCAGCACCCTCGTGGTAAGGAACTTTTTCCTAATATCCAGTCTAAATCTACTCATGTCCAATTTAAAACCATTGCCCCTTGTCCTTTCACTACAGGCCTTTGCAAACAGGCCCTCTCCAGCCTTCTTGTAAGTTCCCTTTAAGTACTGGAAGGTCACTAGTAGGTCCCCCTGAAGCTTTTTCTTCTCCAGGCTGAACAATCCCA
>VWZO01007009.1:69168-100690 GCA_013396975.1 Bucco capensis
GACCCAGGTGTAGGACCCTGCACTTGGTCTTGTTGAAGCTCATGAGGTTCACCTGGGCCCACCTCTGCAGTTTGTCCAGGTCCTTCTGGATGACATCTTGCCCCTCCAAATTATCAACAGCACCCCATAGCTTGGTGTCATCTGCAAACTTGCTGATGGTGCACTCAATGCTGCTGTCGATATCATTTATAAAAATATTAAACAGTCCAGGCCCCAGTACAGAGCCCTGAGGGACACCACTTGCCACTGATCTCCAGCTGGACTTCGAGCCATTAACCACTACCCTCTGGATGTGACCAGCCAGCCAGTTCCTTATCCACTGAACAGTCCACCCATCAAATCCATAGCTCTCTAACTTGGCCAGTAGAATGTTGTGGGGGACTGTGTCAAAGGCCTTGCAGAAGTCCAAATAGATCACATCCACAGGTCATCCCTGTTCAACATTGACCTCTCACAAAGCATCCACAGGTAAGTGAAGGGTTAATTTAAAAATACTTCATTCCATTTGGATGAAGACAACTTTTTCTTTGGAAAGAAAGCCTGTTGCAAGGCTTGAATTGAATTTTCACTGCAAAAAGGATTAAAGTCTCCAGGTCACACGTTGTGTAACCTGGTGACTGTAATGACATGATAAGACTGTGATGATAATGGTGCAGTCTGTCTGGACTGACTGCTGAATATTACCTATATGAGCTACAGTGAATATTGTAATATATTGTATTACTTTTTTTTAATGCCTCCCTTTTTCCAGGCTGCCATACAAAACCCAGCAAGCTTCATTTTCACTCCTAAATAGATGCATCAGAAAGTGAAATGAGGTATTAGCTGGTAAAGAAACTTCTAGCTCTGTCTCTTTGTATATTACTCGGGAACTATTTCAGTTCTTCTGAACAGTTATTTTAACCTTGTGTTCATAGAATTCTGGCAAGGGCTAGATAATGCTCTAGAGATTGTGTTTTGAGGTAACAGCTCAGAAATGTGCAAGCTGTAACTACCACTGAAGACTGACATTTCTTTGGCCTGATATGTACTGCTCTAAAACTAAAGGCAGGAAGAAGCATTTCTGAGTGTTAGCCCTCTTGGACATTGCATTGACATTCCTCAGCTTTTACTGAAATGTCACTAGACAGCAAATAGTGTTCAGACTAGACAAAAGGCCATTATTGGTTCAGGTTAAAGTCTAAGCATGTAGTTTAGATGCCATCTCCAACATCAGCCATAAACAATTTAGGAAAATTTGTTATTTCCCAAAACCAAACAAAACAAACCAAAACCAACAAACCGAAAAACAAAAACAATGAAAAAACCCCACCACACCCAGGAAAAAAAACCAAACCAAACAGCCAACCAGAGAAACTCAAACGAGGAAAACATAGCTAAACTCATGTATGGCTAGGCTTCGCAAACGAAGATCCTGGGAGGACTCCACCCACGCTCCTCATCAGCGCCTTTTACAAGCACGCTGATAAAAAGAGGATAGCAGATAGCACCCTCNGCTCCCTCTGCTGTCGGCACAGTTATGGCACCAGGGGCCACAGAAGACCCCAAGTGATTTTCAGACTGTGCCTGAGCTAAACTCATACCTTCAAAGTAAATTTATACCACTTAGTGCTCTGAAGCATCCAGGGTTTTTGATTGCGCTTTAGCACTGGAAACTATTAAGAACTCTAGCCTGAGTGTACTAGAGGTCCACGGAAGTCGAGGAGCAGCTTTGCTCTCCCAGTGGTCTGAGCAGTGGCTAGTCAGAGCAGTGTCAGGATGCTGAAGCACAGTTCAGCCTTGCATTAGCACAACTGCAGAGATGTGGCACTGCTGTATTGTGGTTTCTACTTGTTTCAGCCATGAGGTGCTGGTGGCCAACTCCAAGAATAATCATGGGAATTGAGGCATTTTGCTTTTAAATGTCATATTCTTTCATCTGTTTCCAAAGGCAGGCATTTCAGTAGAGAAGGGCTTTATTTTAAAGAAGTGCTGCAAAAATGATGTCTTCATAAGTAAGATTAAGAAAAATCTCAAAAGTTGCATTGTTCAAATGAAGAGAATAGCCTATTTTGTCTTAAAATAGCCTTAACTTAAGCTAGGATTAAATGTCAGCATTCGCAAATGTGCCTGGAAGATCCTTCTTGCATTACTGAGGCTGTTTGACTGCTATCACATATGATCACTTCTGTGTAACCATCTTTTCAAGTTTATTGAATTTAATCTTCAGTGTAGTTGCATTTCTTACACTTTTATTTTATGGGAAGATTGTTCCACAACTCTGTCCCTGTATTTTTAAGCAACTAAGAATAGCTGAGAATAGTTTAAGTATTATAAGCTACTGTTTGGGTTTTTTCCTCTCTCATCACCAGAAGTGTGCATCAGGTAAACTTAAAATAAATATTCAGCTTTTTACTTATCTATTAATGAATTGCAATGAAATTACTTTAATGTCATTCACAAGCAGACAGAAACACAACTCTTCATTCATCTGAATCTGTGAAAATGAGATCATAATGAATTTTACAGTGACAACGCACGTAACTACACATGTGTATTATCACAGTAAAAGGATTTGTTAATTTTATTACTGCATGCTTTTTTCATAGAAAGAGCCAGAATGGCCTACTTAATTTATAGTAAAAGTTCAGAAGTCTGATTTTTTTCATTCCTTTTTTTTTTTTAATTGCAGTGGGAGAAGCTACAAATGACAACAAGTGAGAGGAGGAAAATAGTTTGTTCAGTCACATTCCATGTAATTGCAATTACCTGTGTTGTTTGGTCATTGTATGTTTTAATTGATAGAACTGCTGAGGAAATTAAACAAGGCAATGATAATGGTAAGTATCTTCTACCTTCTTCAATCTTGTTGATAACAAAATGGATGACTTTGAAAGAAGCTATATAACCAGTCACGATACAAAGCTACATCAAATGCTTTAATGCAGAAATAATGAATGCATCAGTTTATAAGCTTATGTATGTTATGCCCCTGCAGAGAGACCTCTACTTAGTGTAATCATCACAACAGCTTAACTAGCCTGCTACTTCTTCCTAGGTTAATCTCCCATTATCTAGATATTTCTAAGGCTCAGACAGAATGATGAGTCAAATTCAAACAGCTCAGTGTAAGTTCAGGTCATAAAATAGCAATTTAATTATATTACCCACTTGAACTTTGATATCCTGTAAAACACAATGAAACCCTTTCATCAGCAAGTTTCCTAATAGGAACTTACAAGAGACCATGAGTTGTGGTAATCCTTCCTGTGGGACTTAAGTAGCATGGAAAGCCATTCCTGCATCCCTTCAGATAGAATTTCAGTGTGAATTCCAAATTGAACTACTGTTTTCTATTTCAAATCAAAGTCTGTTCAGTCTTAAACTTAGTCTTGAATATGATCATGATGATGAAAAGGATAAAAAGTTTTTTAGTTTTTATTTGAGCTTACTTTAAGCACAGTAGAGGAACAAAGGTTGCTACCTTTGTGCTGTACTCTGAAGTTAACATGGAAAATGAAACACATGGAGTTTTGTGCCTTGCTAGTAAGATAAATATTTGATGATACTTTTGATGCTTGCCTTTCTCGCCTTTGAGAGGAAAATATGTAACAAGCCTCAGTAAGTCACAGATGAATATATACTACAGTGTCTTGGTTTGCATTCTTTCTAAATGGGTAACCCTTTTTCTTTTATTTACTATACCCTGGCTTCAGGATGAAGCTAGGACCTGGTAATAATATGTGATGAAGTCAGTTAGAAGTGCAAGGCCAGTGTAGTTTCTTGGATAGCCTATCAGACAGGAAACTGCTGCTGTTTTCTACTTAAGCCACAGCTGCCCCAATAGCATGTACAGATCTGGGAATTCTTAGCAAATGTCGTCTTCTCAAAATATTTTACTGAAACTCAGCATTTGATATTCAGTGTATAACAATGGTAATAAATAGAAATGTTTAAATGTTTCATTTCAAAGGTGTCCTTGAATGGCCATTTTGGACAAAACTCGTCGTGGTGGCCATTGGCTTCACAGGGGGCCTGGTCTTCATGTATGTGCAGTGTAAGGTTTATGTTCAGCTGTGGCGCAGGTTGAAAGCCTACAACAGAGTCATCTTTGTTCAGAACTGCCCAGACACCGTCAAAAAACTGGAGGAGAAGAACTCTTCATGCTCTCAGACCTCGGACGTCAAGGACGCAGTGGTGGTGCCAGTAGCACAGACAGGTACAAACTCTCAGCTGGCAGCTGGAGAAACATCTGAGGTCATGCCAGTTTGACAGAGACAGCATTGTTTCTTCCCTGCAGAATAAGTTGTAGTGTTTTCTACACTACAAATGCTAAAGGAGAGTAGAAATGACTGTGCATTTTTTTTTTTCAGTTAAAAAAAAGAAAAAAACAAACAAAAAAGCATACAAAATGAAAGAACTACAAGGAAAACAGATCCAGCAAAGCAACTTGTTACTGTATGGAATGTGACTGTGTAGTTTCTCAACTAGTCAGCAAGTGTAGTGAAAGTGGAAATGTAGAAAGTGCAATAGAGAACAGATTTAACAGACAATGCCAAACCAATGTCACAAGAATTTTCTTTTTGTTTTTTCAATTGGATAGCTGGGAAAGCAGAAACAGATCTGGTAAAATCATTTTGTTTACAGATAAAAATCTTTCATCTGTTTACTACTGAAAGTTGTACTTGCAATTTATCTTCTTAAAGATACATGTTAAAAGGGTACCAGTCAAGTTACATGCATTAACTGAATCCAAGTATAAAGAGCTGTATCACAGCACTCACTCTCTAAGCCTCATACAGTAACACACATTCATGTGACTGCAATGGAGCCCCAATGTTTGGGCAGCTGTGCAACCAAGAATATTTGAAATATTTGAAGGGTAACACTGATTTTAAATATGCCTGAATTTTTGAAAAGTAAGAAATTCCAACCACTATAAACTCATGTCTCCATAAGCCACAGATTTTAAGTATAGCTGTCAGCAAAATAAGTAGAGGAAGAAGAGAATGTGTTGATAGGTATTTAGAAGAGCAGCTTATCTATTTATTTTACTTTGTAAGAGTGAAACAGACATAAATTGGATACACAAAGTTTTGAGGCAGAACTATAAATGAAAAAAAAAGCAGTGTACTGCAGAATCATACAAAAGTAAACTGCATTATTATCAAATGTCTGAAAAATGATGACACAGAGGGAAGATGGAAGCCATTTTTGATTTTATTTTTTAAGATTCATGATACAGGAAGGTAGACATATGAGAATATATCTATGTATCTTAAGAGAACATTAGTTTTTATCTCCTTGTTCTAAAAAGTTAGGTTTTATCTTCCTCACAGAAAAATGAATCAGTGGTTTCCCTCTGTATAGGTAAACCTGAGGTGTTAGAGATTCAACAATTCAGTTGTTAACTTTGTATTTTGAGCATTCTCACATAAAAATGAACTGTGAATAGCATTAAAGGGTGCACTAGATAAATTAATGTAGATATAATGCTGTGTCCAAAAGGGTAAATTATATACAAAGAACCAATCTTGTTATTCATTTTTCATACCTGTGATGAAAAACAGCAAGCATTGTCTTGGAGTAGCCTTGTACTGGCATGGGCAAGTTGGGGGCCTGATTGTAATGTATATGTAACAACAACAAAAAGTTCAAAGTTATTTTTTGATCTTGTGTTTAGGTAAAGGAGGAAAAGCAAACAAGCAAATAAAGAACCAGAGTAAAAAGGATAGGAGAGCATAGGTTCATTCAAAGGAAAAATCTGCCACAATTAAAAGTGATCTAGACTTCTACAGAAGCTTCGTTATTTCTAATAGTCAATTCCTCTTTACAACCTCAACTCTCTACAACTAAGTAACAGAATCATCCCATTCTTGCAAATATCCAGGCTGCTGAAACTAACATGTATTGGTGTATATATACTTGGCACTCCTTTGTGAATGTGTTTACTGGCGTAAGGCTCAGGGAATACTGCCAGTAGCAGTAGAATCAAGAAATGTGTTTTTTATCAGACCATTATGGGCTTTTGTGTTGGGACTCCTCATGTAATTTGGCTGCAACTAAATGATTGTCATCTGGCTAGATGGGACACAAAATCTTGATGCTTGAACAGGCCCTAAATACATGTTAATTATTTGCTCTAAGTTACTCCAGGTAAGATAGATTAATGTTTCAAGTTTTCTTCACATAATGACATGCACTTTTCATTTGGAATTGTAGAATTGTGAATTGCAATTTTAGCTTCTCATTTCAAATGACAGACTAGAGTAACCAAATAATTTTTCTCTTTACAATTGTGGAGACTTCAGAAGGTCTTCAGAAAAGATGACTGTACTAAGGAATGGGAATGCCTCGTAACTGCACGTGTATAAGATAGTCTGTAAAGGCATGAGTTTACAAAAGTGTAAATCTACTTGCTAAAAAGCAAATCTCATAATATATGAAGTTAGACACTTAAAATTACTAGCTGCATCTAAACGTTTGGAATTCTGTTTACAATAAAACCTGATGAATCATAGCAAAATAGACTGACAAAGAACATTAGTAAGGAAGATAAGTAAGAGCTTTCTGCAATAATCAGAAAGTTTCTTACGAAGTGACAGTAACACTGCTTCTTTAGCTAGCTTGGTCTGTGACCTGCTGTAGCATCATGACCCCATTAAAAGTACTTTATCCCCTATTTTGAGTTTGCTAGAGACTAATTAATATTGGGTTTTTCTTGAACAAGTATAAAATTCAACTCAAAGAAAAAAATACCTGAGGCTTCTGAAATTGCAGCATCCAAAAAGATTACTGTACATTTTTAAAAATACAGTGAAAAACAGGCAACAGAAGAGACAACTTGGAAAATTTTAAACTAACAACTTCTAGTTCCAAACACTGTTTTGGCATTCATCTCAACTACAGATGCAGTTGAGCTTACAGTTAGTTAAATACAAGAATGGGGAAAGACTTCATTTGAAATTCCTCCTCTCCCTTTGAAATACTAATTTGGACAGCAGGAAAAGGAGACAGAGGCAAGTTAGCAGCAAGAGAGATTACAGCAGGTTGAAGCAGTCCTTTAACATTTTAAAGCATTACAGTATTAGCCAGTGCCTACCTTTCCTCTTCTAGGTGCACTGGATATTTTAGAGTTTTCAGAAATTTCATGCAGGATTGGAATATGTGTCTGAAGTAGGGTGCAACCTCTTCCAAGAGGGCAAGGAGCTATTCACACCAACATGCCTTGGATACAGATCTGCAGGAATAAAGAAGATGCACAAATACAGATACTAGGCAGCTGCTTATCAACCAATGTTTTTTTCATTCCCACACAAAGCACAATTTTCTGTATCAATTTAATAACAACAGGATTCTATCCTGCATAAATAGTATACTGATAGTTTTAAGATACATTGTAAGACTTTTCAATGAAAAATGATACATCAAATAAAGATCTGTATCAAACTGCCTGTGTAGCCACAGTTCATCTCAGTCAAAAACTGATGCTGATGGTGGAATTTAGCCTGGCTAAATCCACAAGGGCAGAAACTTGCTCTGAGCTGCCATTACCAAGAAGAGCTTAATCTGCATTTTTGTAATGACAATAGGTAAAGGTAATTTGATGTCAGAACAGATACAGAATTTTAAACAAGATACTCCTAATCTGTGAACATGTACATTTCCTGTTTTAAGATCTAAGCATTAGTTTATTTCAAACTGGCATAAGCATACCATTTTTGACTATAATAAGCATTATGAAGATTCTCAACTAGCCCAACTGTGCCATTCACACACTGCTTTATCTGAAGGCAGTGTTTATTTTTGTTGTGTAGAAAAAAATAGTAATTCCCCATCACTACAAACCATTTATAATTTCTAAAGATGCAATGAAACTTACTCTATGATGAAAATATTTTACTGTGTACAATATTTGGAACTACAACTTTGTGTTACTTTCTCTCTTTTGCAACAGAAAAATTGTATGTTTTTGTGGGTGAATGTGTACTGAAAGACAGAAGGTAAGGGAAACAAAAGTAATATATCTGCTTATTGTTGTGAAAAAGATGTATTTGTATTAAACAAATGATCCAAATTACTGACATATTCTATATTTGTCATTTTGTTATATTGAGCATCACACGCTGAACTGAAATGGCAAGACCATACTCTTGCAAGAAAGGTGAACATATACTCAGCTGTGTACTTAATATTGACAAAGCTACTAGCTCAGACAGGCTAGTTCCATGTGCAACACCTTGGCAAAATGCTCAGGAAACTACTTCATGGTGCAAAAACACTTTAAAAGAGCTACGGTTGTTTAACTTGCAGAAAGGCAGACTGTGAACAGGCTTCAACTCCATAAAGAACTCACAGAAAGCAACTGATTTTACATCCATAGCAAAATGGACAACTAGTACTGGGTTTCAATTACAGGATGATAAGGGGAAGAAAACCTCTTAAGGAAAGCAGTGTCTTGGGATGAACCGTTATATGTGATTGTGGAATGTCCAACACTAGAAAGATTTACACTCGAGTTGGACAATTAAATGGTTTAAAGCTAATCTCACTTTAGATTATCGATTAGATCATGTTCCTTTTTATATTATTTCAGACTTCTACTTGGTGAGATTTTCTCCTTTTCCAAAAACTAAAAAGATAAATTTTTAATGAAAAGAATTATATTATATATATATAATATATNGTGTAAAAAGCAAAGTCAGTAAGTATCCTATCTTGATAAATACACAGCGTTCCAAACAAACTATAAATTTAGTTTTCTGAAGAGGGTTGTATCCACCTACCTGGTATCTTCCTTCTAAGCTCATCAGCTGGGGAGAGAGTGGGCTAAGTTTCAAAACCTCACAGTTCTAGCTGGAATAATTCATCATATGGTTGGTGACTGCTAAGAATATATCTTCAAAACACGAGAAAAGTGTTCTAAAATTACATCTCTACATCCAAGGCCAACAGGTTGTTCATTTCGTTAAAGATGTTTGGGTTTGCTTTGTTCATTTGTTTTGTCCTTTCCCCTTGCCACATTAGTATTCTGCAGTATGAATACTTGACAGCTCTATAGGATTTCTTTCTGATAATTCACACACAGAAACAGTTCTTTTTTCATTACTTCTGCAGTAGGTCAACAAAAAAGTTTAAAACCTAGCTAAACAAGCAGTGAATACATAAATTGCAATGAAGGAAATCAACAAACTCAACAATCTAAGTTGTAAGCATGTTCTTGAAGTGCGAATAACAAATGTAAACAAAAAATAAATTGCTTCAAATACTTCACTGTCACATCAACCACTCAATAATTACTTTTATATAATGCCTTATTACTGATCTGTTAGAAGGAATATGTAACATATTCTTCACAAATCAGTGTTGCAATCTCTAGTATTCATCTGGATAGCTGCCTAATATACTGTCATTCCTGTGACACCTCGTTACCTTACTGCTCATCTTCCTTCTCTCTTTTACCCAATGTGATGGAAAAGTTACTTTTTCTGCAGTGATTCTACTTAGAATTTCAAAGTACATCAAACCTATACCAGTAAAAATTTAAGATAAATCTTCTGAAAGGGAAAATTTGTCAAAACACTGAACACACAGAGCTTTATTTCAGAACAATTACCCTGGCTCAGCTTCTGTCAGAACTTAAAACCTCAATCAAAACAAGCTGAATTCCACAATACAGATCAATTTAACTAAGTTAAAAAAACCAACATGTCTCAAGATTAGCACACATTTCTAAAACACAAACCCAAAGCAGTGATGTGACAGCCTGGAGATATGGCTGGTGTCAGAAGATAAGACCTCCAACCAGGTTTAAGACTTGTAGTCCATCTGAAGATAGCCCACTCACATGTGCTTTAGGTATGCTAAATGTATTCATGTTTCTTCTTTAGATTAATTTAAGAAGGAAAATGCTTTATTTTTTATTACCCAAATAAATTGGTTACGTAAAATATGAAAGGATAGCACAAGCCTATTTTGTATAGAGGGAAAAACTTAGTATAGATGTTAAAAAATAACACTCATCAGTTGAGCTCATTAGCCTTCTGGCAGTCATCCTAGGAGAAGGACAACTCTGATTCCAAACCCGGGCAGATGGAGCTCGTTTAGCCCTGTAAGGCCTTCCAGCTAAGAGGTTAAACCTCCGTCCTAAGGACTTCGCTGCCAGCGTCCAAGCTTGCTAGGCCCTGGCAGATGAACCTTAGGACTAAAGGGTGGGTCCAGCTCTGCGCATGCTGTGTCTCACCTAAAAAAAATCCATAGCGCAGGCTCGAGGGTGCTATCTGCTATCCTCTTTTTATCAGCGTGCTTGGAAAAGGCACTGATGAGGAGTGTGGGTGGAGCCCTGCCTGGATCTTCGTTCGTGAAGCCTAGCCACGACACTCATCAGTAATACTTACTGCACAGCTAAGAAAATACAGACCCAAATATCCATAAAAGAAATCTGGAAAACCCACGTAACTACTGACCATGACAAAGCCTTGGGTTTTTTAACACATAAAACTGTATTGGGGATTAAGTATTAGCAAGATCATCCCTAAGGAATAATTATTTCCACATAGGTAACAGGCATCTGAACTGTGTCTGCTACAATGTGTACAGGTAGTACCTCTGAACTGTGACTTCTGTGCCCAGATAATCTAGTCTACACTAACAGGAAATGTCCTACTTAATGCCTGCTGTGAAATCAGCCCTGGTTTTGCCTTTGCCCTTTTTTTCATATTTTTATTTTACAGTATTAAAAATGAAAATGTACTAAGACTCTTCCAGAGAGACACATTTAGAAGCATCTGAAGAGTTGCTTCATAAAGCATGCCTACTATCTGAAAGTCCTAAGCAACTTAGATTTTAAAACGCATAGCTTTCTCAACAGAGAGGTCAATTGGTGGTTGGATAGATGACCTTTAAAGGTCCCTTCCAACCCAAAACATTCTGTGATTCTATGAAAAAAAAAAAGAGGCATATAAAAACAGACTGTAGGAAATTTTGGCTTCTGATCTGAATTCTTCAGTGCAGAATGGTGAGGACAGTGCAATTATCTCAAATTCTCTTGACAAAACATAAAATAGTCCTTTTTTCAGCTCTCTGTTCCTGACAGATTTGCAGACAAGGTACAAAAGAATAGTTCTTCATGCACTGATGCACCATGTAACTCATCTTCTGCGTATCTATTTCCACCAAATGGGAGAGCATTTCTTACACCCAAGGTAAGTATTCAACAGCCATACCACCCTGAGAAGGCCCGATCTCGTCTGATCTCGGAAGCCAACCAGGGTTGGACCCAGTTAGTACTTGGATGGGAGACCACCTGGGAATACCGGGTTGCCGTAGGGTTTAGATGGGGATGGCTCTTTGTCCAGGTGGAGNTCAGCCTGGAAAAGAGAAGGCTTTGAGGGGATTTTATAGCAGTTTTCCAGTACCTAAAGGGGGATTATAAGACAGAAGGGGAGAGACTTTTTAAGCAGTCAGACTGTGATAGGACAAGGGGGAATGGTTATAAGATGAAGGAGGGGAATTTTAGATTGGAGATTATGAGGAAGTTCTTTACCCGGAGAGTGGTTAGATACTGGCACAGGTTGCCTAGAGAGGTTGTGGATGCCCCATCCCTGGCAGTGTTCAAGGCCAGGCTGGATGCGGCCCTGGGTGACCTGGTCTAGTGACTGGAATCCCTGCTCAGTGCGGGGAGGTTGTAACTAGATGATCTTTAGGGTCCCTTCCAACCTGGCCATTCTATGATTCTATGTCCCTGCCCACTGCAGGGGCGTTGGACTAGATTTTGTGAGATGAGGCCTATCACTGCTCTCCACAAAATCACATACACCTGCAGACATCCCAGTCACCACCACAAGAGATGCATAAATGCTGCCACAAGTTGGTCCCACTGTTTACCAGGGTACCTGCTATTTACATACTAAATGACATGCACTGTCATTACAGGAAAAGGTTTTTCCCACCACAAAGTATTTCTAACAGGTGTCTGGATCCTGACTGCTCTGTGACCAGGGAAAAAGTGCTCAACTAGTCAGACAGATATAAACCACAATTGCTTTGTCAGCTCCGGAGTCTGCATCCTAAAGAGAAGATGCAGTATGAGAAGTAAGGACACAATTAACATTTTAAGTATTTATTTATATTCAAAAATTTTTATCCAGTAATACATATCTTTACCAAATAACATACTGTTTACTTTTGATGACAGATAAAGGGTGAGCTCATAAAAATGCAACTAGCAAAGCCTTTGCAAAAATAGTTAGAATCCATTCTTGTTTCCAGTGATAATTAAAATAAGTTTCTTACAATTCCCTTCAGCTAGTTCAGCTCTTGCATCAGCTGGTGCTCATTAGGCCATCTCTTCTGCTTTATTCAATTCTTCAGCTTCCACATCTGACACCTCAGGGCGACTGCAGGCAGCATCCCTAGCGGAGAGCTTTTTCATTTTGATATTTGGCAGTTTCCTAAGATCACCATCCCATTCTCTTAAAGGAATAATGAAGTAATGAAAAACAATTACCAATAGAAATAGGAAGAAGGAACGGCAGAGTTAATTCACCTTTCCTCAGAAGATGCTAACTCAGTGAGGCTGCTTTTCTAAACTATACTATCAGTCCCACTGCAGTATGAATAAGCACCAACATTTTCACCTGATCCTGTACACTACAATTTTCTGTGAAGAATTAAATACTTTCGTATTTTGACATTCTGATCACGATTCACTTTATCCCCACAGACTACCTGTATCCTCAGTTACTTTAGGCCACTTGTGTTCAGGTTTGACACACTAAACTCCCAGTCTTGTAACAAAAGTAAAAGCAGTTTGAAAGAGTTCCTTCATCCAGATGCTCAATTTACAGAGCTAATATCACATGTACGTAAAGCCTTTCACTATGATTTATGGTAGCTGTTAATCTTGTATGTAATCTTGTACAAGTCATCTTGTATGGCTGACTTCAAGAGGACACAAAATGTTAGTAAACATTAATTCATATGTTAATTATTTCAAAAGGCTGCATGAAGAAGCAAGGGTTCATATAAATAATCATAAGTGAAACAGAGTACTCAATTAATAGAATGTTTTCTTGATTATAGTAAGTGCCCTTCATGGATAGTTTTTCTCAAGGGCAAAGTCAGTATTTGTCATTTGTAAGACAGACATGTTTTTGCTCTACCAAGGTAATAAAACAGCAACTTTTCCATTACATGTCCCAGAACAAAATGTCAATTGTGTATTTATAAACAGCAGCCAGACACCTGTCTGTTCTTTGAGATTTCTGGCTTTATAGCAGCATCCTGTAAGTATGACTTGTGGCTACATTCCTCCCCATAGGAGTTAGTGGTCACATCATTCCTTGCGATAGAAGTCTTTTTTTTCTTTAAAGTATCTCATTTGATAAAGCTATGAGCAAGAGTGCTCATTCAATCCATTACCATGGCACATTGGCTTACTGGTCCAGATGAACTAGCAGCAAGTTTCACAGTTTATGGATCTTTTAACCGGATACAAGTCATCAATTTGCTGAAGATTTTCAACTAGTATATACACACTACCTAGAGGATCCAGGAAAGCATAACTAAGAACTTGGTGCTGTTTTCATTACTTAGTGATAAGTTCTGATTATAAAAAACTTTGGTATGACTACAATTACCATCTGAAATCTCATTTCAGGTAAGAAAACAGTGCAATTCAATTTATCAATAAATCTACGTCTTGATCCTTAAACACTAACAGTAAATGCTAATCCTTTTTGTGTAAATCAGTGAACAGCTGAGGTGAAAATTCTAGGTAGAGAGAAAATATTCTCTCAAAGTATTGAAAAAAGACACTTAAAATACAGAAATTGAAATCTAACTAACCCTTCCAATATTGTAATGATAACTGTCACTAACATTTAGCTTGTAACAGCTAAGAGATGCCAAAATAGAAGCCCCCACACCTAGTCTGCTTTTTCAAAGGACAAATTCTTTGACAGTTTTGTATAAATTCTTTTCTAAGAAAAAAGACATACAATATGTCAAATTCAGTAACACTGTTTCACATGAACAGGTTAGAAGTGATAATAACTTACCTGAAAAATTTAAGATGCTTTCTGTTCATAATGTCTGGGATTTCTAATGGGAATGAAATGAAATTCTATTAGATGTGTTGCATTATTCAATTGAGTCTTATTTTAAAGAAAGAAATGTGAGCTGAAGGGCTGCACATATTATTTCAGAGATTAAAAGATCAAGCAATGAGAATGAGGATCGTATTAGAAAGTTTCTAGAGCAATATACAAACAGGAAGACCTTTCATTGCTAAAGAAAAGGAAGTAAACTTATTATCTATGAACTGTTCCAGAATTCAAATGTACCAGTTACAGAAAATCCAATCCTGACAAATAAGAAAAGGGTGTGGTACTTCATTTTCTCTGAACTGACACATCCAAGAAATCGCAACATTTTAAGTACTAAAAGTTTCCCTTTAAAGAAAGTCCAATGAAGAAACTAGGAAAATAAATAATTTATTATTTGTTTAAAAAGTCTAAGTAACATCCTCAACCAAGACTAAGGTCTGGTTATGCTAGTTTTTAACAGACTCACCCATTAAGTAAAAAGACAATTCTGCTCTGTAGAACTTACTGTAAGTATGCACAACAGAAAAAAAAAAGTAAAGAAAGCTTAGTTTCAAAGTTTACCTAATTATACAAGCTTCACTTTAAATTAATGAGTGCTAAGTGGTCTATAAGTATTTTGAAATGGTTTTGGAAAAAAAATGTCAAAGCCCTTAAGTCACCATTGCAAGCAAGACAGATCAGCACTAGAGTTAAGAAAGTAAGAAAATGTAGCAAACAGTTAAATTTATCATACAGTACAAGAATGTGTGTGCATGTGTGTGCTTAAAATATAAACAATGGCAAGAGTACAGTAAGATGTCAGGTGTTTAAATAGGACACATTCTTGGATTCTGGAACATGAAACTACTTCCATCTGCAATGGTATAGTCTGAGAACAAAGAACAGCTAGTTAATAACAATTAGTCTCACTCCAACACAATTATAGTTTCCATTTTTAAATACCTGTTCTATAAACCATTCAATACTGGGAAACTAGCATTCCAAGGTTGCTGAAATGCCTTTTAAGTACTGCAATAAATGGAACATATTTATATAGACTGTTTGCACCTGTCTCATGAGCTGATGTTCCTATGGATTGAACAGATACAAACATCAATAGTTTTAATGACTGAAAGTTTTCAGTCTTCCCCACTAACAGAAATAAGTGACATACACTCATAACAAAATGTTACTACCTCTGATATTAAAAAAAGGAAGGCAAACATCTTGTAGAGAGACCAATGGGACAGACCTTTTATTTCTTTTTCCTCCTGGAGTAGCCACAACATTCCTACTACATGTGTAGTTTATAAAGTTGTGGAGAATTTTACCTAGAATGCCTAAGCATTCTAATTTACCTGAATAATTTACCTGAATGTCTTGATTCAGTGTCATTCATTTCTTGGTCAGTTCTAATGTATTGCAAGTATCCTGTGTTTAACATCTTCACTACTTTATAGAGATTTAAGCCTTTGGAGCCTTGACATTTTTGTACAGTATAAAGTATCTCATTACTGTCTATGAACAAATTTCACAGCCAGCAGGCTGCTTAGCAAAGAAGATGTTTGCTACCTGTGTAATGATAAATCTACTTTATGTTTTAGCTCTTAAAAATGTGACATTTCATCAATTTCTTAGACTGTCCTTGAGTGAAACCTGAACATACAGTTATGCCTTGTTCATCTATCAATTTTCCCAAGGCTTACAGTAATAAATCAGATCACGCTATCAGTGCAGGTTTACAGATAATCTTGCTACTACAGAATGTATGATGATGATCCACATCACTTACCTTTTTGGCCAGCTAGTCTTTACTATTCAGAACAATTCTCGTCCCTTTACATTGGGCTATGAAGTTACCAATTAAAGAACAATATATGCAAAATGTTTTGATAACAACTGACACTGATTTATGCAGCCTGCCTGTTGGTAAATAGGTAACGTGATACTGCTCACAACTGGGCAAAGAAACATTTACCCAGTACTTTTATCATCTGCTGATTTCTTGGTTCTGATAAACATCAATATTACATTAGGTCCCTCTTGCTGTAACATCCTAGCCCCCATGTGGTAAAGCAGTTCTTCCCTTCTCTCAGGTATTTTACAAGGAGCAATCCCTACTCGGTTTGCTTACAGGGCACAGCTTAGTGATGTAAACAGTGAGTTTGGCAGAAGTGGCACCATGCTAATTTGGGCCAAGTGCTCCAGAAATATGCCGAGATTTCTATTTGTTCCTTATATAAAAGCACGGATCTAACATACAGTTCAGTGTTATTCCCAGATAAACTAGGACTAAATTACAAGACTTCAAAACTAAGCTCTTTCAGTTGCTTTTTTTGCTTGAAAACACCTTTGAAAGCATTTAATAGCTTTTATTGTTCAGGAATTTTTACACAGAGAATATTCTAACAGTTATATCTAGCCCGTCATCCAGAGCTCACCAATGTCACAAGAAAGCAAGCATTCTGAAGGAAGGAATTTCTGTGACAAACCAAGATTTGGCACTTAATTAATCTTTACAGCTTTGGCAGTAGCAAAATCTTTAAGTTATGCTTACATGTGTGTCTGCAGTATGTTGTACAAAAAAAACTACAGGATTGCAATATTAGGAACAGTATTAGAAACGCCAGTCCCACGTGTGTAGAAATAAAGTAACTATATACTGCACAGTAACTGTTTCTAAAGTTATAGTAGAAAGCTGCAGTAGTGCTGTGTTTTCAAATTAATAACACTTATCTTCCTCTTAAGTACCTCCTTAGCATGTACCCGTGTCTAGGGTTTTGCTGCTACTTGTGAACGTCTCAGTTTCCTCTAAAAATGTTAAGTCACAGGAGCACGTTTTTCTGAACTAAAAATGGAAAAACAGGAAGATGGAGGAAAATGGCACAGGAGATAGTGGAAATAGTATTTTGGGAAGCATATATTGTCTGGCATTTCTAAGATGAAATAATAAGCAACCTATGTGTTATAACGTAACAGCAGTGAAAAATTTAAATAAGCATTTCTTCATGTTTTGACTGATGCCTCAGTTTTTGGTTTTGGTCTTTAAGTTTTGTAGATTTTAGAAGTTATTGTAGGTTTAATATTAGTACTGTAGATTTAAGATTCCTATGTAGCAACTTCAGTAGCTTAATGTTTACACATTCTAACCTACTCCCTTGCTAGCTGTTTAGTCTTCTTTTCAAGACAGGACTGTAAGAGAACACCATGGGCTGGCACCAGGAAGACATAAACATTGCAGAAGGACCTTCACATAGAGAACTTTGGAAGGCCTCCAAGGAACAGTACATGTCGTGAGGCAAAGAGGATGAAATAAAGAGGGTCTTCAGACCCCAGACTCAATTCCTGAAGGGGTGTGCCAGAAGGCAGATCGGGGCAGGACTGAGACAAGTGGCAAAATGGGATTGGATGGACATTATTATAAAAATAATGGACCCGAGGACAAAGGGCATGTGCTTTTGTATTCCAGGGGCTAAAGGCTCATTAAAGCGGCTTTTCCTTATCTCCTAAATTCACCTGGAGTTTTTACTCCTCTCTCCTTAAGGCAACAGTTTGGCACCCGAAAGATGGAAATATCTGGATTTGATGTCAGATAGTTTTAATTTTCCTATCTTTCTTCCAAGGAAGAACAAACAGCATGTTAGCTCTCAAACTCTGCCATGAAGATGTTAGTGGTTAACGCCATTTCATAATAATGAAAAAGACAAAGTGACTGAGCTTTATATATAACACAGAACTTGTGTAGAACACTGTAAAGTTAGCACCTTTCCAGTTGTTTTGATGGAAAAGCACTGGACCACATTACTTCAAGTTCTTATGGGCATAAGAAGTCAAAAGCTTCTGTCAGCTGTAGGTCTAGCCAATCCTGTCTCTGAGCATAGGCTTGAACTGGAGAGCTTCTAAAGCATAACTAGAGAAAAGGGGGATATAGGAGCCAATCCTGGTGTGAAGAGCACTCTTCTGTATCTGTATGCCACAGCACTATTTTTTAAGCAAGTGCTCTGTGACAGTCTGCTGAGATGTTTTAATTCCTTCTTGAAGTACACTGTTAATAAAAACATTATCATTCTTCACAGCAGTAACCATTTCTCTCTCCCAAAGCAATGACATGCACAAGAGATTTACTTAAATCTCACAATGACTGCAATGTCACTGCTCTGTCAGTGCTCTGCACAGAATATAGGTTGCATATATATCACATCCTTTAGAACTGTCACACAGAGAAACACTTAAGTCAGGTCAAAGGATGATATGTAGTCTAAAGTTAAAGAAGAAAAACAATGTTAGAAACTGTAGACACTCTTTAAACAAAGAACCATTCAGTTACCCAGTAATGCAAATGCACACGCATACAAGAAAAAACAGAGTTCAAGAATAGAGGGAAATAAACCAACAAATACTAAGTCAGTTATAAAAGCTCCCTCCCTACAGCTTCCAGGGATAATAATGAGCTAGAGTATGAAAGCACTGTTTCCAGCT
Source organism: Bucco capensis (assembly GCA_013396975.1). Classification (NCBI taxonomy): domain Eukaryota; kingdom Metazoa; phylum Chordata; class Aves; order Piciformes; family Bucconidae; genus Bucco; species Bucco capensis. Next base: position 87,714 of record VWZO01007009.1, read on the forward strand.
GATTTCCATTTAGCCCTCTCTCTAATTACAGTATTTAGCAACAACTATTTTCTATGAATGAATGATTTCCTAAACAGAGAGCAAAACCTGCAGCAGCTGTGATAACAAGCAATGAATGATTTGAGAATGTATTTAATACATGAAGTTGCACCATGCTCTCTGAATGCTTTACTTACTAATACTATAATAACCTCAAATTTTGCTTACAATATTTCTGGATTATTCTTTATTTTTATGTTGTGTTTGTGCATTTGACATCTTTCTATCTAGTCCTATTGCCTTTTTTTTTTTTGTCAGCTTTCCACAAAGCAGTAAGGACAAAAGAACTAGAATTTAAAAGAAAAACCAAAAAGGAGATTTGATGACATTCATAGTATCTATTTTCCTATCAGTCCCACCCCCCTAAGAAATCAAATATTATACAGGAATTTATAGATATTCCTTAATTCTTTTGCCACTGCAGGTTATGAAAGTACTAGCACTGGCAAAATTTTTAAGCCTTTCATTTCCTTTATTGGTGCAATATAAATCAAGGGAAAGAGATATATGACACACAACCTAAATCTTGCTGTGCTTTGTATCCAAACCACAGAACAAATTAGATTGTTCATGTTTTACATGACATACTTTTGCTGTTAGGGCTGACTGCATCTAAATAATACTTTAATATTAAAGCCAAGTTCATCACTCAACTCCAACAAGCTTAATTGTTAAAGCAACATACATAAATTTCACTACTATTTTGTACCTGAGTCTCCTCAAAACAACTCTATGTTTTTTGCACTTTCATAATCTTTGTCTTTCTCCCTTATTATTTCACCAGATTACTGCTGCTTCTCTTCAGACTAGTTCCAACTATCAAATTTTCAGTCTTTTATTTCACTCTTTCTCACATGTAGCTTGCATGCATGTGCTACCTCCAAAACCAGAAAATACTTTCAAAAAGAGTTTAAGTGTTTCTTCTTAAAGAAGACTATGGATCTTAAGAGGAAATTTTCAGGTCCAATGCTTATGTTGGGGTTTTCACACATGACAGCTTCCCAAAGATTTCATTAGATAATCTGCAGGCACAGATAGCTACCCAAACGGAAGATAAATGGTAGTAAAAAAAGTCAACAAGAATATAGGATGTTATGGTTTTACTCAAACTTGTGAAAAATGGCAAAGGTTAATGTTAAGAAAGTCAAAGTGCTTTCAACCAGGCTCTTATCTACAAGATTTCAGAGTTTTTGAAGTGTTTGATTATTAAGAGGTTAAGTGTTAGGGCCTTCACACACACACAGCACTGACACTCCCTCTACCACTATCTCCAGTAAAAGGACCATAACTCTTCTACCTGAGAAGAACAAGATGAAAAAATACGGTTTTCTACTTGTGAGTTATCATTTATGCATGTAGAATGAGGCCTGTAGAGTAGCTGTGTCACAGTCACCCAGGATTTCTTCCTGGAATACCTAAATTTTAATATGAAAAATCCAGAAATACTCAAATTTTGAAAATACATCAGTACTACAATTTCTGCTGCGATCGTTTTCCCACACGAAACACATCTCAATCTCAGCAGAATGAAACAGCTCTTCTTGCTGTTTCATATGTGTTAAGCCCACAGGTTCAGAGGCTTTGGTTCTCTTCAAGTTCATGAACCCCAAAGCCCACTCTCTCATGATATGAGACTTGCTGAAGTTCCCCATGCCACTGGTCCATCTCAGTGGAAAGGGGCAAGTCAGGCCACAGGTTTACTCCCAACAGTATGTTTGTGTATTACTGAAAGTGCTAGAGAAAGCTGTGTTCAAAGACTTCATTAGCACAAGACCAGATAATGAAGCCCACCTAGAAAGAATAATTTGTAGAGAAAGTGATTCTGATTATTCCTCACGAGAAAATAAAGACTTTGTGCTAATGCATGTTAAAACATGCATGCTCACTGAAATGCACTGTTAAAAGAAAAAATACCTCATATATAATGAAGATCGAAGCAAGCTCCTGAACAAAACTTGTATTTGAGACAAGTGCATTAAATCAAAAATATGTTATATACACCTGCACTAAAGAGGCAGTACTAGCAAAGATGCATAAAGAAAGTAGTAAAGCAGAAATGAGTCAGATCTCCACCATCTTGCTTATCCTTTTCTTCACCCTGCCCCTCCTCCCAAAATCCTCTTTAATGCACAAATACCTAGCAGTTAGTTAATTCCTTTAAAGAGGCAAAATAAAAATAGTGCCTAGGCATTTCACTTCGATTCTAGCCTTGTGAGCAGGAGGAGGAGGTGTGACCATAGGATTATTTCTAATGCTTTTACATACCTATTCCATAGCCTTCAAAGAGTTGTCTTTCACGTTCTATGGTCTGCTTGATGACAGTTTCCCGTGAACTGTGCTGTCTTCCTTGTCTGCCTTTAATACTGTTTTGTAATTCAATCTGCTCCAATTCATCATTGAATCGACACATATAACTGAAAGAAATAAAATGCATTTATGATAGGTGTAGTCATGCAAAACTTTTGCAAAACAGAATTACTTCAATAATCTAAGACTTATTTTACTAATTGTTTTTATTTTCTAAATTAGAAAAATAATTTCTTACATTTGAGCAATTACTTTAACCTTCAAAGTGGAAGCTCCATTTGGAACTTCATTTGACTAATCTACAGCTTCCATGAGCTTTGGGGGGGGAGGGGGGGGATATTTGCCTTTTTATTTCAAATATGGTTGCACAAAACTCCCACACTACTGTAATTCACCTGCTCCGGAAGACCAAAAATCTAAGTATTCCTAACTTTAGTTGCTGAATTTCACCATCTCAGTAATAATTTTTAAAGTGAAGTTTGTCTTTGGCATGTGTTCTACATCATCTTGCAAACATCCAACCCAAATATAAAAAGTCAGCTTCTACTGCCTTTGCAATATCACTAGCATTGATTATCAATTCACAGGTTTCATGAGTGTAAGAAATGTCAGAGCTTCTGAAAGGGAACTAATACAGTATACCTGCACAATAATATATATGTATTATGTCATTTAGCTAGTAGGTGAAAAGTGGTGGCAAGTCAGATACATACGCCCAGCAGCACAGAAATAAAGAGCTTCTGCTTAGCAGATTATTGCCCTAAAAAATGAACAACCTGAGTACTGTTCAATCTTCTCAATAAAAAACATTAAACATGAATGAGAAAGTAGAACAATATCTGTGCATTTAAGTGTCACTGAATAATAACAACTAGCAAATTCACGCAATTACTACTGTCCAAATCATTTAGAGTTTTCTATACACTACAAAAGCAGAGATATACTTAATAAAAAAACTCCAACAAACAACATGATTTACTTCACTAATTCTAGTGTGAATATATATTTTCAATATACAATTAACCTTAGTTGCAACAAAATCAACTACTTGATATTAATAGTAGTATATAAAAAGTTCTCTGAATCACCATCACTATACAGATCTTATTTAAGAATATTCTTTTAAAAGACAAATCAAGCTTTTAAATGCTGTTTTTAACACCTGACTTACTTTTCAATTAGTTCACCAGCTTCCTTCTTCGTGTACTCAATTTTATTGGGGTCAAGGTGACTTTGAAACCATTCCAATTTTTCTCCTACAAGAATACACTTCACATTAATGATTACATCATCACTGCAGTACCAACACAGACTGAAGTTCTTCAAAGGTTTTAAAATAACCCCCCACTTTTCAAGTTTTAGAATGGCATCACAGACACTGATATTGTGCATACCAGGTATGAAGGCAGCTGTAATAGAAACATTCTCACATCATTTCAGTTGGATTTTATACCTTCCTTACCGAAAAAAGATGTTACACTTTGGACACACTGGAAATGAGTGTTTAAAATATCACTGTGTCAGTTGCTTAGGATGGAAAGTTAAGAAGGCCTCAAGTAGAAAAAAATGCAACACAATGGCTGTGCAAGAGTTCTGGTCATGACAATTTTTAAATAGATTAAATTCAAAAGGTGCAGTGTCAATCATATGAAAGAAAAAATATTCAGGTGTGTCTCAAAGTTTTCTATTTATTTGCTAGCACAATGTATCTCTAAATCTACCTATATCATCCTCTTTCACAAGCAATTAAAAAAAAAGCACGGAGACAAGTACAATAAATACATGTATAGAAGTACAAAACATTTTTGGTTTATTTTGCCCTGTTGTCATGCACACTGACTAAAGATTAGACCCAGTGTCAATCCTGTATATACTACCTGAATGAACATGTCAAGTATTTTAGCATTTCAACAAAATCTATTTTAAGATTACAGAGTCAGATTATAGAGAAAGAAACTCAGAGTATCCATAAAGTTGGTAAAACTTGAAATTCTGCTAAAAAGTTGAATGCTGTATTCAGTAATAGAAGTTTTTGCTCACCAATGATACTCAAACGCAAAGCTTTATCAGTCTTCAACCTAGCAGAAAAGAACAGGTGTGTTAGCCAGGAATCAGTACTATACAAATCATCATCATTTTCTTTCTCCTAAAAAATCACTTTTTTGAAGTCACAATGAAAGTCAACGTAAAATTTCAAACAGAAATATTTGCCAAACTCAGAACAATGTAAAACTTAGTCTGCTTCATCTAAAAATTCTTTTTGGTACAACTACTATCTGTCCAGTTCACCTATTAAATTCAACTGTTTCTTGGAAGAAATGGAAGATGAGATTATGTAAAAAAAGGGAAAAGGAGTTAGATATGAAGTTAGCTTTAAACTCAGCTGTAGATGATGCCTTCAATAAGAATTGTGGTAGGCAGCCTACAGAAGGCTTACAGTAGGGAGTTTAGAACAGTAAGAGCAACCATGAAAAGGACACATATTCCACACGGTGGAACTCCACACCAGCAGACCCTGCTCTGAATCTTGCATGGCAATACAGCCAGCCAAGCATGTCTGCAAATTGTTGCCATGGAGAAAACTATGATGCCATCTGGAAAAACTGCCTGATTAGAATCATATATCATGTCATGTATCTATGCTTTAAAACACTACAAATTACCATTTGCACCTGCAAAGACCACCACATCTTTTATTTACTTCATTTTCTTGGTATATAACAACTAGGATTTTCTTCTGGAAGAAAACCCTTCAGTCTCCAGGTGTGCCAAACTTATTTCCATACAACAAATAATGAATGGTAGGATCAGATGTTGCCTTTTTATACTTTTCATAAAAACCTCACCTCAATGACTGCCAGAAGACAATATTAGCAGTACGATTCAAGTGAAAAAGATTACTAAAGACTGTAGTAAATTTTCTAAAACCAACTGGTCTGTCTCCTCTTATTACGGTTAAGATTGGTCTTCTGCAGTGCAGCCAGTTTCTGGACATCATTATTATTATTACTGTCATATTTCATTGATTACACTTGCATTGAAAAGTATCTGGACAACAGAGGCTGTAAAAGACTTTGCCAACTTAAAACAGTGTTTCTCCCTCCTTTTTACCAGTGCTACATTAAATACAGAAACTCCTTGTGGGTAATGTCTTCCCTTTTTTATTACCTCGTTTGGGCAAAAGATTCTTGACTACGCATCTCATAACTAAATACAATTTCCTTTCCTGTTTATGATAAACAAGTACCAAAGGAAGAAAACAAACAAACAAATCAAAAAAAATCAAACCACAGGAAACAAAAAAAAAAAACATTTACTGATACTTCTACAACAGACTTTNCACACAAAACCAAAGAAAACATTTACTGATACTTCTACAACAGACTTTCCAGTAACATACCATTCAAGGGCTTCCTACCACCAAGGTACTGAACAGTCATCAACATATAAAATGTTCATATGCTCAAAAAGCATTATTGCACACATTTAGCCAACCACAATTACAGCATCTTCTGGCAAGTAAATACACAGCTAAATTAAAATAATACAGATGAACTGTATGAACTTCCTAGATTCATTAACTGTATGTGATCCGGATTTCCATGCTGCAGAAGTGCCTTAGCCTGTACACAGAAATTACACCCTTTACTCACGGCTGGTGAGATCATATTGAGAGTACTGCCTCCAGTTCTGTGCCCTCCACACATTTAAGACACCTTATTTCTATACTATAAGAAGCATGGTCAAAGAAGTACCAGATTTGTAGACAGGACTAGGAAATAAAATATGGCAGAGATTACATGGAGGCTTCTCCTATTTACCACTAAAGGATGTATTAACCTTCCAACCAGAGAACTAGGTTGTTATTTAATAGAAGTAATCTGGAAAACTGTTTCTGCAAATACTTCAACTTCAGTAAGTCATTTTCCATTGAAAAAGTCTTCAGGAAACTTACTGCACTTAAGACCCAAATTTGATGCAACAATGCCAGAGCTTTTATTTAGCATTATCAGCTGCCACTTAAAGACGACATTAAATAGACTTGCAAAAGCAATGAGAAAAAAAAAATTGACATGGGCTAGTTCTATTTCCTGAGTGTAGGAGTAGAAAGATTTCCTCCATCCACAGCATCAGAAAATTTATCGGTTTTTTTCAGAGCTCTGCAAAACAAACCCAAATCCCACTATTAAAGAAACTGAAAGCTAAGTAATTACACTAAAAAAAAAAGGTTAGTGGCTAAACTGACTGTTTTTAAACACATGCTTAACTCCCAATATTTTTTAAAAATCTTCAGATTTAACAAGTTTATCACTAAGATAATAGAGATCCAAAAGAAACTGGAGCCCTTAACAAGCCTTTTAAAGACATTAGGGAAGGAAATAAATCAACATTATTCACATCTTTCAAGCTAAACTGCTCTCCAAGCCAAGACAGTACAGAAAACAGAATACAGCCAGCTGCAGGACATTTTTAATGCAAATTATTTTTAGAACACCACAACCAAAGAGATCTACAAAGTGCATATCCATGAACAACGCTATTTAATTGTTTAAGACTGAGAACTGCACAATGTAGAAATCTTAGCTCATTTTGCTATCACAATATGTTCTGGATGGTCCAGACTGACATATTACTTTTGGTGGAAGAATTCTCCTATGCAGAATGAAGGATTACATCTTTTACCAGCCTAGAGGCCTCACACTTGAAATAGTAAAGAGAGCTTGGAAAACAAAGCGCAGAAATCAAGAAAGAGAGCTTAAAAAAAGGACAGATATCTACATCCTCTTATCTTAAACTGAGTTTCTCTTCACGGTACATCTCCACGCTGTGAGGCCTAAGAAGGCTAACTATCAGTATCTTAAAGACAGTCTAAGTGGAAGGATAGCAACCTACATCCTCTAATTTTAAACTGAGTTTCTCTCTATTAAGCATTTTCAGTCTGCAGAAAAATTGAGGATAAACCACCTGCTCTTTCAGCAGGCTACTTGAAGCTCATCTTTTATTAATTTGCTTGGCTGCCAATATTTAATTGATTTTCATAAAATGGTGCTTTTTCCTCAGGTAACCCATGATATACACCAAAAGATGTTCCACTTGTTTCACTTGGAAGACTTTTGCTGCATTTCAGAGAAAGGAACACAAAGGCTAACCATACTGCTATGAAGACCACTGGCTCTTGAACAAGAGCCTCATATTTATAAATAGGCTGGCTTCTTTTCTGTAAAATTCCTTTTTAAAAAGCAAATAACTTCATAAAGAAAGGCTGAACTAGCACAGTAGACTTACATGTGTTAGCAAAAGTGTTTGAACTAAACCTAAGTCCTCCAAAAAAGCAGCTTTCATAGAGGATGAACCTGTCTTTGAACAGGGAAAACGACTATGGCCCATATAAAAGGCAAAGTGCATTTAGCCATCTTTAAACAGCCAGCGGCAATTGGTAATAGAAGACAGGAGGAAGGCACTGTAGCAACTGTTCTAAATGTACTGCTAGTAAAGATAAGGTGCTATTTGCAAGACACAGGAAGTAAACTTCCTAAACATCTACCCTCATTCATCCTTGTGTAACCTGGTTCTCCAGCACTGAGAAGTTAACTGCTGTTCAATCCAACAAATCCGTTTTTTTAGTATTGCAATTATTGGTGAAGAGTAAAAAAAAATAAAATTAAAATTAATGTGGTTGAACTGAGAGCTGCATTCTACAAAGTGTTAACTGGAGCATATTCTGTAAAAATAAAACCATGGGGGCTAGTGCAGTTAAAAGTCTGGTGTTGTCACATGCTGAGCTATAAGACAATCTACATAGTAAAGACCAGGCACTAGAGTCGACTCTCAGATGAGCAAGTCTCAGTATTAACACATTTGGTGACAAATTTGATTGAGTATGCCATGCCATAACAAATAATCAGTACATTACTCCTTCACTCAAAAGTTTTCTTGTGCATGTTTGTTGGGTTTTTTTGGCAAAGTCACAGAGTAAGCACTAAGAATCAAGCATGATTCAGTTATCTCTTGTGATTGATCACTCTGGCAGTTACGAGACAGGATGAGAGTTAAGGGACAAAGTAGTCAATTCAGCACCAGGAAAATAATCTACAATAAAAACTTACAATTAGTAGTCAGAGAGCACAGACAAAACATGAAATGGCAGTGAAAAGTTCCTGTACACAGGGAAACTGCCCAATCCTCAACATGTGCTACTTGTAAATTCTTGAAGCAGCTCTTCTTGAGGCTACATGACACAGTCAACCTTGTAAAGGGCCCCTTTCTAGCTAGAGCAATCTTACAACTTTGCTGTGGATAAGGTTGTACTGAAAACCTGAACTATAAAATTGCACAGTTTCTTAGAAGCATTTAAACTGTATCCCTATTTAACAACTTCAGATGTATGAGTATTTTGGCTCAGCTCACATGGTTGATTCAAACACTTGTGTAGATTGACAGAAAATGCTGTATGTTCACTTTAATAACTTTCTAAACAAACAATTATAGTGTATCATCTAGCAAGCTGAGACAGAATGGAAACTGAAGGCCAGTCTTCCCCAGCTAATGTTTCCCTCTGTGGAAGGGAGAAGCAAAACTTAAAAGCAGAAAAATAAACTTGTCCTGGAACAGTGGGAAACCACCACAGAAGAGATAACCATTCAGTAGTCTCTCTTCTGCACTAAAGTTTATGGGTTTTCTTTTCTATGAACTCAGCACTTCATCAGAAGAAGCTACACCCTAAGCAAGATTCTTACTAAATACTGGAGTAAAGTCAAACTGGGTGACTAAGCTTCTCACAAAACACTGTGATAAGAAGAAACATAACTCATGAAGACAATACCAAAAATCCAGTAGGAGAACTATATACTTTGTATAAACTTATTTTATGAACATAAACCTGCCAGGTCTCATGGCCCTGCAGTACTAAGTTATACAGAACTTTGTTATCAGCATAACAGTCTCCTTCCACCATCACCCCTTCTCCCTGCCAAAAAGGTATCTACTGTGAGGCTTGATCTGTACACAGATATTTGCCCAGTCAACTTACTTTTCTTTCTTTTCCTGTTTGTGTGCTTCCCTTGCAAGCTGCGCAGCTTTTCTGCTGTAAGGATGGATAACTTTTTTCTCTTGCTTCCCTCCTTGGGTTTTTCGTAACTTTGGCTGTAAAGAGATCAAAGATGCTGCACATTACTTAAGTTAAACAAAACATTAAAGGGAAGATAAGAGCACACATCATGTATAAAGTTAAAACAAGTCATGCATCTCAGAAAGCCCTTAGCTTACAGTAGCAGCTTATCAGTTAGATCTCACCCTCCTCAGTAACAAACAAAATTACTTTAACACGGTACATGCTGTAACAAAACTACTGGCACAGAGAAAATGCTGTCAAAAATCTTATATAGTGACTACTCTCAAAATAGCTACTTTGTAGAAACCTGCAGCTAGGAAACTAAGTTTACCTCTCTGTACCTTTGCAGTAAATGTCCCCATTCAACCTGGTTGTTGCACCTGGGTTTCGATAAAAAGGATTTTCTTGTCCTTCCTCACAGATCATGTGAGGTCCTCATACCAGAGGGGTGGCAGAGGCTTTCCTTCTCTAGCCTTTCATGCAGGAGAGAGATGGATTACTAAGTCACGAAATTAAAAAACACTCTAACTCTAGTTTAAGTTACATTACATTTTGGTGTTCACCTGAAAGCAAGAAGGCTAAAACTGCAAATGTGATGCAGGAAACAGCAATTAATAAGTGGCAATTTTAGTACATCATATTACTTGTGTTTAGGGCTTAAAAAAAAAAAAAAGCCAAAGATATATTATCTTGAACACCTGAAGAAATCTCAAGAGGCACCTTGCACTAGTTTCACGTTAACCCTGCTCCTTACTTCCGCCTCCCCTCGACTCGGAGGTGCTCGCTAGCGGGTCCAGGCCCAAGGCCCTCACCCATCGGCTACCCCGCCGGGAAGGCCTAGGACCACGCAGACCACTCCGGGAGGAAACGCACCCACGCAGCGGGCACGGTCACCCGGGGCTGTCTCCTTCCTCCGGCGACGCCGAGGGGTGAGGAAGGACGCAGCTGTTAAATGCGCGGCCAGTTTAGCGCCGGTATGGGCCCCCACGGCCGACTGCCACGTTCCGGGGCACCCGCCACCGTCTCCCAGGGCGTCTGCAGGAACGCCGGTGTGGCCGCTCCCGGCGGGAAGGGCCAAGTGCGCCGCGGAAGAAGCCCTCCGCCTCCCCAAGAAGCAAAGACAGTGGCAGACGCACCCCTACCCCCATGCTAACCCTCATCTACATCCCCACCGCACGAACCATGGCGAAGAATGCTTCTTCCGCTGCCGCGGTGCACCAGTCAGAACAATCCGGGCGGGCGGCAAAAGCTGTGCGGCGGTTCCGCGCAGGGGGCAGTGCGCGGCGCCACCTGTCTCAGTGACACAACACTACTTGCTATGAGAATGGCTCCTTATTCCCCCGCAAACAGAGCAAGAGCACAAAGGTGTCAATTGGCCCAGGCTACAGAGCTGCTCCAAGGCCGCCTTAAAGCAGGCTCATGTTAGGAAATCACCACCCAGACCATGGGCCTATGGAAAATCACTTGTGACTGTTCAGCTACCAGCACAACAGATTCAACAGAGACATGTCTTTAGGCCTTATTACATCTTGCTTTTCAGGCACCAATAACTCTTTCCTGTCAAGTGTTTTAATTAATTTCTATAATATTGAATGAGAATCGCAGGGAAAACAGTCAGCCTTTGGTTTGGACTCTGACTTCTCACCAGGCTTTAGAAAGGATTTTCTGCATCAAAATTTCCCTGTTCTTGCCAACTTCATCATGTAGGCTGGCAGACTTAACCTTCTCTATATACCTTACCTCTCTGGAGTACTGTAGAAGTACAAGATGAAGATTTTGCTGAAGGCAGGAACCTGCAGTCAGGGTCTGGCATCTCAGCTGTCCCCAGTGAAAAGATCCTGACACCCATGAGCAGAATGCATTTGTTTTCATCCAGCTTCTGTAGGTACACTCCTTACACCTGCAAAAGGACAATAAAAATTATTTTCCAGACTGAAGGTTTATATTGATAGGATATTTTCATTTATTGTGCTGAACTACTAAACCTCAACCTACAGAATGGAAGATCTGCTTATAAATGATAATTAAAAATTAACTGGCACCTGCATATGCCATTATTTTCATTTAGTAATGCTTAATACTGAGGTATTCATTTCATACTACTTTTACATATCACATTCCTGTGAAGATTGGTGAATGCAGAAGTGCAGAATAAAAGTCCTTTTTACCATATAATAGTACTTCAAGATTCTAATGTTTTTAAGATATAATATTCCACAGTTTTTAATTCATAATTCAAATGTTCTCATTACTTATTTTCTAAAATCCACAGTCTAGTCTTGTGGCATGATATACTATTAGACCATTCCTATTCAAGAAGTGGGGTTTTAATGTCCTTCTCCATAAACTTTTTCCAGGATATAATTCCTTTTTATTCTTAAATACTTTCTAATGTTCATCACAAATGTGTCTGTCACCAATTTATGCCCACATGTATTATGTGTTCTTGTGCCAGCATCATCCTTTTAGTTTGAATAGTACTTGTTTCATCCTTGCCTGTGAAAGAAAGTGGAAAGAAGAGTCGTTTAGTTTTAACAACTAAGACTCCATTTTTTTCCAGCATCTTAACTGTCTTGGCAGAAAAAGTAGTGGAATAGTAACTGACTGATAGAGAAGGTGTCTCACAGGGGAAGACATGCATTCTAGTGGAGTACTTTCAGGACTAAGGGTGCCAAACAGATGTAGCTCCTACTAACATTGTTGTGATAGTAGTTCTTAATACATATTGTAGTAGTTCTTAATATAAATATATAATAGTTCTTAATATATATTGCAATCACAAAATTATAAAGTTCTGTATTATTGGAAACACTAGGAAGAGTGAGAGCAAAACTGCCACTTGGAAATTAGGAAGGGCAGACTTTGAATTGTTTGGGAGTTTACTCAATAAAACCCCTTGGGAATCAGTTTTGAAGGGCACAGTAGTCCAGGAAGGCTGGACATTACTTAGGGAGTAAATCTTGAAGGCACAGGAGCAGGCCATCCCTATGTGCCTTAAGACAAGCCGGCGGCATAGAAGACTACCCTGGCTGAATAGGGACATATTGCTGAAGATCAGGGGAAAAAGGACAGCTTGTAGCCTCTGGAAAAGAGGGTAGACCACTCATAGTGAGTATAAGGATATTGTTAGGTTATGTAGGGAGATTATTAGAAGGTCCAAGGCCCAGATAGAAATCAATCTGGCTTTGAAAGTAAAAGATTGCAAGAAAAGCTTTTATAAATACATTAATAACAAAAGAAAGAACAGAGAGAGCCTACATCCCCTGCAAGACTCAGAAGGAAATATAGTAACAAAAGACAAGGATAAGGCTGAGATGCTTAATGCCTTCTTTGCCTCAGTCTTTAGTAAAAGTAACACCTGTACTGAGGGAAGCCAGCCCCCCAAGCCAAGAGAATGGGACCGGGAACAATATGTCCCTGCCATGATTTACGAGGAGATGGTCAGGGACCTACTCCTCCACGTCGACGTCCAGAAATCTATGGGGCCAGATGGGATTCATCCTAGAGTCCTGAGAGAGCT
>VWZO01007020.1:0-13591 GCA_013396975.1 Bucco capensis
CATTACACGTGATGGAGCTCTGCTGTCCTGGCGATGGCTGAACCTCTGCTTGCCCATGGGAAGTGGTGAATGGATTCCTTGTTTTGCTTTTCTACTGTGTGTGATTTTTGCTTTACCTATTAAATTGTCTTTATCTCATTCTATGAGTTTTCTCACTTTTACTCTTGTGATTCTCTTCCCCATTCCACTGAAAGGGAGTGTGTGAGTGGCTGTTTGGGGCTTAGATGCCAGCTGTGTGAAAACTCTTAGCTGCAGATTAGGTGCCAGCTGGGGTTAAACCAGGACAACTCCTTTTGCTGTAACACGCCTTTCATTCAAAATAAAACCGATTCCTTAACTGTTTTACAACGGCTGTAAAGGCCTTATACTACATATTGCTGAGTTTACTCTGTAGCAAGGGCTATGGATTTAACTGTACTCAATTTCATTGAAATAGATCAGGATAAATAATATTCCCGCTATATCAATTTCACTAGTTAGCCATCAGTGTGTGTTCTGGCTTGGCTCAAAAGGAAGCTTCCGTTTTACAAATCGTAACAGGTTATAAAAGGCATGGTAAGTGAATGGCCAATCTAGCAACATTACCTCTTACATGAAAAATACTCACAAAGTCAAACATTATTAGAGAGCAAGGCAGGTTTTTAATGTGAATTTTTCCTGCAAGGAACAATGGAGGGATATTCAGGGAGCCTGACTAATCTACTGCTTCTATAAATATTCAGTATGTTATTGTTGTTAGCAATGTATTGGTGGTGTTAAACTTAACATTTGCTCAATTCTTTCTTACTCAATTCTTTAGCTCTCTTGCTTCTCATTAGATAGTATTTGAATACCTCTCTTTGAGCATTTTCTTTTGCAAATAGCATGACAAAATGTAGAACTTTCTTGGCATTCTAATCAATGAGATGCAGGGTATTTTACCACACAAAGAAAACCCACTTTAAATTGAGAATTATTGTTAGCCTCTTCATCCTTACTGTTGAACTATGCAGGCACTTATCACATTAGTACTGCACAGCCTAGAAAGAGGGTAATTGCATCATCAGTCTCTCTTGGTCTCTGCTTCAGCCCTTTTAACATGCTCATCCTTTCCATTACTTCATGATTTCATTTAATATTCTCCTGGGTTAGAATCATATCAGCAGCAAGAACATGCTGAATTAACAGTTGCTATATGCTCTATTCTAGAATTTCTTTCCTTTGGATTAAAGGGCAATAGACATTTTTTAAATAAATAGTGTCCTTTTGAACTTTTATGTCCAAATAGATGCATATTGAATTTTTATTTTGAAGTTTGAATTTAAAATATAAACAGGTAACACAATCCTGTCTTTAATAAATTACAAAGCATGACTATCTATATACTATAATCCTTTAGGCACACAGTGTACTTGCTTTCCTCTCAGAGGCTTAAAGCTGTTCAAAGGTCTCAACATCGTGGCACCTGCATGCATGTGTATTGTATCTTTTTTTGATTGCGTTTTCTTGAGTGGACAGATAATGCAGTTTCTGGAAAAGAGATATGCTGATTCTGGCTTCCAAATTTACATTAGGGATCCCTGTTTTTAATAATTTCAAGGGACAGATTATTAATTGGTGCAAATCTTTCCTTTTTAATTATATCATCTATTTTCAGATGTCTACGCTTGTCATAACAATAATAATAAAAAATACATACATACATTTAAAAATGCTGCCCTGAGTTCAGCTAGGATAGGGTTAACTTTGCACAAGAAGAGAGGAAGGGCCATATCCAGGACGGACAACTGAACCTGTCACAGGTGAATTCAATACCATGTGACATCATGCCTGCCATCTAAGTGGGGGGTCTCGCATGCAAGGTCTGCAGTTGTTTTTGGCACACACGGATTGGCTTGGTGAGTCTTGTTTTATATTGCTTGTTTATATATATCTTCATTAGTTTTCTTGTTGCCCCTGTTTTTTCTCTGTTCTTGGTATTGTTCTATGAAACTTTCCTTATCTCAACCCATGGGGTTTGCATTTCACTTCTGATTCTCTTTTCCATCCCACCAGGGAGGAGGTGGGGGGACAGTGTGTGAGAGGCTGTGCGGGGCTCAGCTGCAGCTGGGCCTAAACCATAACATCTGACATTTTTATCTCAAATGTGTTTGCTCCCTAGTGGTGTATATATGTCTTTGTATAGACAGAGATAGCCATCATACAAAGTAAAAAAAAGTCTGTGTTTCTAGATACAAAACCTTACACAAGCACAGCCTTCTTCATAATTTCAGGCAAGAAAATTAACATCCACATCTTAATGATAAAAATAATACTTTCATTCAGACCTCACATAGGTCAATATTCTGTCACTTGTATTCATAAAAAGGGAACATTATATGCAAGACAGAAAGAAAAAATGTAGACCTTTAAAAATATTTGCACTTGGGATAGTACAGTTCCCCAATTTCATGACATTTGTCTGAACTTGGTACTAAGATGAGATTAAAGAGGTTCCTAAAAAGCCCAAAATGCCTTAGGAACCTGTTTAGGTTTTTACTTTGCTTGGAGTGTTCTACATTTCTTTCACTACTCTGATGTTGTCCTTCCATGTTACAACTTGTAGTTGCAGCATTATTTCTTCAGAGAGTGATGGAGGGAGCAGGATGGAAGTAGGAATCAGGCAGTGTCTGCCGCATGATTCCTAAGGGAACACATCACTTCAGGGAGGAATCCCCAAAGACCTAACGCTTCTGTAGCCAGCCTGACTTTTTTCTTTAGCTTCCAAATTTTTCTTTTGGGAGAAAGAGGGAGCATGTAGCAGGAAGTAGTAGGAAAATACTCTAGGGAGGCGTGTCACCTAGGAGAAATCCAGGGAAAGCAGAAATAAGTTGTGAGTTGAGACTGCTGGCAGCTAATACCAATAATTTTCACATCCATTTACTGACAAGCTGAATTTCTTTAAAGAGGAGTGTGCATTGCAGTGGAGATGAAAAATGTATAGAAGAAAACTTTATTTTCACAAAGTAGTATTTTTTTCTTTTCCAAGAATTACTATAAAGTAGCCAATTTAATATGACTAGAAATACTTTATGTTCACACAAACACATCCAAGAATAGAACGGATCCAGAGTCTTTAAAGAGTGTTTTCGTTGTTTTCCTTGGTCATGTCTTCCATTTTACTGTATTTTGTTTTTATATTTATATTTTTAACCTTATTGCTTTTTAACTGCGTAATTATAAAATAGCTTGAAGGTTGCACAGAAAGATGCCTCCCAAAAGCTAAATTCATATGATATTTATGTGGCACACCTCCCCTGTGAGGAGAGGCTGCAGGGGTTGGGGTTGTTCAAGGCACTAAGAAGACCTTTTTCTGGCCATTCAGCACTTAAAGATGGGGAAAGTTTTGGGCAGGACCTATTGCAACAGGACAAGGGGTAACAGTTTTAAACTAAGAGTGTAGATTTAGATTAGATATAAGGAATAATATTTTTGTGCTGAGGGTGGTGAAACACCAGCACAGGTCGACCAGAGGTGTGGTAGGTGCTCCATCCCTAGAAACATTCAAGATCAATTTGGATAGTGCTCTGAGCAACCTGATCTAGTGGAAGGTGTGCCTGCTCATTGCAGGGGGATTGATCTAAATGAACTTAAAAGGTTCCTTCCAACCCAAAACATTCTATGGTTCTATGATTCTATGGTAATGTATTTAGATACAAGCTAGCAATATAGACTTGCAGCACAGAAAACTAGTAGTATCCTAGGCTGCATAAAAATAAGCATGGTCAGCAGGTTGAGGGTACGTTGTCACTTTGCTCTTGTGAGACCCCATCTGGAGTACTGTGGACTACAAGAAAGCTGGTGAGGGACTTCTTGTGAGAGAATTCAGTCACAGGAAAAGAGGGAATGGTTTTAAACTAAAAGAGGGTAGATTCATATTGTATATAAAAAATTCTTTGCTGAGAGGATGGTGAGACAATGGAACAGGTTGTCTAGAGAATTTGTGTATGCCTCATTGCTGGAAATGTTCAAAATCAGGGGCTTTGAGGAACTTAAATTGGTGAAAGATGGCCCTGTCCATTACTGGGGAGGTTGAATTAGACAATTTTTAAAGATTGTCTAAATGTTCTAACCCAAACAATTCTATGATTCTATGATTACAGAATTATTATCTTCAGATTCTGCATCTGAGAAGATATTTGACCTTTATAGATCTTTCATTGTATTGCTTTGTCAAGTTGTGAGAACAGCAGAAATGGGTGAAGCAATTAAAGAAAAAAAGGAAAAAAGAAATCCTGAACTGATGAATACAGTACCTCTGTTTCTGCAATGAATTAAGCTCCAAGTGTCCAAATGAAAGCAGAAAGTTCTGTCTTTTGGTTAAACTGCAAAACAGAAAAGATCAAACAGTAAAAGAATAATGAGTACCACTGGATCAGTCAGAACTGTCCTGAGTTTTATCTTCTTTTTAAGTTGTTGATTGGAAATACCCTAAAATATTCAGCAATGTATAGTAATCTCTTGGAGTAAACAATCAAGATGGTAAATTCCTTATAGCATAGAAAGCAGAAGCATTGGAAACAAATACCATAATTGAGGCTACATTAAAAACTCAAGGAATTGCTAATGCTGTCCATTTAAAGTTTTCTATTATGTTTTATAAGTCTCCATTCTGACCATTATACATCTGAAGTATAACTCAAATTACTCTCAATTCATCTCACATGCCAAGGGAGTAATAAGAAACTCATTTTCTACATACAGAAAAATAAATCCAGTAAACCACCTAAACAGTAGAAGTGAGTTTTATTTTTATAATACCTTTCCAAACCAGAATTGCACTGAATAAATCACGGATGCACTGAAGATGTGAAATCCATTGCTTTGTCTATATTTTTGTGCATTCTCTAATTCCCTTAAGTTATTAATAATAATTTCTAACCAATAACCAGTCTGTGGTTGCAGGAAACAAAAAATATAATTCCATTTTATTCTTTTCCACTTGAATAAACATCTGCCTACACTATATTAGGGACACTGTTGTTTTTATCATATGATGAGTATTGCAGTAATGTACTTTAAAATCACTCAATTTAATAAAAAATTTCAAAATGACAGGTTTTCAAGAAGTCTGAAATGAAATATTTGACAGTAATATTGCAATTCTCAATGTCATAGACAAAAGTTAAAAAAGATTCTGGATGATGTAGGCTCTGAATTTACTAATAAAGTCAGTGATATTAATCTAAATTATAGTTATTTTGAAAAGTGTAGCTTCTTAGAGGCTGTGACAGACACCTGCCACACTTATACAAGGTATAGGATTCTAATTATCATTTCTTATGCAAGAAAATTCTATTTAGTACAAATTTTAGGTAAATAGTGGAAAATCTAAGGGAATATTGAAAACCCCATTGAGAATTTAAGCATTTTATCAGCAACCTGTTGGTTTGCCAAGATCACAGGACTGTCAGCAGGAGACTGTACCTTGAAACAAATCACTCATATGCAGAAATTTAAATATCAGAAAAACATTTTTAAAATCTGAGGATCATATCTCTCCAGTCAAGTAACAGATGCATGCCAGGACTTAAGGTGCAGATAAGCAGATCTATGTGAAACACATTTAGCTGAAATTGTCATTTGAGTGGGATTTAAAAAATAATTAAAGAAATGAAATCAAGCCAGATTTTTGCTCAGCAGAAAGTACATGTAAGAACCAAATTTCAAGGCGTTACATCTGAGCTACAGTTCAGATAAAAATATCTAAATGATATCATTGGGACTAGCAAAGCACACATTTTTAAAGTACACAGTTAAGTGTATACTATACAGGGAAATCTATGTCAATCACAGTGGAATAGCACTAGCACAGCCAATATCATTTTTATTTCTATATGTCAGAATATATTTTAGCAATAAGTATTTCCATACTCTTGTTTCATAAAGGATGGAAAAAAATAGAAAACCAAAAAAGGTAAAATGTTTTGGTGTTATTGCCTGGAACTTGTCTTGGAACTGCTTGCTTCAGAATGCATATTGGATCAGATACTGTGGACTAGGAACAACTGAATCAAAGTTAGCTAGATGGGACAGAGTTAAAAGATGTTTTAAGTATAGCAAGAATGATGAAACTGTCAGTCACAGCATGTTAACATAGACAGTGGCTATGCCATGTTGACTAAAATAACTGTCAGTTTCCCTGTCCTTCCTGTTCTAACTGCAACTCAAAGAAGCACCTTGAAAACTTGCAAATCTTTCAGTTTTCTTGTGCAGGAGAAAAAAAAAATCCTGAAAGGTGAAGAAGCCACAAATTCAGGCTACTGGAGTCAAATCAGGCAATGCAAGTCAATGTGTGAACATCACCACCATAGCTAAGGTTAAAAGCAGGAAAAAAAGAGCTGGAAAAGAACATAAAAAGCATGAAAGAAGACAACTGAAGATATGAAGGGAGAATTACAATGAAGGGATGACAATATACATAAAGAAAATAAGCTTGATGTACAGCTTTTCTACTGATTGATGAAAATCGTATTTGTATATGTCAAATGAAATTTAATTGTGGTATTTTCCTGTTAGGATTTTATTAAAATGATTCCACTTAATACTGTTGACTTTTGCATTTGTGACATAAACTACTTCACTGACCATGTTTTATAAATGGGTTTATACTGAAAAAAAATAGCTTTACATCTAAACTTGTGTATGTGATTTGAAAATTACATATCAAAATTTCACGTTAGCACTCAAAAATGCATATTGTTTTGTGGATTTAAATTAACATTTGCATTTCTGTCAAGTGTCTATTAAACTGAATCTAAATGATAAACTTCCACTTTCTCCAACCAAGCATCCTTCAACTAACAAGTAAAGATCAATAGAGTTTTTTGTCATTGTCTTGGTTTGACAAGACAATTTTTAGGAAGACACAGATAAAAAGAGCCTCCCCCTCCCAGGATAAAGGAATAAATATAGAATGAATACCTGTGCACAGCCGAGGCAAAGCGATAAAGAATAACTAACCGTGCAAACACAGAAACAGGTAAGAAGACTTTCCAGGTCCCTCCCCCCTCACCGTGTCACAAGGTTTCTCCCCCCTGCACCCCTGATAAAACCTGCAAGAAATATAGTCCGGTTGGGGTGGAAAGTAAGGTGAGCTGAGCTGAGCTGAGCTGGTGGATGGAGCAAGGGACTTGAATGACTGAAGAGGAAAAGTCCCAGTTCTAGATGGAAAGCAGAGCACTGTGTGGTCAAGATGGTGGAGGCCATGTGGCAGTCCTCTCTCCCCTTTGGTGTGCTGTCTCAGTGAAGGTGCCGGGGCAGAGAGAGTGAGCTAAAGAGCAAGATGTGACATCTCTGTCTCCTTATATAGCAAGCGGAAGTATCCCAGGGCTCTCCACACTAGGCGTGGCTTTTGTCACTGTGATTTGCACATGAAAGCCACTTCCAGATCACTGGGACTCAGCACTGCCCAGATGTGGCACCTCGCCACGCCGGGGACGCTCAGTGCCAGGGATTCTCAGTGCCCCGCCAGGGCTCTCTGGGCTAGGCGTGGCTCGGCTGCTGCTTTAGCCTGCCCCACACCCACCCATTTGTTGCCACGGCTACCAGCATCAACTAGCTGGGGGAGTGGGGGGCTAGGGCAGTGGCAGCAGAGCAGTTTGGAAAACAAAACAGGTTTGGGGGAAGAAGGAGGAGGCAAGGTGGACAGAAAAAACTTCCTATTTAATGTACCCCATCACAGACATTAAGAAGCCAAAGACCAATATGTATTTTATAAACAGCTTACATTTCCATTGTTGGGTTTTTTTTATATTTTTCCAGTTTTAGTAATTCAAATACTCTTTGGCCTTTAGAGTCATTTCTGTATATGCAATTTGGAAAGATAAACCCAAACCAAGAATTATCATTCTTGTTTTTTTTGTATTCAGAAGAATTCCTAATGTGCAAATTTATTCAGGTTAAGGGTCTGCTTCTTTCTCAGACATGTTTACTTCTTCAATGTGAAAGGAAAATATGAGTAAAATGCTTAATGAGAATCATGCATATTAAAAATGTGCATAGATTGATAATATCATTGAAAAAAATCCAGTTGGAAGGATCTGAGAAGGTCTCTGGCATAACTCCAAGGTTAGACCAGGTTTCTCAGTCCATGATCCAGTCATGTTTTCAACCCCTGAAGCATGGGAACTACACAACTTATCAGGCTAGTCTGTTATTCTACCCAACTGTCCTCACAGGGAAAATATTTTTCCATATATGTGGTCTGAACCTCAGTTTATTACTGTTGTCTCTCATCCTCCCAGTATACACCACTGAATAGTGACGTTTAGTTATTTTCTTTAAAATCTAAGTATTGAAGTAGGTAATACAGACAGAGCCTGTCTCTGTCTTTTTTATGATCTCCATAGTTATCCCGATTGGGAGACTACGGCACATTAAGTTGTTAGTGATCTACACTACAGTTAATCTGAGCACACCCAGGCCTATACTGTGTATGAGTTTGAGTCCTGTTCAATGCTACACCACCTGGGTTTCCCAGCTTCTGAAGAGATGTAAGATTATCTATACGTTTCTCTTCTTATATCACTAGCTCTAATAAACAGCATTTTAAATCATATATTAGTGTCTGAGTGCATTTCTTACTAGCATAATAATGGACCAGCACCTCCTGGTGCCAAACACCTCCCCATAGGTGCAGGATGGCTGCTGTTAGGTCTTCCCAAAGCAATCTCTTCACGCTGAAAAAATCCAGGTCCCTCACCTCTCCTAATAAGGTAAGTGCTCCAGCTCTTGCCCAACTTGGGTCTCCCTGCTGATCTCAACCTGAAATATCTGCATCTTTCCTCTACTGGGTGGTCAAAAACTGGATGCAATACTCTAAGTGTGTTCTCACAGGTGCCAGGCACAGAGTATAGGAGAGTTTGGTGGAGACTGAGGAACGAACAGCATTGAGTACCTCAGCCTTACCTTCATCCACTGTTGCTAAATCTCTCCTTCTATTCAGAAACTGGCTTAAAACATTACTTACTTGGTCTTTTACTACTAATGTAACAGCAGAGGCCCTTCTTACTGTGCTTGACATCCTCTGTATACTTTAAATTACCATACATTATGTAAGTCAATAATGAAACAGGCCAATAAAATGAAGTATTGCAGGATATGATTCTAAGTATTTTAAGACTAGTTTAACAAAAGATTAATTTAATAAAACTGGTTTATGCAAGTACTGAATCACCACCGCTGGAGTCAGAAAGCATTTTCACAGTCACTTAAAAGAGTATTAGCTCCATTATTGTGGCAAGAAAAGAACCCACATTAGTTTATCCTGCCATTAGCTTGCTATACAGAAAGATAATGTCCAAATCAAAGAATTCAACAGTAACATAAAATTTTCTAATAGGATTCATCTCGCCAATCTTTACGCTGTAAATTTAGCCTCCAGGACTAAAGAGAGACATCATGTGTACTCCAGGAAGAGAAAAATTCACTTTTAGAGGAAGTGTCAAACACATAAAATCAAACACTGTTCTTGCTCTTTCCCATAATGAGAGGGAGCCTGAACAACTAATTTACATTTAACAACAAAGTTCCAGATAGTAACAGGTAGTTGAGATAGATCTAACCACAATGTATTATATAACCTTGTAAAATTCAATCACAGTGCTGTTCTATTGATAGGTAAGTAACTGCTTGTTTTTCATTCTCTTGCCTTTTATGTTGCTTGAAATCCTAATAGTATGACCTCCAATATTGGTATGACACAAGATTGAAAGCTTAAGAAAAATAGAAATTTTTTTTTCTGTTTTTGTTTTTTTTTTCCAAACGGAAATAATAAAATTGATTTTAACTCAGAACCCAACAAATATTACAGCCATCTAATTCTTTCTCTTTGCTTGAAAAAAAAACCAAACAAAACAAAATCCAGTAATTTCATAGAAATCTGAAACTATTATAAGAAGCAGAGTGGTTTTTTTGGAAGTACCAGCTGTACCAGGAATTGGTTCTACTTTGTGCTTACAAGATAAAACTATTTCCAGGAATAAAATTTTCAACATTATTTATTTATTTATTTTTAATTTACAGCACTTATTGTTTTATTTAATCTTTTGATTTCTCCTCATTTTTCAAATGTTTCTTTTTTCTGATCTTTTTGAAGTTGTGCAGAAGTTACATGAATGTATCAGCAGATAAAAATGTAAGTCTATTACTCTATGTACATCTATGTCTGCTGGCAACGAGGTGACAAATGGACAGGAATTTAGTCTCTGAAAGTTCAATAAGCTGGTATTGTACTGACATTGCAAACTGTTTACCACAAAAGTCTTCTACATCTATCACCCAGGCCCAGCCTTTGCCTGATTCTAATTCTACTGATATTGAAACCTAAAGCCCTTTGTGAGTCATTTATCACACTTATTAAAATGTTCCATTGTGGATTAAAAGAGCAATTCACTGTTACTTCAGAATGCTGCCCAAGGGCTATTCTATGCAGGAAATTCTAATGCTTTATTGAAACAGTGGTTTGGTCTTAATAAATGATTCTTTGCAAAGGCATCATGCTTTCTATTGTGAAAAATGATGCTGGCATTTGAAAGCTGGCATCAGTGCACAATATTATGCAAATCCCCTTACTTATTACTGCATTTAAAACTGGCCTAAATACTTCACACTTAATATTTTAACAAGTATATGTCAATTGGATTATATAGAAAACTGTTAGTAAGGAATGGCTTTCTGCTTACTATACTATAAACAGGAGTCCAGTCCTTTGCAATATAAGATAAATTATACATTCTTAAATACTATCTAAAGGATATTCTTTCCCCATTAAAAACTGACATAATCAGAAACCTTTTCATGATTAGTGGCCTAAAAGTCTTAATCTTGTTCCTTCCAAACCCAAAAACTCAGTGGGAGCAAAGTAAGCCCATTAAGTGACTGATTTACTTTATGTATTAAAGTAATTATAGATCTATGTTTGAGAAAAAAATATTAATATTTAGATGGTTATTATCTAAAATATGTTGTACATGATTGATCTTTATACATGAGAAGCGTGTATAAAGCATGTATATTCATTCAACACAATGAATTTACTTATATGCTTAACTGCCTGACACTTCCTTTTTGCATACTTAAAGTCCACTGTTACTGCTTAATGACACTGCTTGTGATAGGTGTTGAGAAGAATTTGTGACCCTTTAATGTATTATTCCTGTATGAATAATACCTTTATTTAGAATGGTACTTCAGCAGTCAAGGTGCTAGCTCCAGCTTTCAAACTCTGAAACTAATTTTTGTTCTGCCAGTCCTTCACTGCATCCACGACTGAGTCACTCGAAAACAGATTTTTCAAGACCACTTGAATAACTTTCATATTCAAAACACATATATGTATGTTTCATATACACAACAATCTCCCTTTTGTGTCCTACTCTTCTCATTTTTAAACACTCAAGAGTGTTTCAAGAGTAGATATTACAAATGTTCTGAGTGTCTCAAACTCTATATGTAAGTATAAAAAAACCACCTGAGATCAACAGATTCATAGTAACTTAGATGAGATTGCAGTCACTCGACCTCCTTCAAAAACATGGGAAAAAATTATTCATCATTCTCCTTGTTCATCACCATTATTTTTAAAAAGGATCATGGAATATGGGAAGTAGAGACTAAAGCTCAATTTTGCTTTGCTTTGCTTCACACGCGTGGCTTTGCCTTTCTTTATTTTGCTTATTAAACTGCCTTTACTAAAACCCACGGGCTGTTTCCATCCATTCTCTCCCTCTTGTTGTGCCGTGGGAGGTGTGGGGCGAGAACGTGATAGAGAACCTTGAATACATCACCGCAAAGTTTTCACTGGGAAGATTTCCAATAAGCTTCTTCTGGAAGAATTTTCATACACAAATGACAACATTAGAAAGAATGAAAAATGGAAGTCATATCCTCTATAAAGACATCCTACATGTAGAAATACATACACTTTAAAAATATAAATTATATATTTTTCATAATCAATATGTACTATATATAGATAAATAGTCATTAATATACCTATTTCATGGATTATTTACTTTTTTATGTTATCTAATTAATGAAAAATATTGCTTTGCTTGATGAGAAATACACATCTGTGCAATGAAACCCTGTCATTTACTACAGTGCAAAGGCAGAATAAGACAAAATAGTTAGTTCCTAGATGGCTGTCTTTATGTTCTAACATCTGTTTAAAAATATAGATGTGTAAGGTGAGAGGAGTTAAAAAGCTGAGTAAGAAAGGCTATTAATTTTATAAATAACATTACATTTACATAGCACAAATATTTAATATTTAAATAGCACAAATGAGAAGTGAAGAAATAAATAAGATTGAACTTCAATCCTTGCCTTATACAGTGGATATGTCTTTTTGAACTTGTAAGAAAACATACATAAGCTGAAAATTTACCTTAAAAAATTACTGAAGTTATCTACAGACCAAAAACATGATCCAGTTCCCCCTGGAGAAAGTGGGAAGATTGTGCTAGCTTCAACTTGTGTCTGACCAGGATTCAAACTCTGATATTGTACAGAAGCAAATTGTAGCACATGATTTCCACTGGAGTGAACTAGACAGTCTAGTTCATGACTGTAATTAGGGAGGAAAGCATTTGCTTTAACTACTAGGTGTCTTGGGTACTGGTCTCTTCTGCATATGTTACAAAAGAGGAGATACAATCAGTATGTGTAATAAAAAGTCCAATAACTGCATCACAACAGGAGTATTTAAGAAAATATCCACATATTCGGTATTATATGTATCAGCTGAGAAAGAATGCTGTATTTTGTTTATGCAGACAACATTTTCCCAGGGGAGTGACTGAGCCAGCAGAATTTTTGCTACCATATGTGTACTTAAACTCCCATGTAAGATATAAGGAGTTCTGAAACCACAGCTTGGGCAGAGAAAAAAAACTTGTACATAGTAACTTTTCAAACCTAAACATTTTCTTTAACTTTGCATAAAAATGGCAACAAATGGCAATCTTAGCAAAACTGCAGTTGAAAACATATTAAATTTACTGGATTTGCATCTCTCTTAAAACATTTGTGGTCTGCACCTGATTTTCAATACTGTTTAAATTACTATTTAGAAAATAAATTTGATTTTTATTCTGAACATGCTTTCTTTAATTGTGTTTTGTATTTAAATACCAGATAGTGAGGTATTGTTGTGAATAAGGTACGATACCTTCTTACACATGCTTTCCCAGTTTTACCAATGCTTAGGAATACTGAACACTAACTGCCCTAACTGGGTCAGAACAATGGTCTATGTCAGCCTCACTCTGTCTTGCAGAAGGTAGGATATAATATCTATTCCAAATGAAATTGGCAAGAGGTGCTATTTAGGAAGAGCAGTTAAACCCAGACATTTTCTGCAGCTTCCTCTCCATGGGTCCTCCAGATGTTGTATCAAAGCTCTTAGTAAGCTATTTCTTATAGCTAGTGTTCTTACTATCAGTCTATTGACTTGTTTGCTGATTTGTTTAGTCTTTCTGAACCTGCTAATATCTTTGGTTTCCACAACCTGTGGCAAAGCCAGGTTCCAAAATTCACTTCTACTTGTGTGAAAAAGTACTTTACCTCT
>VWZO01007021.1:0-112983 GCA_013396975.1 Bucco capensis
TGTGGGGGCAGAGTGCGGTCCGCAGTCCGGGCTGCGGGGCTCCCGCCCCTGGAGCCTTTCCGCAGAGTGGAGCCGAGGGCGCGCAGGAGGCGCCCGTCGCGGAGGACACGCAGCTTACGCCTGGTCGAGCACTCCGCGGGCACTGCCGCCTCGCAGATCCGGGGCGCCCCTGGGCCTTCCCAGCACTTGCCCACGGCTCTTTGGGGCCGGTTCCCTACCTGCATGCTGTGGAACTCGGAGACTGCCTTTCTGGAGGTGATCTGGGGCCTGCGGCCTGGCCGGAGTGCCCGACGATTGCCCGGGTAGCAGAGGGCGACCCTGCTCGGTGTGCAGAGCTCGCCCAGATTTCGGGTTTATTTGGAGAGTGGCATGTAGCGAGGCTACTCTGGTTATTCTGTACAGTGGGAGAAAAAAAAAAGGCATTCCCATAGAGAGCTGGCAAACGTTTCTGGAATGAGGAATTGCTCGATCATAGGGCTATTGCTAGGGCGTATTATTTATTCTCGTCTCTTTTCAGCCTTTGTGACCCGGTTTGTGCTAATCTATGTAAAATCATATTTCACGGAGAAAAAGAAAATTAGCAAAAATGAGCCCTCGAAGGCAGGGCGGCCGCGGGTCTGGCTGGTGTTGTTTGTCGCCCGCTCCTTACCCCGCTTTTCCCTTCCAATGAAAATGAACGTTTTGGTGGGAGTTGGAGACAAGGGAACAGAGGTCACTTTGTGTGCTGCCTTGCTTCCCAAAGAAACCGTACTTGGTTGACTTCTTCTCTTCCTGCCCTATCCCTTTGCTTTCCAGAAGAGCCCTAAAGTGTCTCCCTTTCATAAAATCGGCTACTGAGAGATGTTTTATTTGCGCATCTCTCATTTCAGTTTGTCTATGGCGCCCTGACACAAGCGGGCAGTGTTTGGGCTTATAAGAGAGGGAAAATGAGGTGATCGGGACTCAGGCTTTGAATTTCGTGACGGGGTTTGATGCCATCTGTGGACTGCTGGAGCCGGGCAGGCAGATCCACTCGTGCGCTCGAGCGTGTGAATGGGACTTGGCTTTCCTAAGGGAACCCTCACCCGCTCATCATCTGCCTGAACGGCGGCCAGCCAGCAACGCTCCCTCTAAGGAGGAGCGACCACGTTTTCCAACCCAGGGTGCCCAGCCGGGAGCCTGCACCCTGCGCTCCAGAGGTTGCCTTCCCCGACGGCAACTGTACCCTCTCCGGCCGCCCGCGGAGACCGGCGGGAAGGGCGCCGATGCGGGCGGGCGCGCCGCGGGGCTTCCTCCGCTCGGGGCTCCGGCGGTGGGCAGGCGCCTGACCGGGCTGCGCGGCCCCAGGTGATCATCCGCACTACCTACTTTGCCTCATCGCCTGGTGAAAGGGTGAGGGGGAAAACTGGCGATATTTGTACAAAGGCTGCGCTCATCTCTCCGTGCTGGGAGGGCTCTTTGGAGAGATCTTAGGAGCCTTTCCGAGGGGCTGATATAGATATAAGGACATTTCTACATAGCGTCACGTGACATAATTACCACTAGAAATCAATCAAGATGAATTGCACGTCAGCACACGGTGGGGATTTTTTCTTAGTTGATCCTGTCCAAACCCTCTTGTGCAATAGATGGATCTTGTTCAATGCATTGAAGCCTCCTGGTTGCTTGCAATCGCAAAAAGGAAGACATGACTGAGTTTGACGATTGCAGTCACGGCACATCCAATATGTATCTGCCAGGGTGCGCTTATTACGTCTCACCCTCAGATTTCTCGACGAAACCCTCTTTTTTGTCGCAGTCGTCGTCCTGTCAAATGACTTTTCCTTATTCTTCTAATTTACCTCATGTCCAACCTGTGCGTGAAGTAGCATTCAGGGAATATGGATTAGAGCGCAGCAAATGGCAGTATAGGGGCAGTTATGCTCCTTATTACTCAGCTGAAGAGGTGATGCACAGAGACTTTCTGCAGCCTGCGAACAGGAGGACGGAAATGTTATTCAAAACGGACCCTGTCTGCGGCCACCACGGACCGTCTCCCGCCGCCTCCAACTTCTACAGCTCGGTGGGGAGGAATGGCATCCTGCCGCAAGGATTCGACCAGTTTTACGAGACAGCCCCCGGACCCCCGTACCAGCAACACTCGGAGGGTGAGGGGGACGGGGACAAGGGCGACTTGAAAGCCCAGAACAGCACTTGCAGTAAAACACCTTCTAGCCAAGAGAAGAAAGTGACACCAGCAAACAGCGCTGATTCCCCTTCTGGTGAGGCTGGTGCAGAGAAGAGCAACAGTTCAGGTAGGTATCAGTAGTAAATTGGGGGCAAGAGTACAAGGCCAACACTTTGTCAAGCCGCATTTTATGTGCAATTTTATAAGCATCCAAAGGATTTTATATATCCTTTAAGATTTCCTTTACCGTTGTAAAGCGTGTTTACGATAGGAAACCAATTTAGGTGGGCTTAAGGTATCCTTGGAAGAGGATATTAATTGTTATTAAATTGCTGATTTGGCGCGGGGGAGACGAGGAGATTTCGCAGGTAGTGCTCAGCGCTGCCTTCGGTTTTGGGTCTTAAGATCTTCGTTTGTTTGGGCGGGGGGGTTGGGTGAGAAGAGTTTGAGAAACTTGGAATTTTTCCAGCCCATTTAAATATCTGTCTGTATTGCTCGGGGTGCTGTCCTTCAAGGAGAACTTGGGAAATACTCGTTGTTTTGGTTTGTTGGGTTGTTGGTTTTTTTTGTCACACAGATAGTAAATACCCTAGGAATATTTTAAATTTATTTTATTTTTTTCTTTTTAAATGCTAGAGGACTGCTTTCCAGGCAATGGGATATTGTCAAGGTTTCTGATCTTTTTCTAGCTAAGCATATTCATAGCAAGAGCGTAAATCTGTTTCTTCTCTCTTGAATTTTAGCAATTCCCCAGCGATCAAGGAAAAAGAGATGTCCCTATACCAAATATCAGATAAGAGAACTGGAACGGGAATTTTTCTTCAACGTGTACATAAACAAAGAGAAAAGACTGCAGTTGTCCAGAATGCTCAACCTCACTGACCGGCAAGTTAAAATCTGGTTCCAGAACAGAAGGATGAAAGAAAAGAAACTGAACAGGGATCGACTCCAATATTTCACTGGGAATCCCTTGTTTTGAGGAGGGAAAAAAATAGGAAAAAAAAAAAAGGAACCTTTTTTTTTTTTTTAAAAGAGAGAGAGTGAGAGAAAAGGAAGAAAGAAGAAAAACAAAGAACGCCTCAGTCTCTCTGACCAGCCATCTGAATGCAAAAGTAACTTGGTTTACATGACACATCCACCCTGCGGAGCTCAAAGTTTTATTTTCATGTGCAACTACGCACACTGAATAGTCACTGGAGATTTCGGGGCTTGGAAGAGCAGATTCCTGATAAGGGAAAACTAGGGTAATTCCAACTGTCCACTCTCAAGTGTTTCTCGCCAAAGGTGCTTTTTTCCTTTTCCCACAGTACCAGCAATGGACCTGCAGTGTGTCTGGTAGTTTTCGCTTACAATTCATTGAGTTCGGGGGGCTCTGTTGTTGATTTTGAGCTAGGGTAACAGTTCCCTCCCTTTAAGTGAATGCAGTTTATTTATGAGATGGTAAATGTACGTTGGCTATATATAAAATATATATATATGTTTCTATTGTCATCCAAAAGCATGGGCCGCTGTCTTTTTCATGCGAATAAATGGTTTCTAGTAAAGTTAAGGTTATAACTTCGGTGCACTGTATGGATTTCCATTTGGGAAGGATCCTAGCATTTCCCGGGCTAGAGTCAAGTTCAGTTAAATAATAAGAGAAAGAAACTGAGTCGGATAATTTTAAATGTATTTTAAATAATTAATAGTTTAGATGGCTAACTCTCCTTTTGTAGGTATGCGTAACCTTCCCTGCTTGCTCTGAGGCATGGCCAACATGGCTGGCTGCAGACCATCACTTCTCATGGTGCTACAATTAATACAAACAACGAAAATGCTTTTAAAAAATCTGGTTAGGCTCCCAACAAGTGAAGAATCCCCAATGCCAAAGACTGTTTACTTGTTACAGAAGAGCAAGGCAGAAAGACGGTAGGCTCAGAGTAAGTCAGGCAAGAGGGAGCTATAAACAATTGGCACTAGCGAGGGAAAAAAAGATGGAAAGAAAAGAAAACCCCTTCGGACTCAGAAGGGTGGATATCTTAACTGTGATTGCTCGTCAGGGCGAGCAGAACCGTTGCTGGCCCGGGGCGCAGCTCGGTGCCCAGCCGTGGCTGGCCCTGCGCGGGGAGGGCAGCTGGCGGAGGTCCGATCCGCTCCGCGCATCGCCTCCCTCTTCGCTACTTTATCCTGCGTGACCTGGAGGGGCTGTTTACAAAACCTTGAACTGTCTAGACAACACCATAAAACCCGAGCTTCTAAACAGCTTAATTGGGTTATATTATACACCTTCTGGTGGGTGAAAAAGAGATTTCCGCAATGTGCAATAAAGGCGAGGAGTGAGAAAAGAATTTGCTTCTTTTTTTGAATAGAACGAAGCGGCTCTCGCTACGCTCGCACGCAGGGAAGGCAAAAGTGCCTAAATTAGTCAGGAAAAGCCTGAGAATTCAAAAAACCGAGAGGTGGAAGCAGAGGGAGGCATGACTAAAAAAAAAAAATTTTAAAACCCTTTAGCAACAAAAACATAAGTGTATGCCTTTGAACTTCCAAAATGTCAAGGTCATCACCTTTAACCTTTCTGAATAATTAGGCGCCTTAAGGTTCCTCTGTTATTTTCAACCACCACCCACTTCTCTCTCTCTCTCTCTCTCTCTCCCTGTCTCTCTCTCCCTCTCTCCCTCTCCGTCTCCCTCTCTCTCCCTCCCTCCCTCTCCCTCTCCGTCTCCCTCTCTCACACACACGCACAACCACACACACACTCATTACCGCAGCACTGGCCAGATTAGCAAATGCATCATAACGCAAAGAAAATCCATCTGGGTCGAGGTGAGGTCTCTGCGGCGTGCGGGGAGCGTGTCCCTGTCCGGTGCCAGTCAGCCGGAGCACGGCGGGCTTCCCGCATCCCTCCCCTTTTTCTTCCGCCCCCCGGGTATTTGACAAAAACCCCCCCCCCCCCCTTTTTTTAGCTAAAATAAAATAAAAGTAATTTTATTTCCTAAAAATAATAATTAAAAAATGCAAGCACTGTAGGAAATGCTTCGTAATATAGGGAGAAAAATGGTAGTGCTATGTAGTTTCTCTGCGGATGTGCATTTCCCCCCAAAGCCCCCTAATTAGAAATGCGCGAAGTCGCGGAGAATTTCTCAAAGCATTTCGCCTGACCTTATAGCAAAATTCTCGCTTCTCTCCCGAGCCTTAATCCACAGGGCGAGAACGAGTCCTTTGGTTTTCTGTTCCCCGCAGTGCTTTCAGGCTGTTTTAGTGCATTAATGCGCTTTTAAAACTCTAATACAGCGCAGAAGAGGGCCATGGAACCCGAGACATCCCAGTATAAATCTTGCAGAAATACTCAATGATCGCATTTTTAAGTTTCTATTTAAAAAGAAAGGAAGAAACCCATGACTGCGCGCAGATGGAGCTGCGGTAAAGGACCCGGGAGAGGAGGGAAATCCCGGTGCTCGGCGGCCGGCAGCCACCGGAGGGCGCGCCCGCGCTCTGCGGCGCCACTGCCGCTCTGCCGCGCCAGCCTGCAACCCCCTAATAATGATTCCGCTGCTAATAAAATATCTAATATATAAGTAACGATAAGATTTCGAGGCCTTCCAAATGAGAAAATAAAGCATCAAAAAGATTTATTGAACAAATAATCCATAATCGTGACGTGCTGGAGAAATACGCCACTTTAAAAAATTTTTTTTGAGTCATAATCTTTTATAATGCATCTGAGCTTTAAAAAATATGCCATAATTTCAAGGGGAAAAAAAAGACAAAAAGAGGCCCCAGTGATATTTGGAATTCGTTCTCTCGAACCAAAACGTGGACGGAACAAAAACAGTATAAAACCCCATGTGTTTCCACAGTTTATCTCCAGTCTTTTCTCAAAAAACCCTTCTAGATACAAAAAGCATAATTTAAAAACATTTTATTTAAAGGACAGACAAACATTAGATTCCGAGTGTGCTTATTTTTTATTAAAAAAAAAAGAGAGAGAGAGAGAGATTAAAGAGAAAATAAGGTATTTTTAATATCCGAACATCACCTTGCCAAGGCATTGCTGAATGAAATTTCTCTCCTTAAAAGTGCTATTGAGATCTATTAAAATGAAACTAGAGATTAGAAAATTAAAGTGAATCTTATGAATTTCCTGGACGCTCTCCAGTGACCGAGCATGTTCCGTTTTTCTGGCTTTCTGGGGGGGGGTTTGTTTGTTGGTTGTTTTTTTTTTCCTCCCGTGCGCGTTTTTTGGTCAGAATTTTATATAAGAAAGGGCCTCGCGGAATTCTGCTTATTTTGCAGAATTGATCGAAATCTGCTTCACGTTCTCTCAGTTATGTTCCACAGTTTTTAAAGCCCCGTCTCTCCTGAAAGCATTTGTTGGCACTTTGTCTACTGGGTTGTTGGGATGGTTTGGGTTGTTTTCGGTTTGGTGTTTTTTTTTTTCAGAAGTTCATTGTTAACACTTTCCTAGAAATAGCCTTTCCGTCGGTAATCAAATCGCATTGTACAAACTGAAATCTTTGAGTTCCCTGATGCCAAAGACAGTCCTTGCTGGCGCAGCCGGATCCTGAAGGAAAATCCCCTCGTTTCATGGCGGAGATATACATTTCGAGAGGGAAGCCTTTAGCGAAGTTTTTGTGTGTGTTTGTTTTTCTTGGTATGAGAGCGCTCGTTGTGAGAGCACACAGCAGCCTCAACCCCATTAGGCTTCATTCGAGGGGCTTTAACCTCTTGCAGTGACAGTGAGGCCAATCTCAGCGAATGCGAACGATTGATGAGATCCAGGATGTGTTAATTAAAAAAAAAATTATATATATATTTGCATATATATGTACATACATATATATATATATGCCGGAATATGGAAGCGCGGCTTTCTTCTTTTTTTGAATCATCGGGTAAATGTGATGATTCTGTGCGAGTCTATAACCTCTTCTATTTTTTTTTTTTTTTTACTCCTTCTATGTTTTATTCCTTTAGCTAGAAAAGTCTGTGAGCTACTTCCAAATGTCTTTAGGCTTGTCCTGTAAGGGGAATGAAAAGGGTATTTGCTTATTTTCTGATTAAACTACAAATGCGTCAGGAACGTGCTGAAAGGTAATTTTCGAGGCTGAGCGTTGCATCGGCGACCACTCTGCACACTAAAATCTCACCATACCAGATAGGCATTTCTTGTCCACAGAAATCTAGAAGTACAATAGAGGAAGGGCTGAGGCTTCAGGAGAAACTGGGAGTACAGTCTGCTACTGTGCGATCCACCCTCTCAGAAATGACAGCTTTGAAGAAATGGGCAGCGTGCTAGCTTGTTTATTTTATAAGGTTTCATATTTAGCAAAAGGCATAATGTCATCAGTATGTTCCTCCCCTCCCTCGGTCAAAAAAATCCAGACAATCTGAGCCCTCAGCCCAGACGCCGTTTCTTTCTATGAAAATATGGCACATAGAAATCTGGGCAACGTGACAGTTGCCTTATTAAAAGAAGAAAGGACACAATATGGTAGCCAATTTTTTTTTTTTCTTAAATAAAAACTATCCTTCAATCTCCCTGCAATATAACAGCCTGGCATAAAAGATATAATCCGCACGTTTTAAAAGACCCTAAACAAAATGCTGAAATCGAGTAAATGAAAGGAATTTTACTAAAAGCTTCCTGGATTCCAGCCTGTTTTTAAAGTGAGATATTTCTCACACTGCCTCTGTTACTGAAGGCATCTGCAAAATATCTGGCTTCTTTTGTACCTCTCTTCCCATCCCCCTCCCATAATGAGACATAAACACAACAAATTGCAACTGTGAGAATCCTCAGCACAGCCGAGACAAAAAATAATCATATTACCAGTAATAAGGTTTAGGAAGATAAGGCAGTGAAAATCAAGCCCTGCTGCCACGTCTGGTAACCTCAAGTTTTTAGCCCTGACATTTTCTAGAGGAGAAAACTGTAATACCCACCTATGCTTTATTACAAACAGTAATTTACATCTGCATAGACCCATTGGCTGGGTATTTTTTCCTCTCTGGTTCAGAAAAATATGGGGTTCTGAGAGCAAAACCTTTATATTAATGGAGATTGTATATCTCATTTATTGCACAATATTGATTTATTTATTAATGTTAATTACTTGATTCCATTTTAATATGATTTAAAACAAGAGTGACATTAAATGCCCAGAGCCTAAGTCTCCAGTTCCCCAGTGGCTCTCGCATGTTTATTCAACTTCTATTTACATCAGACTTAAACTTTCCTACTGTTCATTTTCAATAAAAAATTGCTGCCCATTTTTAAAACCCCTCATGATTTATCATGAGCGAAGGGTCCTACGAAGCCGTTTGCTAGTCCTGAATACGATATTTAAAATCATTATCATCATCACAGCCATCATCTGAGTTTCCGTGTAGTGACATGCAAGAAATTCATATTTTCAATTTAAGAAATCAAAGAGCCCTCATGTCTAATCAGGAGCCAAGAAGTCAGATCCTCTAGCACCAGCGAGGCTGGCGTGGAGAGCAGCTCAGCGTTTCCTTATTGTTTTAACTTTACTATTGGGCGAAACCCGCTGCAAACCTCTAGGCTGATACTTCAACGGGGATTTTTCTGGGACCCCCTTTTTCTTCAGGTGTAAATAAAGATCATGAAAGAGCCATTTGATGGGCATAAAATTCCTGATTAGATTTAACAGTCAAGTATTAAACTGCGTCAAGGAAAATAGTATTTTGTTTCTTTAAGCCCTGTGGGTTGTCCTGGCCGTTGTGGAAGAAGAGGAAATTGCTAGAAAGTGGGGGGGTGGGGGTGGGGGTGGGACGCAGAGCTCGGAGGAGCGTCGCGGGTTCGGCCGCGGCTTCTCTGCCGGCTCAGGCACTCTTAGCAATGGCTCTGATCATGATCTTAAGCTCCCCGGCGCAGCGGCCGCTCCTCCGCGCAGCCCTCGGCGCCGGGTTGCTGCCCGGGGAGGGCTCGGCGGCCGCTGCCGGCAGAGCCGGCGAGCAGGGAGTACCACGGCTAAAATACTGAATCTCTCCGGCAATCCAGAAGCTGGAGACTGCGGTTGTAAAAGACGCTCACTAGCTCCTAACCTGACAATGATGTTGTATTTGAACAGCTGCGATAAGGTTTTAAAAGGTCTGTCTCATTGCCACAGCGAAATTTTAAATAGGCTTATTGTTTCCAGCAGGGTAAAACCTACGGTAAAGCGCAAACCAGACAAATGCCAGGAAACAGGGGAATATTCACATCCACGCTAGCGGAAAACGCATGTTTTGAGCTGTGCGAAAGACGTATTTAAATTTTTTTAAAACCCTTTCACTTGCTGGCTGCTCTTGGAGATTTGAAAGGGTGTTCTGATCGTAGAAAGGCCCCAAATAAACATGCGGATGAATCCGAAAACAGAAATCATCAACAAGTTCACTTCGCCTGCACGAGAGTCTTTGGCAGCATTAGCCCCAGATAAGAAACACTCCAGTTAGAGAACAATTAAAATTAACAAACAAACAAACAACAACAACAACATAACCCCAAGAAAACAGAAGAAGGAAAGGAAAGGAAAGGAAAGGAAAGGAAAGGAAAGGAAAGGAAAGGAAAGGAAAGGAAAGGAAAGGAAAGGAAAGGAAAGGAAAGGAAAGGAAAGGAAAGGAAAGGAAAGGAAAGGAAAGGAAAGGAAAGGAAAGGAAAGGAAAGGAAAGGAAAGGAAAGGAAAGGAAAGGAAAGGAAAGGAAAGGAAAGGAAAGGAAAGGAAAGGAAAGGAAAGGAAAGGAAAGGAAAGGAAAGGAAAGGAAAGGAAAGGAAAGGAAAGGAAAGGAAAGGAAAGGAAAGGAAAGGAAAGGAAAGGAAAGGAAAGGAAAGGAAAGGAAAGGAAAGGAAAGGAAAGGAAAGGAAAGGAAAGNAGGGAAAACCAGTTTGTACAGTTACTATTTAAAATGTAATAGCTCGGAGTGCAAAAATTGGTACGAAGTGGGGGAAAAACAGTCAAACACGTTTAAAATTTTGGGACGGGAAAATCTAAAATTGCCATGTGAACAGTTACTTTTGCCTTCGGTATTTTATTTTTTTTTTTTTTTTAGTAATATGGATGCATTCATCATTCTGTTTCCTAAAAATAGGGGGGGGGGGGGGGGGAGGAAAGAAAAGTTCCTCGAAGAGTTTCAGCGAGGATATGAGTTTCTGTTTGTTTTTTAATGAGCGATACTATAGAATATGATGCTTTCAGTTCCCTGGGCAAGTGAAAAAACTACTTTTTTTTTTTTTTTTCCCTAGGCAGTCGAGCTAGAGCATTGTAAAATGATTTTAGGAATGTAGCCTCCCTATAAAACTCGAGTTATGACAAAAGTCTAGCTTTTAATATTTGACGATTTGTGTTAAAACAAAAATTGACCTTCTCGGTTAGCAGTGAAGAAAAAAATCAATAGTATAATTTTCAATAATTCATAACGCGAACGCCATTATGCTAAATCTTAACTATTAATCTTATCCTTTACAAAGTCTCGATTGATTTGTTAATAAAATATCTTCCCGTGCGCGGCAACAGAGGGTATAACTCTTGAAAAAGCTTCAGAAGCAAGAAAATTACCAAGTAGCCCAAGAATGTAGATGAGGCTTTTATTGATCGCCCCTGATTCTCCTTAATACGCATTAATAAATCCCGCAACCTTTTGTCCCCGCACTTGTCAGAAGTGGGGCTTTTGCAGGAGACACCGCGGGCAGGCACCTCTTTCTGCCCACCGTGCCTCCGTCCGGGGGGCTCCGCGGGGAAGGGGAGGGGAGGGGGTGGCAGGGAGTGGCTGCGGGGCCCGGTCCCGGCGCGGCCGGGCTGCCGCAGCGCGGGCAGCAGGTGGGGCGCTGGGCGTCGGGCGCTGCCATTGGCCCGGCTGTCATGTGGTCGCGCGGAGGCATCCGCAATTACACGGGAATGTTTTCCTAGAGATGTCAGCCTACAAAGGACACAATCTCTCTTCCTCAAATTCCGCCCCAAAATGTCCTTTCCCAACAGCTCTCCTGCCGCTAATACTTTTTTAGTAGATTCTCTCATCAGTGCGTGCAGGAGTGACAGTTTCTACTCCAACAGCGCCAGCATGTATATGCCACCTAGCACAGACATTGGGACGTATGGGATGCAAACCTGTGGACTCCTTCCGTCTCTGGCTAAAAGAGAAGTTAATCACCAAAATATGGGTATGAATGTACATCCTTATATACCTCAAGTAGACACTTGGACAGACCCGAACAGATCTTGTCGAATAGAGCAACCTGTTACACAGCAGGTCCCCACTTGTTCCTTCACTACAAATATTAAAGAAGAAAGCAATTGCTGCATGTATTCCGATAAGAGATCCAAACTCATTTCTGCAGAAGTCCCTTCCTACCAGAGGCTGGTGTCTGAATCATGCCCCATTGAGAACCCCGAGGTTCCTGTCCCAGGATATTTTAGACTGAGCCAGACCTACGCCACTGGGAAAACCCAAGAGTACAATAATAGCCCTGAAACGAGTTCAACTGTAATGTTACAGTTAAACCCTCGCGGCAGCTCCAAACCGCAGATATCTGCTCAACTTCAGCTGGAAAAGAAAATGAATGAAAACCCGAACAACCAAGACAACACCGCTAAAGTCTCTCAAGTGGAAAGTCCCGAGCCCAAGTCCACGTTGCAAGAGGAGCGGAGCTGCCTGCCCGAAGGCTCTGTGTCCAGCCCAGAAGTCCAGGAGAAAGAGAGTAAAGGTCTGTATTACCGAGTTTAAGCCGTGCCGTGGTGTAACTCCAACACGCCAGCACCATAAAGCACGCTCGAATATACTAACGAGCATCACAGCCATCACATTTAATTCTATGGAGTATCGGGCTGCAGGTGCTGTGTCTCTGAAGATTTTGGCAGGCAAAAATGCTACACAAAAGGGTCCAAATATTTTCTGTAGAGATCTGCTTCTCTTGTGCATGCAGACCGCCTCTGTGATGCGGGGAATACAGCCGTGTGTTCCTTAATGCGCTGCAGCAGCCAAAAGCAGCCCCATACCTCTAAAAAAGCAGGTCTGGAGGTTGTAAAATACGACCAGCTCAACTTTTCTCTGGTAATATTTCGCTGTTGGTTTGTTTGGATTTTGGGTTTGGATTTGGGTTTGGGGGTTTGTTTGTTGTTGTTTTTTTTCCACCCACTGAGCCTTACTGCAGTTTGATTGCATTTAAACATAATTACTATTCTATTAAAATAGGTGTGGAATAGATGCTGCCAGGCTGGGTAAAGATGGAAACAAATGCACAATGAAAGCAGTAGCCGGCTATCTGCCTGGTCCAAGGGTGGAATATTTCAATGAGGTGCTTTAGATAACCTTGGATTGGTCTCCAAAAGTGCAGCAGTATTTGCAAATGCGTTTTATTTTATTTTTAAAAGTGCACTAAAGCCTGCCTTTTGAACTGCGTGTGTCGAAAAATCCCCAAACGGGAAATTTTCTCCTATCAAAATGTACTTTGCAACCTCTAGTCTATTTGTATCCTACGTGTGCATGGAGATTGTCTTTATCTGAACTGTATTTAACAGTCCAGTTCTAGGTTGGTATTGGGCAGATTTTTTTCCTGGTGTGAAAAAAAATCTAAAAGGAAAATGAAAAATAAGAAAAAACACGAGGCAGGGGGTGTATATTCCTTGTATATGTTTTTAGCTGGAAAAATGTCTATGTCTGGTCCTAGGTGTGCTTGTGTAATTCAGCTGGTGACTGGGGGGATTCTCCTTCAATATACAGTGCGAGGGTGTTTTGTAATTGGGATATTTTTGTAGCAAGTGAGTGTCGTGGGAATCCGAGGCGGCCATGGGAAGGCTAGACCCGTTAAAATGTGGCCATGGGGCTGATGGTGGGTTAAATATTGTCGAAATGCTGAAAACTTGAGAGCCTATTTCCTGGTAAGGTAGGAGCGTGGGCAGCTGCATGGCAGGGTGCCGTGCGGTGGGGATGGGCGAGCACAGCCCGGCAGCAGGTCCCCTTTCTGTGTCCACACCTCACCCGAGCTGTGTTTAATGCCCACATCCACCATATCTGCCAGACACTGCAGAGGAGGGGTCATGGCCAAGGGTACACACTAACAGCCTGAGGTATTTTGATTTTTTTTTTCTTCTTCTTCTTTGATTTTGATAGAGGAAATCAAGTCTGATACTCCAACAAGCAATTGGCTAACTGCAAAGAGTGGCAGAAAGAAGAGGTGTCCTTATACTAAGCACCAAACACTGGAATTAGAGAAAGAGTTCTTATTCAATATGTATCTCACTCGAGAGCGCCGTCTAGAGATCAGTAAGAGCGTAAACCTCACTGACAGGCAGGTCAAGATTTGGTTTCAAAACCGCAGAATGAAGCTCAAGAAGATGAGCAGGGAGAACCGAATCCGGGAACTGACCGCTAATCTGACCTTCTCTTAAACCGTAACCCCGGGGGGGGCACCAGTGAGGAATGGGCACAGCACCGCCACTTGTTAAAGGCAGGAGAGACTCTGGCAAAACTCGGCATTTTCCAGTTTTGTTTTGTTTTGTTTTTCTGATAGAATGTGACTCTTCGTCCTTCTTTTAGCGCTGCAAGTGAATATGTATTACTATGATGAGTATATATAAAACATAGCACGTGTAATTTATTTTTGTTCTCATC
Organism: Bucco capensis; assembly: GCA_013396975.1. Lineage (NCBI taxonomy): Eukaryota > Metazoa > Chordata > Aves > Piciformes > Bucconidae > Bucco > Bucco capensis. Next base: position 13,733 of record VWZO01007021.1, read on the forward strand.
GTAATGCAGGGTAACTATTATTGAATATTATCATTTGGTCTTAACTTATTGGAACTGTCGAACATCCAAGCAATGTGACTTTTTCATGTTTTTACTAACAAAATGGTATTTATGTGGGGCTGTTACACGGGCCATAACATTTTAAGTACATTCAATACTTTAAGTAAAAGGCGGAGGGGGGGAACTTTGGGGGCAGGGGGAAAGAGAAGCACATTATAATGTAACTATCCTCGCAATTGAACTTAGAGATTGTCCTTCGTAAAATGGAATATTTCCTTCTTCTCCATTGTAGACATTTCCTTGTGGTGCATATGTGGAATAGTAGTCGTTCAGCAGCAATATGTCCTTCTTGTGCATGTTCTGTTCGCATGTATAATGCAATAAACTCTGTAAACTACTGCGGTTCCTCTGGTTTTCTACAAATCTTTAACGTATGGATGCAGGTTAGCCATCTGATCTTTCTTTATCAGGAGCTCTTTGGACTGATGTACCTTCTTTGCCATTTTCTGGTCTTTGTGTGTCTGCCTGGTTTTCTTTCTTTATTTCCTCCCCCCTTCCCCCCCCCCTTCCTTATTTTAGGGGTGGGGTGGAGACTGAGGCGGGAAATGATGTAAACCTAATTCATTTATAATTGTGCTTGTAAACAAATGATTAATTGATAAAATGTTGTGTGATGTTCGCAGTCTGACAAACTGAATGAAAAAAAAAAAGAGAGAGAAAGGGAAAGAAAAAAAAAAGTAGTAAAATATTATGACCTAAACTGGACATCTTCATCCAATCAACTCATAAATGGTAAGTGGTAAAATTTTTTTGCAACTACAAGCTGTAAACAATGTATGTATCATTTTATTTGATGTTCTTATGTTGATTTAAAAAAAAAAGAACAGTCACTGCGTGCTTGCAATCTGTAGATTTATATGGGTTTGTGACTTCACTTGCTTAAAAATGATTCATCATGCAAAATGCAAAGCTAGGTGCAAGGAAATGTTAAGGAGTTCGGTTATTGGTCAGCTCAAGAGCTTTCAGAAGATGGTGGATGGGAAAATATTCCCTCAAACATCTGGCAAGGTTGGCTTTCTGGAGCAGAAATACTTCCAAACGTGCTTACAAAAGTCCACCACCCTCTTCAGACCTACTTTTGTCACACTGCACTGTTTCTTTTTGCTCAGAGATCGGTCTATTTCGCGCAATTCCATTTTACTAACACAACCAGATAATGAAGTTCACGACTCTTAACCCTTTCTGAACGTAGCCGGAAAACGTTGTTAGCAGGGCTCTGTGCTGGAAGCTGAGAAAGGGTATATGTGAGACGAAGTGGGTAAGTGCCTGTTGTGAGCAGAAATACTAAGCTGAACTGCAAACGGCTTGCAAATGAACGTGACTTCAAATTGAAGTGCAAATCCTTGGGCATACTTTCACCTTCTAACAATACTGGAAAAATAGCGTGTCTACTGTTTGGGCTGGGAAATCCAACTCCCATTCCTTTCCTAAGTAGTTTCTAAATCAAGAAATTAAACGCAAAATGGTGTCAATATTACCTGACTGGGTGACACTATCAGTGCTCATATTGCAGCCGGTGGCGTTATATTTAGCCCTCTTGTCCCTGATAGTTAATTTAAGCCGATATTTTCACATGAGCACGTTTACTCTTACGGCAGAGGTTTTGACTGGGTTTTTTTTGTTTGTCTCCTCAAACCAAAGCATCACCATTTTGAAGCTGCGGGAGCCGCAAGCATGTAGGTATTTTGTGCTTGTTCTCGTTTCTGAAAGAAACAATACAAGGGTGCTCAAAAAATCCCCCTCTTAAAATATTGCATACATTTGAACTGTCTTTTCTTTTAAAGATACTCGCTACATTACCAAAGAAGTTTCAGCAGTGGCGAGTAATTAGCTGGCTGCATACGAAGTGTTTGTGTATATAAAAAGGGGTTCTCTCTGATCTGCCTGCTTTATCAATTTATATCTGTGTGAAACAAGGGGCAATTCTTCACCATAACACGAACTCTACTTCTAGAGAAAAATGTAAGAAAAATATTAAAATGTAAAGGAAAATGCTAAGGGAGAAAAAAACCAAGGTTTGTTAAAAAAAAAAGACCAACAGAGGGGAGAAATAAGAAGAAAAAAAAAGGGGGGGGGGGAAGAGTAATAAATCATTAAATAAACAGGAATTTCAGTCCCTTCCTCATAAGGTCCCGGGAGTAGGAAGTGTTTTCTCAGCGCTGTCGTTGGTGCCCTGGCGGGCTGTGCTGCGGGCTGTCCACTGACTGTACGCGTTTCCTCCAGATCCCGACACAGCCAACGTCCCTCGCTCGGGAGAGCAAGCGTGGGCAGCAGAACATGGGTAATCCACTTCTCAATACTAACCGGGCACCGTTACTCTCGGGAAAGGATAACCGGGCCGAGAGGGAGGGCAGGGGAGGAAAAGAAGGAAAAGAAAGCAAAGCAGGCAAAAATCTCACGTAGGCATTGAACGTGGCCAGCGCGGCCTGGCTCGGCTCCCCCTGAACTGGGGGCGGAGGAGGCAGCTCTGCCTGCGAGCAGGGGGCAGCGGCCTGGAGCCTGCCCGTCCTGTCTACCCTGCCTTCCCTTCCTGCCTATCCACACAGACCCTGCCCCTGCCCGCGACCGAGGCGCTGCCTCCTCTGGGCAGCATCCCGGGCCGCGCTGGGCACCCTAAGGGATGCTATGTTGGAGCTGCTCAGCCCCAAAATTTCACAAATGTAGGAGCATGTGTTCTGCCACACGTCAGTTGTGCTCGGAGACACAGGGTTTGCTGTTTCCATCCGTCCGTTTTATTAGGGACACATTAATCTATAATCAAATACACCTCATAAAATTTTTATTGAAAGGCATAAAATCATTACAGAGGTCTTCCACCTGTTTTAAAACAACACAATGGGCATCTCTTTTGAGAAGTACATCCTTTCCTTGGAAACTTTCTGCCCGGGGTGGGAGGAGCGGACAATAATACACGCACATGCACGTACTGCAATGTGCTTTTACTGTAACATTTTCCTGTTTTATGAGAAGTCGTTACAGTCCCAGCTTGGGATGGTTTGTTTTTACAGGCAAGAATCCCCCTTTCCCAGCGGGTTTCCTCAGCAGCTTGTAGTGTGATTAGCAAGCCAAGGCTGTTGGATTTATTTAAACACCCTGCTTCTCATTGATTAAGAAATGAATGGCAGAAATCACTCAAAGGAGGTGAAGAAATAGTCCGCACCCGCCGCGGCCGTGGGCTGCCAGCGCGGCCACGCCCGCCGCGCCCCGGGCAGGCAGGAGGGCAGGGCGGGCAGGCAAACGGGCAGGCAAGGAGGGCAAGCAGGCGGGCGTGCAAGCAGGCAGGCAGGCAGGGCTGGTGGGCGAGCGGGCAAGCGGCAAGCAAGCGGGCAGGCCAGGCAGGACGGTCCGGGAGGTCCGGGCGGTTGGGCGGCCCCGGCGCAGTCCGGGTGCGCAGCCAGCGCTGCGCGGGGACGTTGTTGATGATGATAATTTTTTTTTTTTTTTTTTAATCACAGCAACCCCAGTTTAGCGGATTGATTTACTCGCAGTATTGGTAAATATGATCACGTGGGCTCCGCGACCAATGGTTGAGGGTTGCAGTCTGCAAAATACTACGATTGTTCTCCGGGAGGGTATCATATACAGTTAACAGTGTAACCTTTTATATGACTAAGAAGGGAGCCTAAAATGTCGTCTAGTGGCACCATAAGTAACTATTATGTCGATTCTCTCATAGGCCATGAAAGCGAAGAAGTTTACGCGAGTAGATTCGTCCAGGGAGGTCACAGTGCGACCTCCAGGCCATCAGGTGTTGCAGAGAGTTCAGATTTTTCCTCCTGTAGCTTTGCACCAAAATCCACCGTGTTCTCCACCTCCTGGCCCACGGTTCACCCTCAGCCGCCTGCGGCAATGACCGGGATCTATCACCCTTACATTCACCAGCCCCACTTAGGGGCAGCCGACGCTGGCCGCTACGTGCGCTCCTGGATTGAGCCCTTCCCGGGCTTCCCAGGCGGTGGCGGCGGCGGCGGCGGCAGCGGCGGCGGCAGCAGCGGCAGCGGCGGCTCCGCGACCAGCTCTGGCTCCTCCAACGGGCGCCACTACGGGATAAAGCCGGAGACGGGAGCAACAGCCTCCTCGTCTTCCTCGTCTTCCTCCTCCTCCTCCAAAAGGTCTGAGTGCACCTCGTCCCGGGAGTCCCAAGGGATCAGTGTGCCCGACTACACGTGCAGCTCCTTCCTCCAGGAGCCCCGGGAGAAGGCGGCTGCCGGCAGCTCCAAGGACCCCGCCGCCTGCAGCCACAACCCCAGCCCGAGCAGCGATCTGAAGGAGGAGAAACAGCAGCAACTTGACCCAAGTAAGTGAAAAAAAAAAAAAGAAAAAANGCCGAGAGAGAAGGAGAGGGGCAGAGAAAGAGGGAAAGACGAGAAAGAAAGAAAGAGAGAAAGAAAGAGATTGCCCCTTTGATTTATTGCCGAAACCTGTAAGGCTCGAATGTGCAAAACTGATAGTTTTACTAACCTATAAAAACGTCTAGACGCCTACCCCAGCGCAAGCAGCAACAAGCACCCATAAAAGACTCCACATAACCACCTACCATCAAGACATCATTTGTACAGTAAACAGACTGGGGCATTAAGGCTTTTATGATAATTCCTCCAAAGTTGTGAAAACAGTCCATCCTTCGTTAAATTAATTTAACGACCTTTCTTTCTCCCCCACTCCCGCCCTGTGTATACCTCCCTTCCTCCAGATAACCCTGCAGCAAACTGGATTCACGCTCGTTCAACGAGGAAAAAGCGTTGTCCCTACACAAAATATCAAACTCTGGAACTGGAAAAGGAATTTCTCTTTAACATGTACCTCACCCGAGACCGCCGTTACGAAGTAGCTAGGATTTTAAATCTAACAGAAAGACAGGTCAAAATCTGGTTTCAGAACAGAAGAATGAAAATGAAAAAGATGAACAAGGAAAAAGGCAATAAAGGAGACTAACGGTGGGGTAGAATCCCAACTGGGGAATATTGGTTTAGTTTTGAGTTTGGGCGTTTGGTTCAGTTTTTTTTTGTTGTTGGAGGTTTTTGGGGGTTTGAGTATTTTTTTGCCTTTTTTTTTTGTTGGTTTTATTTTCCCCATGCCCCCTCAGCCATCTATACGTTTCTCCTCCTCCCGCGCCCCCCACTCCAGAAACTTAAAACCAGTCTGGTCTTTTTTTTTTTTTTTTTTCCCCCTTCTTTTCCTAGATAGAAGTGAAACGTGGTCTGTATCAGGTAGTTGGGGAAATTTTGTCTTGCTCGCCAACGTGTTTTGCGGAGTCACTTCATCCCCCCCTCCTCCTTCACAGATCGTTTGGTTGATGATATTGTGAGTGCACGTTAGCTTTGGGAAGTCTATCTGATGTTAAATGTTTGACATGTTTCTTAAAAGTGTTGTAGTCTAGATAGTTACTCTGGCAAAATAAAGGTAAGAAAATTGATTATAATTACGATCATAAAATATATATTAAATTACAGTCGCTTAAATCAATGGCAGTGCTGTGCTGTCCACTGTTTACCAAGAGGAAACCTTACCCCAAACCTCTGCTTTCTAGGTCTGAATTTCGCTCCTTCGCAATAGACGCCACAGCGAGGCCAGGAGCTACTCCCCTCTTTTAGTGCACTGTTAGGAGGTTATCTCATTCTTGAAGCCGTTCGCAATCGGCCTAACGCCTCCCGGTCCCTCGACTCGCTGGTGTCCCTGCCCCCGGTGACTGTTGTATTAATTAACCACCCCGTGTCTCCAGCTATGGACCTGTTGTAATTGTTGTCAGTTATTACACAATAAAGTATGCCCTGACCGAATGACAGCGCTGCGGTGAGAGGAGAAATCTGTGCGCCCCTCGCGATGCTGTCCGCGCCGCCGACCGCACCGCGCAGCACCCGCCGAACCCGGGCAGGGGCTGCGGGAGAGCCTGGACGCGCTGCCGGGGCATCAGCACCCCTGGCAGCCACCAAGGCCGGAGGAAAATTACTCTTCTCCCACCCCTCACCTAACAGGCATTGCTCTCGGCGATCAGCAAGGAGCGGCTGGCCTCGGCCGCGCTGCGTAGGTGCGCGGCTACCTCCCCTGAAGGAGGCCTGGAAACATCAGCGCTCTCTTGGGATAACGTAGCAAATGATTCCGCACTGGTCTCCAGAGGCCACGAGGCAAAATGATGCCTGTTCGCTTAATTCTTTTTTTTTTTTTTTCTTTTGACGGGGGACATACACACACGTTTCTAACCTCTGCACTCTTTAATCTGGAGGTTGGGAAGCTCTGGGGGCACACGGCAGCTTCCTCCAAAACGTTCAGCTTTGCTACTGGCCAGAACTCATCCGGCAACGCATCCCATGCCTTCTGCATTTATAAACATACATGACTTTATCAAGATAATTGAGATGAAGTTCATTGTAAAAAAATGCTTTGTTTAAAGAGCAACCATTAAAATGAAGGACCCGTAAATATTTACGAGCAGTTCGGTTAATGCAAGATGAAGGGAAGAGCTGAGAGACCTGGTGTTTAATGTTTTTTACCTCTGTTTAAAAAAAAAAAAAAAAAAGGCAAAAGCATGCAGTGCCAGGAAAAGGTGTTGCATTGCTTCCCCATCCATTGTCGAGAAGATACCTATAATTCTTTTAAAACAGGAAGAACCGTGGTATAATAAAACCATTGAGATGGCTAGACGTCTGGACCTAATGAGTTTACGATATGCTATGGCGCTTTTCTTTGAAACCACCTTATTTTGATGTTTGTGTTTGTTAGAGTGGGGAAAAAAGCCAAAAAATGCAGACAAACAAGGTCTTAAAATCTTGGATTGTAAATTTCAATATGTCAGTGTTGGGCCAAAGCAACAGACTCAAGAAAGGCCCGAAGGTCACAAAACTGAGAGATTTTACAAAGTCCACTGATTTGTTGAAATGTATTTTATTGGCTGTTCCACTGCAATGAATCCCACGATTCCATGTCTGCAAAAAATAAGCATGGACGAAGGTGATCTATGACTAACAAGACATAAGCAGTATTCTTGCCACACTATTACCTTGATTCTAGTGGAGGCTTTGGTAAAAATCTATCACCAAGCCCACACTGCCTCTTTCTAGCATCCTATCTCAGCTGGATTGACAGGTTTTACATTGTAAATATGTGTTGTTCTTCACTTGGTTAACCTATATCTAATACTATGGGATAATTCAAAATGGCAGAAAGAACACCAAACGGCTAGAAATATGAAACGTAGATCTTCCATGGGAATTATTTTTAGTGTCTAACTGAACAATAATTTATTCCTTCTCGTTCGATGTGCTAATATATATGTTTGTACCTATGCACTGTTGCATGCACACACACATGCTTTATACCAAATAATTCACAGGCATGTGTGTTGAAGGGGGAGGTGAAAAAAGCTTCATCTTTGCTTTCATTTACATAAATCAATCCACAAATACACAAATGCACAGGCAAACAAAATAACGTGTTCAAGACAAAAACTTATAACTCTGAAACTGCCACACATGGAGAATTCATGGTGCAGTATGCGGGGGAACATGACCGAAATAGCGATAGCTGCCGTCTTCAAAGCTCAGGCGTCTTTCCTGGCTGCCATGTGTAAACGAGGCGCATTCTTTGTATGTAGTTAATTATAGCACTGGGAAAAAAAAACCTAAAAGAGGGTCACAAAAATGTGCACAGAAAATGGCTCTGATGGCTCTGTAGGCTGCGACAGACGGGTGGGGAGGAGGAGAAGAAGAAGAAAACCAACCGAAAAGCAGAAGGCAAAGGAAGAGCATCTCGTCACCGAGCGCCCCGCCCGTGATCCCCCAGTAGCCGTTTGGGTTTCTGTCGGAACCACCGGCCGGCGGCGGGGCCAAGAGAGCCGCCGGCAGCGCGGGGCGGGAGGGCGCTAGCTGTCGCTGCCACTCTCCGCCAGAGGGCGCCCGCGCTCCACCCTAGCGTCGCTGCTGCGCCCCGCACCCCGCGAGAGCGCCCTGCGCAACGACCCACACCCTGCGCAGCGCCCAGCAAATCTAGCAAGGGTTAATCGCGACTTCGCGGTGCTGCTGGCACCGTAGCCCTTCGCAGGTGATCGTGCTGACCCGTGGGACTGGGATGAGCAAGAAGAGGGGCGGGAGGGGGATTTGGCGCACATGTAGGAAGTAGCTGCTGCCCCTCCGCACCCCACCGCAAGGTGAGGTGGTGTTCATCTACAGCCGTGTCCTCCCTGCCTGGCCTGACCTTCTGTGTTCTCGCTTCATTCTTGCCATTGGCTTTTGCTGCTGCCTGTCCTTGTAGCACCAAAAATACATGTGTTCTGCCGGGGGCCTCTCCCGCCTCACCCGCCTGTTCCCTGGGCTGCACAGGGGTCCCTGAGCCTCCGCCAGCTTCTTGAAGGCCTGTGCCTCGCACCGTGAGGTCACTGCTCGGGAAGCTGTATCGCTGCAGGCCCACGGCCTGTTCAGGTGCTCATCGGAGCAGCCAGGCTGGTCCCCTAGACAAAGGGAACTGATAGGCATGGAGGTAGGGGTGCTGATGAAAGGAGCAGGGTGTGATGGGGAAGGACCCTGTGATGCCTTTTATGTAACCACAAGTATATTTTGTCGTTTCGCAGCAGACAGTCACACGTGGCTCTGGCAGGCCACTTATTATATTCCACCAACGTTTTTCGTCTCTCTTCAAAATAGAGTGGAATCAAGCTCCTGGGGGTGTCTATCCGAAAAGTTGGTTCCTACTCCAGGACGAAGTGGGGAAGAGGACACTTCTTGGAGTGCGGGGAGTAGGGGCCCTCACCGGCGGCCGGGCCGTGCTCCCCGCGCAGGGCAGCAGGCCTGAGGGGCCAGGGAGCTCCAAGCTTGCCAGGCAGCTCCTTCCTTCCTTCCGCCTGGAGAACAGGGCTCACTTCTTTAGGACCACGTCCCTGAGCGCTGCTAACCGCTCACCCACATGTTTTTCTTTTTTTTTTTTTTTCTCCCTCTGTCTGCCTCGGTAATGACGTCCACCAAGGCTGAAATGATGGAAAGTATATTCATAGGCATGATTTCCATTAAGTGTCAATTAACCTGGAGCCTCAGCCATGCGTGCACGGCGTCAAGGGTAAATGTGCATCTCATTTTCTAGCGCTCTGCTCGCCTGCAAGGAAGCGACCCGAAGGAACCGCTGGCACCGGGGCCCAGCCGCTGTCACCCTTCGGACCCCTTAGCAGCCCTTGCCGACACCCGCCGGCTCACTACGCCGGGCATAGTTTCCCTCGACGTGTCTCTGCCCTTCCCGGACGGCAGTGCAGGCCGCACTTCAGCGCTTAGCAGTGGCCCTGAGCTCCGGGCAGGGCGGCCTGGGCAGGCCGGGCGGTGTCGCCGCGGGCAGAGTGCCCGCGGTTATCGCACGGGATCTGCGCAGTCGCCTCGGCCCTGCTCGGCGGGGGTTCGGCGGCTCCTGGCGAGGGCGCACCGGCGTAGGGAGCGGGGCCACCGTGGCTGGGGTGGATCTGGGAAAGGCCGGGCCGAGTTTTTTTCTTGCCTGAGGAGCGGCAAATGTAAACTGAAGCCAAAAGTCCCCCCTGAGCTCATGAGTGTGTGTGTGTGTGTGTGTGTGTGCGTGCGCGAGCTGCTGTGTGCCTAATAGGAAATAGTAAAAGCAGTGAGGCAGGTCATTTTGGAAGCGATTATATTCCAGTCCTGGTCACCACATACACGGAGAGCAGGAGCAGGGAGCGCAAGGGGAACGGCGCTGCGGCGGCATGAGCGCGGCGTAGAGGCACCGGCAGCGGCGGAGGCGGCGGCAGCAGCGCCCTGTGCCCACGCCCGCTCCCCAGCCCGCCGCTGCCCCCTCCCCGATGAGCTCCTACTTTGTCAACCCGTTGTACTCCAAGTACAAGGCGGCGGCAGCGGCGGCGGCAGCGGCTGGGGAGCCCATCAATCCCCCATACTACGACTGTCACTTCGCACCCGAGGTGAGCGGCCGCCACGCTGCTGCCGCAGCCGCTGCCGCCGCCCTGCTCTACGGGAACGGCGCGGCCGCCTCCGGCTTCTCGCACCCCGCGCCCAGCGGGGCGGGGGGCGGCGGCGGAGCGGCCGTGGATTTTTACCACCCAGCCGGGGGGAGCCCCACGGCCGCCTACCAGCCGCCTCCTCCTCCCCCCGCCGCGCCTCCGCCTCCTGCCCCCTGCAGCGGGGTTACCTGTCACGGCGAGCCCGCTAAATTTTACGGATACGATAACTTACAGAGACAGCAGATTTTTACGACACAGCAAGAGGCCGAGCTGGTACAATATCCTGACTGTAAATCGTCCAGTGCTAATATTGGCGAGGAACCAGACCACTTAAATCAGAGCTCGTCTCCTGCTCAAATGTTTCCCTGGATGAGACCACAAGGTTGGACGCAGTCAAAATTTGCTTCCATCTCACGTCTGAGTTTGAAACTTTCTTTTCCTGCTCTCGCTTCGCTATCGCTGCCTCTTGCTTCCTGCCTCTGCCTCCCCCTTTCCCTGCCTTTCTCCCCGCAATTTCTATCCCCGCGGTGGCTTGCCATAATAAAACGATAGAGAAAGCAAACAGAAACCTCTGCAGAACGCGGCTGTCACGCCAAGTATCCTTAAAGTCATCTCTGGGACACGGAGGCGCAGCTAACCTGCTCATTCAGCTCCCGCTGCCGCTGCCTGAACGGGAAGGGTGCAGGGCCGCGGGGTACCGGTTACCAAACAATAAAGTGGCCCCGTAAATTTGGTCCCTTTAAACCCAAGGGGGAAAGTTGAGGCTGTTTGTGCATCTGCTGTAGCTGTTTTCCCCACACTCGTGTGTAAAGCTCTAGACTCCTGTGTCCTCGGCTTCCTCTCCCTGCATTTCTGTGGAGCTTTTCTCGACGAATTTCCAGAGGGACCCGAGCCCTCGCTCCCAGCCTGTGCCTTGTCTTGAACGATCACATCAACCTCCAAAACCCTGTGTTTTTGTTTTAAACAGCAGCACCGGGTAGGAGGAGAGGAAGACAAACATACAGCCGATTCCAGACTCTAGAACTGGAAAAAGAGTTCCTCTTTAACCCCTATCTGACCAGGAAGAGGAGGATCGAGGTGTCCCATGCACTAGGACTCACCGAGAGACAGGTAAAGATCTGGTTTCAGAACAGGAGGATGAAATGGAAAAAAGAGAACAACAAGGACAAATTCCCCGCTTCCAGACAGGAGGGAAAGGAAGGGGAGGCCAAAAAGGAAGCACATGATCTGGAAGAAGACAGAGCTGAAGGCCAGACGAATTAAATTTTGGCCTAAAAGCCTTTGTGAAATGCTATCAAAAACAACCAGCACCATAGCCTGACATCTTGACCCATCTGCCCCTTTACACGATCCTGCCATGGGACAAGCGACCCCCATGTCCCTCTGCTTGATGTTTCTCTGCTTCGGGTGCTTCAGTTTGTGGTTTTGTTGTTTTTAACCATATCCAGAACAATCTCTAGATTTAACAGTTCATTCTTTTTTCTTTTTTTCTTCCTCCCCAATTTGATACAGACTTTGTAGCAACACATTTCTAATGATATATATAAAAATATTTTTTTTCAATCTCGAAAGAAGGTGATTGAGGGAAACGACATAAACTTCCTAATAATAAATATCAATAAGCAAGACATTAACAATACTTTATTAATCAAGACAAGTGCACTTGTACTATTTTAATTCTTATTATCTTACGTTGAGTAAATTAAATAATTTTAATAATTTTGAAGAAAAGATCTTAGAAATATATTTAACCTTCTACTATTGATATTTGATTAAAATAAACCGAATTTATTAAAATATAAAAGGTACTATCTATCGTAATCCATTCTTCCAATAGTCTTTAGAGCTTCTCCCCTGCCACTTTCCCCTCACTTCCTCCGATGCTGTTTCTGTGGGGTCTAGGAATGGCACATGGGATACAAAACCTGCTTTTCGCTCTTTGTCGCCTGTAAACCCAGCCAGAGCCGCCAGCCACGGGCTCTGCGGGGCCATGGTCTCAGCAGCAGCCAGTGGGGATTGCGCGTGCACCCGCAAGCTGAGCCTACGCTGCTGCCCAGCCCGGGGAGCTCCCTCCACGTGTGAGCCTGGGCCCTGCCTTCGTCTTTTCCCGAGCCACGGGGCTACGGGGCGGCGCAGCAGCGGGGCCGCTGCCAGCAAAACCGGCCGTTCACCCTGTGGAGCCGTAGGGTGCCAGACCGGTCGTGAGTGAGAGATACAGAATGGGATGGGCCCGGGATATATGCGGGCCCTCGCCGGCCCCGAGGGCTGCTCCTGATCGGTGCGGGGATTCCAGTCTCGACACGCAAACCGCGGCCAAATGGGGCCTATCCTCCCCCGCAGATGGTGGATGAGCAAAGAAAATCTTTTGTGGCCTTGCATGGGGCTATCTCAGGAGTTGTAATGGTCTGTGCTCTCAAACCAAGCGTAAATGGGAAAAAGAAAAGGGGGGGGGGGGGGTTATTTCCCCCTAAGTANGGGGGGGGGGTGTTATTTCCCCCTAAGTATTATCGTACGGCTTGGTCGGGTTTCCAACCGAAGGCCCGCAGCCCGGTGAGGGGAGAGCCTCCCGCACGGTTTCCCGCAGTCACGGGAAGAGAAGTCTCCTCTGACCAATAAAATGGTTTAATTTATCTTCCCTTCTCTCCTCCCTCCCCTTTCTCCCGAACCGCGGAGAGGTCCCGCAGACCGCGGTATCTGAGAGCACGGCCGAGAGCAGTCCTTTTTAGGAACAGTTGGCAGAGAGGTTTGAGGTTTAAATCCCTACCAAGATTTCTGCGTCATTTTTTTTCCCACCGCCTCACACCTCCGTGAGTGATGGTTCCGTGAAGGGAACAGTACGGATGCACTATCCACTGCGACAAACGCGACAGATCTATATCCTCTGTTCGAGAAAAGATCGTGCAGATTCCGAGCATAAACCTCGCTCGGAAACCCACATCCAGGGTCTGGAGAGGTGCCTGCAATCGGCCTCCGCCTTGGCCTCCCGTTACCGAGGACCTTCTGCCGCACGCGCCGCTCCGCTATCGGGAACGCCTTGGCTCGGCGGGAACCGCCGAACCCCGAGTCGGGATTTCTACGCCGAGTCTGGTTCATTTCGTTTCCTGTCCTCTTCCCCCCTCCTCGCCACGGAGCCAGGCATGCTTCCACTCCCGCACAGCGCCAGCCCTAGAGGAAGGCACAAGCTAGCGGAGCTATTGTTCTCGGTTTATTTTAATCGCGTAGTTCGTTAGAGACTGTAAACGAGGGGAAAACTGCAGCGAAGCGGTGAAGTAAACATTTTGCCTCATCGATTTACATAAATACACCGGTACCCCCAGTGTCCAAGAAGGATGCGTGGCTGGTGGAGGCGCATTTAAGGAAACCTAGTCTCGCCTGACGCGTAAAAATCCCTCGTTTTTCAAAATAGTACCCGTTGCTAGTGGCATCGGCATGTTGGGTCCCCTTGCAGGGCAAAAGCCTCTTTCGTCTGCCGGTTTTGCGGCCGAGGCTGGACGCAGCGGGGTCCTGGCCCTGCTGTGCCGCCCACTGCAAACCCGGGGTGCCTGCACGGTGCGAGGCACATCGGAGACCGTCACGCGCAAGTTGAACACTCCCTAGGCTAATATTTGTCAGGAGAGAGCTGCTGTCGTAGTTGTTTTTAATCTCCAGACAAAGAAAATAAAATTAAAATATTCCTGAAGAAGTTTCCTTTAGCGTCACTCTTCCTGGGCCGACTGGGAGCGCAGCCACGCAGGCAAAAAACTACTTCCTTGCGCGCACATCATTTGCGAAGGCCTAGTGGTAACGGGCATCGTCTCTGCCTTATTAAGAAAAACGAAGAATCGCTATAGCTGCTAAGTTATTTTCTCCCCTAGTTTGGCAGCTAAATCTCTCTGTAGTTCCTACTTGGAGTAGAGCTAACAAAAAGAAAAGCGAGTCAGGAATAGGGCCCGGCGGTCAGTAAGCCCCCAGTAAAACCGGAGCCATCGAGCTCCGGAGTAGGCAGCGGTGTTTCGCAAGGGAAATGCAGTAGCTGTACGGGTCGCGGCGGCAGCGGCGGCAAGAGGCCCCGTGCGAGACCCGCGGCGCGGGTGTACCGCGCCTTTGGTTTCAGCTGGATTTCTCCGTTCCCATGCCGAACAGCTCTGGGCTGCCGTGGGTGCTGCAGACCCGCCGCGGGAGGTGCCAGTGCCTCGGCCGAGGAACACGCTGCACTGGTGTGATGTTCACAGGTGTGCAATTGCTTGAAGCACCGTGTAAAAAAGATCCTAAGTCTTCAGGAGTGTTATTTTTGTTAGCTCTATTTTCGAAGCAGGTACAATCAACAAGGAGGAGGATGGAGGGCTCTGGCTAGTCCCTGAAACAAACACTGAATAAGAAACAGATACAGTATTCTGTCTCTGAGCCGAGCATTTCCTGTGCACAAGGGGCTGGTTTTAGTCTTTTCGAGTACTTTCTAAGAATAGATTTTCTCTGCTGGTGCCTCAGGTCCGAACGTCCCTGGGAACTTTTTGTCCGGGGCGTCTGCCCGGGGAGGCTGCAGGCGTCCTGGGCACGATGACTGCGCCGGGGGCGACCTGTGGGAACCGCACACTTTTGGGTGGTGAAGCGGCTCAGACCATTTTTAGGTCGGCAGCGGCTTCGGCTTCAGTAGTGGGCGCTAAAGGAAATGTGGTTTCTTGTAGGGCCCAGTGGTGCGGGGGGTGGGAGGCGGTTAAAGTCCCCTTCCGTTGGCGCATGGAACCCCTTTCAGTGGGTTCCATGGACCCACTGGCACAGCGCGTTCCCCTCTTTGTGGGGTTCCGCGGAAGCTGCGCGGGACTCTCCTATCTCTCGGCTCCCCCCGCGGATCTCCCCAGTCCCTGCCGGGCCCGCCAGCCGCTCTCGGGGCGTGCAGGCCGTGAGCAGGCGAGAGCCAGGACGCAGTAAAAACGCAGCGCGCAGGCGGAAGAAACATGGCGCTGAGAAGCAGTATGTGCAAAATCCGCAAGGAATTGCAGTAAATTCCTTTTTGTTTGAAGAAAATTTACAACTTGGTAATAGACCTTTTTATGACCTATTTGGGCTCGTCATTGGCTGCGGCTGGTCATGTGCAGGCAGCGAGCGCTTTCATGGCCTTTTCCTGATTTCCCTGGCGAATTTCCCCCTGCATTCTGCCTTCAGAGAGCCTCAGCCCCTCTTTTTCTAACCTTTGTCTAGGCTGAGGTATATGGAAGTCGCCTTCATGTTTGTGTCCCGCGCCCAGAAACGTGCGGCTTGTCCCGCTGCCTCCGAGCTCACGCCTCCCCAGCCCCGCGAAGTCTCCTCTCCCGCGTCCGCGGGGGGATGTGCGGAGCCTCGCACCCGCCGCCACGCCGTCTCCCGCCCCCCACTTCTTTCTCGCTGCTTGCTGTCTCCTTCGGCACACGGATTGCTACGCGGGTGCAAAATGGATTACAGCGACCTTTCCGGGCTCCTCCGCAGGCGGGCAGTGCCGCGAACCGGTAAGCATTCCTCTCCCCGCGGGCTGGCCGCCGGGACTTCGCGCCCACGCATCGTCCCGCACCGCGGCATGGAGCCCTGTCCTGCTGCCCCCCTTGGTCACCTGTCGCTAGCAGCCCCTTAGTCTTCCTATTACTATTGCTATCATTATTATTATTGCTACTATTACTACTGCTGTTATTGCTGTTGTAGTTATCGATGTTATTGTTATTAATAATAGTTGTGGGCATGCAGCGCGGTGCATGCGGCTGTTGAGCGGTCTGGCGCGGAAAAGACGCTGCAGGCCGCCACAGCGGGGCGATCCGCGACCCTCTCAGTCGACAGGCGGAAGGCTGGGGCGCAGTGCCCGCAGGTAGTGCCTCTCCTGCTACGGCGTTTCTTCCAATAAAGACCTTTTTGGGGTTACTTTGCCCCTGCCAGTTCGAAGCGCTGTGTAGTAATGCTGTGGTTTGTTTTCCCTGTGGCGGAAGGGAGTCGCGCAACTTTAAAGCTTAACAGGTGTTTTCCCAGGAGATCGAGATCAGTCCCCCCGCGGGGGTGGATGGCGCAGAGCGGCCCCGCCGAGCCGGTTGGGCAGAGGGCTGTGCCCAGGGCCAGCCCTGGGAGCCCCCGCGGGGAGAGTTGAGCACATCTTTCTCCCGCGATACCGTTCATGAGGCGTGGTTGTGGCTCAGGTCGGCTCGGCGAAAGGCAGCCGGCCAGTGAAGGGCTGGCTGTGCGGAGCCACGGCCGGCAGCGAACCCCCGCAGCACGGCTGCTGGCCCATGTGGGGTAAATCACCCGTCGAGGGGGTAAATAGGAGATGAGTTTTGGAGAAAAAAAAACCAAACCCAACCGACCAAAAACCCAAACAAAAAATAACAAACCCATATTTATTTTGAAATATATAATGGAGATACAACAATTATGCGAACTTTTGCTGCATTATCTATATATGTGTATATATCCACATCTGCATTACTTATCTACGTGTGTAGACGTTTCTATGCCTCTGCTTCTCTCTGTAGAGCATAAATTCTTTTAAAGTATATTATTTTGAACGTGAATATATGTTTTACACATGTTCTCTTGATTTTCAAAACTCACGGTAGAAATACTGCTGCCTGGTGTTTGGTGTTTACATCATTGGTCAGTGATGGAAACGCACCATGCCCTTGCACTGCAGGAGTTTACCAAATTGCCATTCACCTCAAAAGCAGCCGCTTATTTAAGGGTAAAGCCAAATATCTGATTAAACCATACCCAGCAAGGGTGGAAAGGTGTGGGTCTTGCCCCAGGTACATATACTGAAGCCGCAGAAGGAATTCTTCCTTAACCCATCCTCGAGCACCTCCCCAGCCTGCTAAGCCCGAGCCCTGCTACAGTAAGTAGTAGGATGCCTTTCCCTCATGCATTGGCTGTTCGCACTAGCCGACCGCCCTGCGCTGCTGAAGGTCTTGGGGATTGTTTGGCAGGAATCGTTTTCAACATAGCAACAGTCTTCAAGAGTAACTTGGAAAGTATGTATTGCGTTAGGTTTCACTCTCAGAATCCCTCCTAGATGACACACTAATTATAGATGCTTGGCTATAAATCTCTCTAAAAACTTCGAAAAATCTCGTCCTTGAACTGTTTTGAAATTATTCGTAGCCTAGGGGAAAAGAAGAAAACAAAAGCAGGATGTTGTAACGAATTTTAACGTGCATGTGTGCTTCTGCGGGTCCATGTGCTGACATACGGATACATATATTCATTTATGATCCCACTGGTTTGTGTGGGAGTTCGGCTTTTTCCCTCCTAAACGGCTTCCTTCCTTCCTTGCTTTTGCTCTTTTTCTTGTTTTGTTTGGTTTGTTGTTTGGTTTTGGTTTTCTTTTTTCATTTCGTTCATTGAGGCATACATAGGTATGTATATGCTCTTTAATATACCCATGTGTTTGTGAACAGTCATCACAAACTCTATATACATGTGTGTATATATATACGGCACATATACACTGTATTTTTATATAATTTCATACACGTATATAACGTGGGATCCTGTATGACTATAAAGGTGTTGGTGTGCTGCAGTTTTTGCCATGGAGAATTCACATTCACAATTCTCACACCTGCTCCGTTTCCCGACGTGTTCGACAGAATTTATGACTCATCACTCCTTTTTTTGTGTGTGTGTGTGTTGAGAGGAAACAGCCGATCTGTAGCCCACACTTTATTGACACGCGGGCAGTAAAAGATCAACTTCACATGAGGAAACAGCAATGCTCCTGGGCAGTGCCCAGGTATAGCTGGTGCCGGCTGCCATTTGGGAAGCCAGGTTGGACTCTCACTTAGATGCTGCAGGTTGCCCGGCTGAAAAGTGCAGATGCTGCTGCTGTTCGAGTCTGGGACATACAGCGGGGGCGATCTGGACTACGGCCCCGGGAACATAATAAAATGGAGCAAAGAAACCCACCTTGGTTTTGCGCACTTATAAACAGCGAATTCCGCCGATTCGCTTCTTTCCCAATAATATTTCTCTTTCTACATGCAAATATAATTCTCACGGGCTGTTTTATGACCTCTTGGGGCAGAAAAAAATACGAACAAAGACAGTATTTCACCCCTCAGTTGGCAGGCAGCTGTTAAAGGTATTTACGGCTCTACTGCAGTGCGGCACTCAATGCTGCTGGAGCAGGAGAGGAAAAAACAGGAAGCGAAAGGAAAAGATGAGGCACAATAAACATTACAGAAGGTCGCGGGGGCTGGCAGGGGCGTGGAAGAAGGGTCTCTTCCAGAGACAACAGGCAATAAAAGTGAATTCAGCGGCAGCAAGCTCTGCCCAAACCCTGCATTCGCTTCCCATCACCCACGGGGGAGGGGGCTGCGAAAGGAGAGGAGGCGGCCCTTATTGCCCACCCAGCGCCCCACCCTGAGGACGACTCGAGCTGGATCCCGCGAGGATGCGGGATCTGCTGTAGGATCCCGTCCGGCACCACTGTCGAGGCCCAGCTCCACCGCCTCTGCCCACGGGTGGGCGCCCGCTCCGACGGCCCGGGCCGGGGTCACCTGTCCGCCGTTCGGGTCGGTCGGGCTGGGGCGCGGAGCGGCCGCCGGGGGCGCGGCAGGCCCCGGCAGCTGCCACCAGCCATTTTGTCTCCGTGGCCTCTTCCAGGAGAAGGCGCTGTAGGACAAGCCTGGTTGCTCTCCACGCCTGGGCGAGGGACCCACCGACCCCGGTTCCTGCCACAGGCTGCTGACCCAGCCGCTCACATGCCTACGGGAGACGCCTATCGACGGGCGGGGGGGATGGATGGGGTTCCGACACATTCCTCGAACGTTCCTGGAGCCCTCCCCAGCTGGGTCCTGATTGTCCCACTACCTCCAGCGCTATGGCCTCCCGCCCGCCTTTGGTCCGCGGGGCCTTGCGCGCCACCATGCTGTGCCAGGCACCTCGAGTGCCCCACTGCCTTCCCGGTCACCGGTCCGCCCTTTGATGTCGGGCAGCCACCGCTTCCTTCTCTGTCCGTTTGATGTGGTTGCCAGAGCACTGTGGCGGCCCGCACTCCGCTCCCCAAAGGCTCTCTTCCCCCAGGAAGAGCCCCCGGCCCCCGCACGTCCTCCCTGCCCCCTGCAAGCCGAGGCCTGGCAGATTTCCCTGCCTCCACTTCACCTGTTGCCTCCAGGCTTCACCTTCCCCAGCCGTGCCCAGACATAACCCTGGCTGCCCCCCGTCTTCCAGGTCGTGCCTGCCCCAGCCAGACGCTCCCACGGCCTCCCCTCCCTGCCCCGTGCTCCCGGACCTGGGGTGTCGCCGCTGCTGCCCTCGTTTGATGTCGAGGTGCGGCTCGCCGCCGCCCTACCCGATCCGGGCCTCTGTTGCCGCTGGGTAGACCTGGGGGCGCGAGGTGCTGTGGGCAAGGGCCTTGACAAGCCCACACCCTGCTCAGCGAGGGCATAGGAGGTGAGGTGACTGCTGAAAGATCGGGGTTATATTAAAAGCAGAGAGGATTTGATGCATTGGACGCTATCACGGCGCTCGGTAGGTCTTCAAAGTCAAGAGAAGGAGCCTGTCATTTCCTAGCAGTGTGGTCCTAGGGGTGGGATACTGGTCTTCGTGTCTGTCAAGTAGCATCGATAGTGGCAATGGTTTACACATGTGATTCAATTTCCCCAACCCTTTTATCGCAACAATTACCAGAGTGAAACTAGTTTTTACCGTATTACTTCATTCCGTATCTTATCCATACATCTCCAGATCGTCAGCGTCGAATATGAGAGCTCACATTAAAAATCCGGAGAATGAACTGACCAGAGCTTCAAAGTCAACTTTCACATCTGCATTTTAGGACAGGAAATGTTTAAATCCTCCTAAGTCCCTCTTCAAAATGTCAGGGCTAGAATTACTTAGTTATAGAAACATTCATCTTGCCTCTAGATCACAGGGAGTTACATGTCACTCATCAACTTCTCACTATCCCACAGCCTCACCTTTCCCAGCCTCAGCCTCCCGGACACGTTTGCCCGAAGCATATGCCCGGCCCGGGCCGCCGCTCCTGCCCGAATTGCCCGAGGCTGATGCTATTCCCGGTCGTCCCTTTGCCTCGCCACTGCACTGCTCCTCCCGCGCCCGCGGGATATTACCCTGTCTCCAAATCGTGGGCTTCTCTTGCCTATGAGATAGGCCAGGACAGCCGGAGCGATGGCAGACACAGAGGGACGGACGTGACTCTCCCCACGGGTGGGCTCCAGGCACAGGGGCAGGAGGCCATCCTTGAGCCCCGCTGCCTGGGGCCGCACCTCCGCTGTCCCCAGCACCCGCTGCCAGGCCTGGGGCAAACGCATTTGACTCTGTAACGCGGTTGCTGTCATCTCAGCCTGTTTTCCCTAAATTTTGTTGGACTTTCCCATTGCGCCCTTTCCCCTTACATCCCGACCCTTAACTTCTTCTATCGCCTATCCCGGGGACCAGCACCCTGAATTTTTGCAGCTACGTGCCACTGAAGCCGTTCTTCCGACTCGGAAGGTTGCCGCGAAGCTGGTCCAGAGCCTATTGTGCCAGACCCGGGTGCCTGAGCAGGGCGCGGGGCGCAGCCCCATGGAGCTCTTCCCCTGCCTGCCCGGGGCAGGGAGCACGGGCCATGCTCCAGCTGAAAACAACCCACCCCTCTCCTGGGAGCACCTGGGCTCGTATTAACCGCCTGATGAAACTTCCCTGAATATGCACTCTGGCTGAAATGTCACCTCACGCACCGTTCCTGCCAGCTGTCCTGGGCAGGAGAGGGCACAAGGAGAAAGAACCTGTCCCCAGTTTAGGCCATTAATATAGCACGAGGATGATGCCATACGATTGAAGCATTGACACAGAGCAAGGAAAATAGCCGAATGTGAAATATCCTCTCGTCGGAAAGAAGGACCAGGAAAGGTGATTAGGGCACTTTTTGTCCTCTGGAGAAAACCGAATTGATTGTCTGTGATTTGAGGCAGCTGAAGAGTACGGCGAGAGCTAAGCTGCTCCTTACAGGCAACGTCAAACTTGTATAGCCAGATTCGGTAGGAAATGGCCAGGTCAAAAACGACCAGGAGGGACCTAATTCTGGCGTTAGACAGGCACCACCCTACTGGTACTGTCACCCAATAAGAAGCTGAAGTTGACTCGCTTTTCAGAGTTGAGCCCCTGCACGGAGGCACAACCGCACCCCCGGTCGGGGGAGCTGCCAGTCCCCGTGGCCAGTCCCCGACGGGGCGGACGCAGCTCCCCGTGCTCTGGTGAAGGGACAAGCCCCTTCTTAGAGGCACCAGGAGCTGCTGGCCGCTCCAACTTCCTCATCTTAGCCACGATAGATAGGGAACTGATGCTCGGGCTCCTTTATGCTGTGTGACTGCCAGGGACATTTGACTTCCTGTGCTCAGGCTCCTTGAAATTCTCATTTGCCAAGTCACACCCTGCTCCCTTCACACCAGCGCTGGTTTATTGTTTTATAACCCTCCTTAAACTTCCAGTCCTCAAAGATCTTATTGTGGTAGGCTTCACACTTTCTCCCTTTCCAAAGCTCAGTGGTGTCTCTGTTTCCAGCAGTTTGTTCACTTGCAAAGGTCTGTCGGGTGCCTGGCGAACGCCAGCCCCTGGCAGAGCTCTCCCGAGCAACAGCTCAGGAGGTGAACAGGTCAAAACCACTTTCCAGGGTTGTCTGATTAAATTACCATTAAGATTTCTTGCAGGAATCTCAGTACCTCTGGGTTTTTCCCTGACCATGGGCTTCCTTGTCCCCTAAGAGATGCGAGAATGGTTTGAATAGATACCTTTGGCACAGTGCATACAGCTTCCTTCTCAGGGGCAATTGAAGAGCATTAACTCTCCTCCTTAGCAGCTTTTCCTGTAACACACTCCTCAGTAAGGCCGGCATCATGCCGCGGAGCTGACCTTCCGCCCATCCCCGCTACTCCAACCCAGTCCCGTTTTACAGGACAGATTCAGCGAACCTTTATTTAGCGAATAAAAGTTTAAAGCTGAAGGTTATTTATGGTTCCACAGAGATAGGTCCTGAGTGGCTATTTAGAAGCACGTGATTCCAATAAACTTTGTTTTATGGCTTGAGAGTTGACAAGCCAAAATATAATTCCCACCATAAATTAGTTTAAGAGCATACAAGTGCAGATGCTTTCGTTCCTGGAAGCAGTAATCGGGAAAGTGTTAGCAGGGAACCGTCTGTGGGAATGCGGCCGTGCAGGCACCTCTGCTCTCGGGTCCCCTCGGCCGTGGGGGGAGCGCGCAGTAAGTCCACTACCGGCCTCCTCCCCTCTGCCGCCGCCACGGCAGGACTCTCTTCATGCCCCTGGAACTCTGTGGAGTGAGGTACCAGCGCTGCTCCGACCGGCAATGCGGAGCCAGCTTTAATCGGGGGAATGGACAGGTAGAGCCCAGGTGGTTAGCGCTGCGCCAGGAGGAGTAGACTGTTCCCTGCCTGAGATTCCTGAATTTAATGGAGAATCTTGTTTGAAGCTAACCTTTTTTTGTTTAAAAAAAAAAGGAAAAGGATGGTAAGGTCGTGTTTACTGTTGCAATGCTGATATTATACCGCTGTCCTCGCAAGTGCTGAATGCTTTCCAGAGCGGGCAGAACTAAAGTATTTTTTTTAAGAAAAACAGTCTGGAGAAGATCTGTCTAGTGAATTATTGATATAGAGGCAATTGTTCAGTGTGCAATACAATAACTCTCCAAGATATGATAGAAAGGCAACAGAAGAGACGGAAAAAATGCTTACAGAGAAGAAATCTCCAATATTGGTATTTTACTCTAAAATATACGATCATTTCAGGAGAATTAGACTGAGCACGTGTTTTTGTTTTCCTTAATGTGATCTTTGAATGTTTTTATTAAAAGGTTTGAAGGAAAGTTCAAGTCAAATCTATCTTTCTATAATGCAAACAAAGACTTATGTCTCCTGGTTACTGTTAGGTTAATTAGATGATCTTAAAGGCGACCTATCCCAGAGTAATCCAAGATTTGTTCTTATAAAATTGTAGTTCTTTCTGTGCTCAACATGGACTATTGTGACGTTTTATGGGTGATGGTTTGGCAAAGGTGATCTGAATATTTCATTTGTAAGTGACTGGATTGCCACAGAATGAAAAAGGGCCTTTGTTATTCTTTTTATTTCCATCAGTGAAAGATGGACGCCTGACTTTTTGTCCGTTTAGAAATTATCCATTATAAAATCTAGACTAGGAATACTAAAAGTGAAAAACCACACTTTAAGAACAGGAAAAGCATATGTTCATAATAAACTGCCTGAATGCAACGTGGCCCTCATTCGGAAGGGGCTTCCACCCCACCACTTCGCTGCTCACAGGATTTACCACCGGCTCCTCTCTGTCTTCGTCTATCAAACACGGTCTGAAATTGTTCTCCAGAAATATCATCTATATGTGGAATACAAGAGTAACAAACGTTTATATTGCAACAGGTTTGGCAGCATGGAAGGATATCCACGGTAAGTAACATCTTATTTCTTGTAGTGTTTGCAATGCTTGAAAATCCTGTTTCTTCCCTTCACACTGGAAGGATTTAAACTGATGTATCCCTGCTGAGTATTGCTACCCCCCAAAAAAAGGGAAAGAAAAAAAAAAAAGGCTTGGTCAGCATTGAAGGCTCTTGTGGAGTCGGTTTGCGGAACCATGTCATAATCCTACCGTTAAAAGTGGAGGTGCAGCCTCCTGAGGTTTTATTAGAGGGCTGTACAGGTGTCCTCCCGCTTCTGGCACTGTGGAGCCACGAGTAGCATTGCCATTGAAGCCCGGCGGGACTATAGAGCGCCTCCCCGCGCAGAGCCCGGGTGCCTCACAGCCCTCTGTCCTGGAGCCTCACAACCTTGGCTACACCCCCTCTTTCCTCCAGACGGGGTACAAAGCAGAGCTGTGCCTGCTGCCTAATGCTAACCTCGTTTGGCACAGCCTGGTGAAGGGGTGGATTCAGGAGGCGGCGGGCTCTGGAGGCTGTCAGTGCTGGCCGTCCGGGCCAGCCCACGTTGTAGCCGGGTTGTGCCGGGCAGTAATGCTGATCCTCTGCTGCTACGTCTCTCTAGGGAAGGGAGACTCAAACGTGGATTTAAATGTTGTGAAGGCACGGAGGGGCATGGGTATCTGATCTTAGGAAGGCAACCTTTTACCGTAGGGATTTTCACATTCCCAATGGTCCCACAATGGTGAACGAAGGGGAGGGCAGTAGATCAATGTGTGGCAGGAAACGCTGTTGAACCTTTCTGGACGCAGTAAGGAGCTAAGTACACTCGTCCTAGTTCTTCAGTCAGAGACCAGCTTGTCTCTCAAAGAGGAAAAACAATCTGCGATATTTGGAGATCCATTAGGTATAGATTGTCCTCCCTGCTTCTGCCAGCCCCGGTCTGACCGGGAGCATGCATAGAAGCGGGGCTGTGTTTGTTTGCGTTTCTCCCTGTTTCCTCTCCTTGCTGATAAATAGTCTCTTTCACTGCCTGTGCTAGGCTTCTCTTTCTCTTTTTGCTTCACGTTGCGATATTGGTTTTCGACGACTTTAAATATGAATTGAAGAATCGCCTCCAGCGTTGCAGTTTTTAATTGTGTTCCTTAGCTAACTTTCCTCCCCCAGTTGCTCAGCCCTGTGCTATGTAGATGCCCTTGGCATTTTATTCCAGGACCGGCCTTAAATGTATGTATTACTTGTTTTCTGTCAACGTACATTCAGCATACTGATTATGAATCAGAATATAAAAAGCCTGATAGATCAAAAGAATTTTGTATGGGCAGTTGAACATGAGGTGAATATATAACGCTTTTGTTCATCAATAACTCTTTGGCTTTGACCTGTCTAAGCAAGTCGTGCAATAAGGTGAAACACAGGTCACAGCGTCTAACAAATATGAAAATGTGTAGTATTAAAGAGAGCAGGGAGCTGCTGCTTCCCCAGTCCCATCGCTTCTCTGGGCAGCCCGCGGGGCGCTTCTCCGCTCTTGAGGGCTTCCCCAAACACAAGCTCTGTTTAGGGGGGGCTGTTACCCTGCAACTTCAGCCGGATGGTTAATACCTGATGGTATCCTCCCTCTCCTCAGACAAGGGAGGAGAAAGTGGGGCAAGTCTCTTAAAATAGTTGGATGGAGATTTAAATAATCCAGGGAGAAGGGGAAGAGATTAGGGATACAAAGTCGTTTCGAGTTGCGCTTGCTGTGAAGAAGACACCACTGCAGTGCTAAGAAAGCAGATGTTTAAAAATAGCACCCCCCAGACCAGGCAGCTGGGAGTTGGAGGCAGGCAAACAAACCGGTAGAAATCGCTCGGATAAACGCAACACCCCCAAATCTGCCCTCCGCAGTGGTTGGATGTATCACACCCGCACCATTATTTGTCCTTATGGTGCCTGTTTTAAATAGTGGAAGGAGAAGAGGTTGACCGCAGGACAGCAGTGAGGAGCTGGGTCAGACACAATTCATGAACTTTTGTACTCTTGTGTGCCGCTGTCGACAAAGTAAAAATAATGAAACTTTGTGATATGTTTGTAAATGATTTCGGATGACCTCTCGCCCTGCCCTTCACCATAAACGCTACGGCAGGGAGAACCTGGGAGGGTGCGAGGCTGCGGCTCGCAGGCAGCTCGAGGGGATAATAGCTAGACCAGCATAATGGGATGAAGGTAAATTTGGAAACTCTCTTCTTCCCGAGAGCAACTAACTCCAGCCTTTATTCTCCTCTTTTTTCACCAATCGCTGTTTCTGTTGTCGGCTGTTTTACTTGTGTTTCGATTTTTTTTCCTTTTAAATTCTTTTTCATCTGGCGTGGTGGTGATTTCTGATTATGGAGAATCGCTTCAGTTTCGTGTTAACCTAAATAGATAAAGACTATTTTCTAAATTATTTTAACCATTATTATTCTAAATAGCACAATTTGACCGGTAACGTCCGTTTTCCATAGCGAGGACGTAAACAGGAGAGTATGTAAAGTGAGCAGCAGGTCTTTCTGAGAATTTGGTAGGCGAAATTCGTCATTATAAATTGGTGGAGAGTCGTATAGCTCTATTGCATCAATAATAACAAGCGTGAATCTTTTCTGAAATCCCACCTTCCTGCAAATCCATATTTCATAATTGAGTCCCAGCAAAATAGTTCGCATTCCTCAGAAGACAGGAAAGACTAAGAGAATTGCAAAGACCTGCTATATTGTAGATGAAAACAGAATGTTATTACGTTGTCTATATATACCCTGTAGAACCGAATTTGTGTGATATTCATATAGTCACAGATTCGATTCTAGGGGAATATATGGTCGATGCAAAAACTTCACCTTTCTGCAAATGGTTAGAAGTTTAAATACTGGTGGAATCAAATGGCATGTGCATGCCGAAAACTCAGAAATTATGAAAGTTTTGCTGCCTCTTTCCTATTTGATAGGGTTTAGAAGGTCTCTCGAAATTCCAGTTGTCTTTCAGTCGTAACTGTCACTGGCAGACTGTGAATTTAAACAGTTAACCTCACCAAAACTTACAAATATTCTGGGAAAAAAAATAATCTACCAATCAATGAATGGATCTTTAAAAAGATGCTCATAATTAGTTAAATATGCCAGACATTAGGACATTTTTCATGTCAAGAGTCCAGATCGCATCAAAATATTTACAAGAGCAGCAAAAGCAGCATTCGCCTTACTGGAATGTGTTTATTTGTGCTCTAGGAACGAAATTGATGAATGAAGACCGAATATATCTCATTAAACCTGCGATATTTTTAACCTAATTAAATGCCATCGCCCGTTCAATTGATTGAACTTTAGCGGTTAAAAGTGAACGGTTTCTTGCTATCATATGATTTTATGTGCATACGTGTATAGATTTATATACACACGTGTGCGTTTGCATGTGTGCACGCATACATATGCCCACAGATATATTGAGGCTTGAAAGTGAATGAGGAGTTACTGATTGCCTAATTTTATTCAGCAGAACTAAATTCTGGTAACTTTTGGATGACCTCTGTGAGACAAAGACAGGACAGATCTATTGTACGTCATATTACCCTCTTCTTTGATGGCTTTTCTTTTCCTCGCCTCTTTATCAGTTTCCTCCCTTTTAACCTCACTTCAGCTCCTCGCTCCCTGTATTTCTTTCTATATTTTGTTTAGGGCGAGGCAACAAACCCCGGTGGCGATCGCGGCTGGTAGATCAGACGGCAGGGCATCACCCACCGGGGCTGAGAGAAGGCAGCTCAGACAAAAGGCTGGCCCTACCTGCGGGACAGGGGGGCGGCCGCTGCCCGAGGGGCATCCCTACACCTCTCGTACCTGATCCGGGGGGTGAGACCCGCCGGAGAGGGGGGCTACTCGGTTACAGAGATATTATGGAGCGAAATTGGTGGAAATGCTGAGCTGCGGTGAAATCCGGTGATGGGCTCCCGGCTCCCCATTGGCCGGGCCGGTCACATGCCCGCCTAACTTTATTCAGTTGACAGCAAGTAGGAGGGCTTTATGGCAGGGGAAAAAAAGACAACACGAGAAAAATTAGTATTTTCTACCTTCAGAAATTAATGGCCATGAGTTCGTATATGGTGAACTCTAAATATGTGGATCCCAAATTTCCTCCTTGCGAGGAATATTTGCAGAATAGCTACCTAGGCGAACAGGGGGGCGAGTACTACAGTGCCTCGCAGGGCTCTGATTTCCAGCACCAGGGACTCTACCCACGGTCAAACTACAGCGAGCAGCCCTTTAGCTGTAGCAATGCCCAAGGCTCTGCCGTGCAGCCGCGGGGTCATGCACAGGAACCATCCGGCCCGGCGAGCCACTTTCCCGGCCAAGCAGAGCATTGTCCACCGCCTCCAATGCCCAACCCGCGAGCCTGCAGCCAGCAGCCGGCCCTCAAAGCCCCAAACGGGTCAGCAGTTAAGCAACCAGCAGTAGTTTATCCCTGGATGAAGAAAGTCCATGTTAACTCGGGTAAGGATCCTCTTCTTACTTTGCTCTTCTACCCTGCTTCCGATCATCCTCAGCGACGCTTGCTCGAGTCCCTGCCAGACTCGGGGACGAGCTTTTTAAGCCGAGGTAGCCAATTACACTCGCCATAAATTTTTATTGCTGAGGAAATAGGCCATTGGCCTTGCGGGGCTTTGCCGTGCAGGAGAAAACTCCATTTTAGGAGCCTGCTAGAGGCTCCTAGCCTACCTAGCTGCGTGTGCCTGTAGTGCCTTAAATGAGGGGGAGAGCAGCCCTTCCATTGTAAGCAAGGGGCACGAATCCAGCCCGGCCACATGCTCGCAGCTCATAAGGTTTTCTTTTGTAAAGTCGAACCGGCAAGTCAAGATTAGCTTTGTAAAGTTCTCCGTATTTTTTTCCCAGTGAATCCCAATTACAGCGGAGGGGAACCTAAACGCTCCCGCACAGCTTACACAAGACAGCAAGTCCTAGAACTGGAAAAAGAATTTCATTTTAACAGGTACCTGACCAGGCGCCGCCGTATCGAGATAGCCCACACTTTGTGTCTCTCAGAGCGCCAGATCAAGATCTGGTTTCAGAACAGAAGAATGAAGTGGAAAAAAGATCACAAACTGCCCAACACGAAGGGCAGGTCTTCTTCCTCTGGTTCAAACCCCCATTTACAGACTGGTTCCAAGGACCCTCAGACTGACTTGACAACTTTGTAGAAGAGGTGAAATTTTCCATTTCATCCTTTGCTTCTGACCAATACTGTACATAACTGACACTGCCCAAGCAGAACGTGCATGTAGCAGCTAAGGACTCGAGAAACTGTCATCATTCTTTAAGGTACTGTTGTACAAAGGAGACAAAATGACGCTACTTTGGACTTTATTTTATTTGTCTCTGCTAGAACAACCTAAAAAACGAGAAAAAAAAAGGGGGGGAAGAAAGGAAAGAAAAAAAAACAAAACATCATGCAGGCAGTGGGAATTGGGTAATATTAAACGAGACCTTCTGTCCTTAAAAAGTAATAAATCATTGAAAATGAAACTGTCCTGTGTTTCAGTTTTGAATTTGAAAGTGCAGGTTTGATGCTTTATTGTGGGATTTTTACTTTTGTCTTTTTATCCCATGCAATTTCAGGAGGATGTATCTGGGCAAGTTGAGGACACAAAATTTATAGCATAGTCTTCTATTTGAACATAAAGACTAGTAATTGTGAACTTTTCGTGCTGCTTTACCTTTCTTGGTGTAATGAAAACACTTGCTCATTTCCTTAACATCTCAGAAGGTATTAAGTGAAAACGGGTTATTTGATGTACTGATAGTGCTAGTATATTTATTTATTTGTCACGTAGTAAAGTGAAGACAAAAAATAAAATAGTTAAACCAAAAATGGGGAAGGGGAGATGAAATGCAGTATTTGCCCTTCCCAGTCTCATGAACACATGTATAATGTTTACTTGTCTTGAACGTACACAACTTTCTTGTCCCTTTTTTTGAATGTCCTTCTTTGTGACTAGGAAAAGTATCACTGCTCCTCACAGTGTGTCATCCAGGGCTAACAGGCTTGAAATCTGTTTCCAATGTCTGCTCTGCTCAGCGCAGTGCTTTAAACCATCGATACCTCATTTAAAAATGGAGGGAAAAAACCCTCAAAAAAAGGCCACCAAAAAAAAAAAAAAAGAGGAAACTCTAGAATGAAAAATTAATGTGATTTCTGGTATAACTTGAGCCAGTCAAAGCTGAAAGCTGAATGCATTCTTTCAATCAGATTTTTAAATTCTTTTCTACCCAGAAAGGAGATAAGCTATGGGGGTTCCTCCTTCATTTTCTTTGGGGGTTATTTTGGTCTGCTGACTTAGTTTGTTGTTGTTGTTTTGTTTGGGTTTTTTTTAAGAACAATGATTGTTTTTAAGCAAATTGTGATGCATGGCTGCAATGGTTGGAAATCTCAGCAACTTGGTTTAAGGGAAAGGGGAAAGGCTTTTATTGGAGTAGAACTGGTCTAATATCCACAGATTTGTCCCTAGCTGCAGGTAGCCTTGTGCCAAAGTTTTAGTGTGCTGTAACTACCAAATCTAGCCAAACCAGCTCGCTCAGCCACTTACACCTCCGCTTAAGAGATTTTAAAGCTCAGCTTTTGCCTCCTGTACCCTCAGGGCAGCCTGGGAGAGGGACCATATCATCGAAATTGTAACGAGGTGATCCATTTATTAAAGAGAAAAGGGGCAAAGAAGGAAACCCAGAGCAAACACTGAAGGGAGGTTGAAAGAGCAAGGAGTTAACGTGCCATTCTCCAGGCTGGGTGCTTCCCAACGAGGACTCACTGCTTTCTAGGCTTGCTCGGGACAGAACTGGCCAAAATGAGCTTGAATGAATTAAAAAATAAAAGGCGAGCTTTTCAATAGGAGCGTATTTGGCAGCATTAACTGTGGCCAGCGGTTAATTTCTGCCCTTTTCTTATCCCTAGAAGTCTGCAAAGTGTCTTTAAGACTTGGTCTTTTGTTTTAGAGCCTGGAGAAAACTCTTTGTTCTTCCTTAGGGTTAGCCCAGTTCTCAGACTTGCACATGGCAATACTTGAATATCTCCACGTCGTGATATTAAAGATGGATATTCCTGCATTATTCGCATCATTGTTTCTATGACAAAAAGCACCGGGTTCATACATAGTAAAGACGTCTTTTTTTCTGACGCCTTCACGTTGAGAAGCTGAAAAGGTATTTTACTGAAGTTCGGCTAAATTGCAGGAACAGGTTCACCCAGAGGACAAATTTTCTATTCGATTAGTTGTATTTCAGCCGGGAAGAGTGACCTCTAAACCCTTAACCTTTTGGACCCAAACTACCCTTCCCTTTCTCTGGCATGGAGAGCAGCTAGCAGCAACGCTTGAGGAGGGAATTCCTGAGACAAGTTTCCAAGTTTTGTTACACCCCGTTCCTGCGGCAGCAGCTTTTCGTCTCCAGAGTTGTCCAAAGACCTCTCTTTGCTCTTCATATGAATCTGGGGGAAAACTAACAAACAAAACACCCAAAAACCCCACAACAACCCACAACTCTGGCTGCTCTTCTTGAAAATTCCCCTCCCGGACCCCCGCTGTTTACTTGAAGTCTGTGATAATTTGGCTGGGATCAGGGCAAACACGTTATTCGAGAGAGAGCTACCAACTTTGGCATCTGTGGTACAGTTCTGGAAAATAATGGCCTTGGATAAACAAATCCTTGTTTTGTGCTTCTTATCGACCGAGATGGCTCCTGAAGTTAAAGGACTAAATTCTGCTCCCAAATTTCCTTCCGCCGCCCACTGAAGTCAAACAAGGATGTAGCTGCAAGCAGAGTTTGTCTCATTGTCTTTTGAAATGTTAATATCTCCAGGACGAGTGTTGGGTTCAGCAGGCACAGCTCTTACAACCATGTTTGCAAGTGTCCTCTGAGCAAGTCTGGGGCACTGTAAGTTTACATAGTTGTAATTGCTCAGAGAATATGTGAAAGCAGAAAGTACCAAAAGAAATAGTTTCCAGCTGCCAATGTTCTGAAGGATCAGGAATATGGGTAGTAACGAACAGGAGCACCCAGTGGTCATTATCTCCTGTGGAAAAGGAACCTGACGTTTATTTTTTATTGTTTTTTAACCCTCCTCCAGAGTTATTTTGTGTAGGAAGGAAAGCTGGTCATTTTTCTTCACCATCAGTGAAATGTTGTGTATTGGAGCCTTTGGAAACGGTCGCACTGTCCAGCAATACTCTCATCTCTGTTGAAGTGTGATGCTTTTTATAGACTTTGACAATGTTTTGCTGCCATTGATTAAAGCGATATTTATACTAAT
This sequence comes from Bucco capensis, assembly GCA_013396975.1. NCBI lineage: Eukaryota > Metazoa > Chordata > Aves > Piciformes > Bucconidae > Bucco > Bucco capensis. The sequence continues at coordinate 45,411 of VWZO01007021.1, forward strand.
TGTTGCCTGTAGTTTTGATGTAAGCCCCCCATATACACTTGAAATAATAAAAGGTGTCCAGAAATAGATTCCGGTTTGTACCTTGAACAAACAGTCCTTACAAGATGGGTCTCTCTTCTATGAAAATGCTGGTTCCTCCCAATCATTACAGTGTTAAAAGATGAGTGCATCTGCATAGCATCCTTTCAAATGTCCCTTTGAACAGGTTTGCTGATTGCCCCAGCCATAATGGTGTGACTGCAGGACGAGCTGGAGTCTATATTTGCATTTAGGCTGCAGTTAAAAGTGCCTGACATCCATTTGTTGCTGTTTTGCATTTAACAAGCCCTCCTGGAAGGACTCTCAGATTTCTGCATGTGTAGCAGGAGGCAAAGAGCCACACCTGAAGTCACCTCTATCCCCACACACGTGTGCCTTCTGGGGGAGTCCTGGAAAGAATCATTTCAAAAAAAGAAATTTAATTTGCAATTGAAATGCAGTGAGTAGCTTTCTCTAAGCAGTGGTTCACTTTTTTTGCTGGTACAAACGGAAGATCACAAGAAAACAGGAACTTGGAGTTTAAACTTTCCCGTGCACCTAAGGCAACCTCCCCCCATCCCCCCCCCGTGTAAGCGCCTCAGAAGATAATACATACCTCTGGCCAGGAGAAGTCGATTGCACTATTTTTGTCATAAGTATTTGTCACTGAGAACTTGTCCTCTCCTGGAGTGTGATCAAGGCATGAGTCCAAAAAGACGGTCTATTGCTCAGCCCAGGAAAGGAGCGTGGTGCGCAGAATAAGGCATGTGTCCTTACTCTCTGGAGTGCACGGAGGAGAGGGTGCTGGTGCGTCTTTAAGCACACACTGAAGTTTAAATATTGAGGCACGTTTTGCGATTATACTTTCTCTGTCTCCTGTTTAATGGCTCCTCCTGTTACTCCTAATACATCAATACAGTTCTGTATATTGTATCACCACTAGTCGTTAAGGTAAGAAGGAAGAGGAAAAGCAGTCAATAGCAAACCCCACTCACTGTACAGTACAGTAAATAGGGACCTCTCTGTGCAGAGCCACACTGCTTCCAACGGCCATGTTCGTCAGCCCTTTCCCCTGATTCCTTNGATGATAAGAATAGATTTCTACAAGTCCTGACCACGTGATTTGCGAAATAATTAATTCAGCACGTCCCTTAAGAAACACGGAGTCGTCATTAATCTGCCAAGCAAAGGACTCTATCAGACTTGAAAACTGAAGAGATCCCAAGAATATAATATACAAAGGGTGCAGTCCTTCTCTCTGCACACCTAGCTCTTTGGTAGCTGCCGAAAAAGAGACGCCCGGTACGTAAACGTTTTTTACTATTCCTTCTTATTTAAGCCTTAATGAACTCAGCTGTCAAACGCTTGACAAATAGGGCACGCTGCTTCCTGATTTCTAGCTCGGCAGCGGCCGGGAGCCGGACTGGGCGCAAGCAGTGACCTTTGCTTCCCAGGGAGTGGGGGGAAGAGGGCGAGCGCGGAGCCCTGCGGAGCCCCGCGGTGGAGGCAAGCTGACCACCTCCCGGGGCGGCAGGGCTGCCCGCGGCCGCCTGCGCGGGGAGGTGCGGAAGCAGCAATAGGGCTGTAGTGACAGCCAGTGCCCGGCCCCACCGGCGGGGAAAGGCCCTGAGCTCCTCTGCGAGCGCGGTCGTAAATTTTGCCGTGCGTCTTGACAGCGGGGCCGGAGCCAGCGTCGAATGTGCCTTCCCACAGCTGCCGTCCGCACAAAGGTCGGACACGGTCCCAGTCCCGCTCCCCTGTCCCGCTCCTGTCCCGGCTACAGTCCATCTTCCCTGAGCCTCGCCACCCTGAGCGGAGCTGCGAAGGATCCCGGGCTCATCCAGCCCCCGGAGCGGGCATGGCGCCTTTCAGGTCCTCGATCAATAATCCCAGACTAGGGAGAAACTAGATTTGTATTTTTATACAAAGCCACTCTCTATAAACTCCACAGAGTATGGACAACGAGGCTGAGATCTCCCTATGAAATCCCAGAGTCAGCTGGAAATACTTTCTGCAAACAGGATATTCTTTATTATCCCTTGCTGGAGTAATTTCTAAAAAAACCTAGATCGTAGCTTTTTATTACTTCCGTTTCGGTGGCAGGACAGAGACGAAGTTTCCTATGTTATGAATTATACATTCAAACAATAACACATTAATTCAATTATTCAAAGATGACAAATATTTATGTGCTTTGGTAGTGACTAAGGAACAGATTTGCCACTTCACGAGAACTCCTACATTTTTATCAATGAAGTTTAATATTATCCTGTTGGTCTGGGAAAGAAACCAAACTCCACCAGCAAAATGGACTCGAACGTAAATCGCAGCCCTTTCATAAAAGCGTTTATTCCCGCATATAGCCCCGGCTATTTTATCAGTTTGACAATTGCCTGAGTTGTTGTTATAAATCATCATAAGTAATTCCTGAAAGGGTGCGAGGCTGCTGGGGGGCGGGCGGAGACTGTAAATCTTTCTGTTTTATTGCTCTATGAACATATGCTCCGATTGAAGAAGTCTTAGATCCTTTACTGGAGACAAATTCGTGCAAAGCTGGACTCCGACCAGCCAAAGGATTAACATTTCCCTAATACTTTTTCAGTCCTTTACGATGTCTGAATTCTGGTGGCGATGGCGAAGTCACTCCTTTCCTTTTTTTTCAGACGTCCTCCATTTCCACATTAAATTTCGCCCCCCCCCCCTTTTTTTTCTTCTTTCTTTCCCCTTAGACTCTGAAAAGACACCCGGGGGTTATGGTGTTTTTTCCAGGGGTTCCCGAACTACCCTCCAAAAAGGCATTTCCTTCTGAATTCTCTTCGTGCTCTTCGCTTGACCAGTGCCCAGATTTTCCCTCGCACTTTTGTGTAGGAAGTGAAAGACCTCTCCGTCATCCAAAATATCTAAACGGTGGCCAGAATTATGTTCGGCTTTGTGTGTATGTACACAAGTATGCAGAACACGCTGTGCGTGTAGGGGTTGCTGTATGTACACACAGACACGCGAGCGCAGGGGGCTCTGCAAAACTACCCAAACGCTGAAATATATGGCTGACGGAAAAGGATATAAAGAACAATTACCTCTTACTTGAGGCGAGATTTAAGTGCATCATTTCGAAGAAATATAGGATTATAAATCCGAAACCGTACACAATAATTTACATTGAACTTATGTTTCCATCACTGGACTCCAATCTTTTTATAACTGGCTTGCAAAGTCAGGAAAAGCAATGTAATTTAGATAAATGTTACAATGCATTTATGGTTAGTATTGTAAGGTAATACGTTACTGTCACATCCTCATGCTTTGGATGGTAATGAAATCACAGCAGATGTTAGATTAGGTGTGGTGTATTTATAGCTACAGATATGTTAGCAAAATCAAACAGAGGACTAATATAATTTTTTTTTCTGCCGAACTGGAATTGTTGGTGAGCTTTGTGGGCACACATGACGGATACACATCGGGTTTGCTCTATGTCTCTTCATACACACAGATAGGGGAGGCAGACTCACAGCAGACACACACTCACAAATGTCATGAGGGTTTTTATCCCCAGCGCTTCTTTAGCCTCCAGACAGGGGTAGTCCCCGCTGCCTCGCATCTTTCCGGTACCGGAGAAGGAGAAAACAAAAATCCGGGCACGCCAGTGAGCCCCATCGCCTTTTCCGCCGGTGCGGTGCTGCTGCGGAGCTGCCGCCAGCGCAGGCTTCTCCGCTGCAGCCGGTTCCAAATACCTCCTCTTTCTCCGCCGGGAATTTCTGCGCCCTGGGATCATCCCGCGGAATTCACCTTTACCCCGGCTCTGCCGGGCCCCACGGGGCGCGTAAGTGCGGCAGCAGCGGTGCGAAGCGGAGCTCTGCGGGAGGAAAGCGGGCTCGGCTGCACNGGTGGCGGCGGGGAGCGCGCCAGCCTCGGCCCTGGCGAGCGGCTCCTGCGATCACGTGGGCCAATATGCCTGTATTTTAAGGCAGTGCCTATATTTCTGATTATAAAGGGGTTTCTCCTACTCGCCCCCAAAATTCATCAATGGCCGCACGATTTAAAACCAAAAGAAAACACGAGTCGGCCAATTGCTGCCTTTGGTTCCAGGACGCTGATGGCTAAAGGGTTGTGTGGTTTTGTTTTGATTTTTTTTTTTTTAAAGCACAACAAACTCCGATTTCCAATCGCTCTCTTTTATCGGTAGTTGAGCCTGAGCCTGTTTTCGTTCTGTCGGGAATTCTGGTGTATGGAAATGTCTGTAAAACCGCAAGATCAGGTTTAGGAGAGTACTGTCTGCAGACAAAGGGTGAAGGATATATGCTAAGAACTGCAAGCGCAGATCCTGAAAAGTGAGGAGCCCAGGTTTATGATAAATTGATACACAGGTAAGCAACTGCATGACAAAATGGGACCTTTAACCACAGGGGCTGCATTATCGCCTTTACTCAGAGACTGTCTGGAATTGGTTTGCAATCTCTGCCTATAACGGCTGCAAATGCGTGGACTGGTCTCCACCTCCTTGAACGTTTTAAGCTGTATCTTCTTTTTATTATGCTCTTTAAATAAAAAGTGGACTCCTTCCCAGAGGCTAGGGGAAGAGGTTTATCCTTATCCTTTTCTCAATTTTCGGTGTTTTCAGGAAGGGAATTACAAATAAGCAAAGAAAAGAAGTACAAACAGCTCTGCTAGATGCTCCCACTGCCAAAGTAAGATTAAGCATCTCGTTAAAGCGGTGCCGCGGAAAGCCGGGCAGGGGGTAGCCGTGCTGATTTTCAAAGGGTGATTTAAAATAGGCTTATCGGTAATGTAGCCCCTACACAGGGTCTCTTAAATATTCCTGCCAAGTGCCTTCCCGAACCTTTTCCTCTCGCCGTGCATTCCTGTTCCTCAGTGGCGGTCGTTTTCCTCCCCCGGTTGTTTCAGTGTTTATATCACCAGTATGCTCATGCCTTCGAGTTACACACGCTGTTTGAAGCATGGTTTGATATTTATCTACCGACAAGTTTCTAGCCCTGCTTTTGAGCGATTTGATCAATAAGGCGTTGGGAAGGTGCCTGGGGGAACCGGTGGCTCTCTGGGCGGACTGGGGGGCTGTAAGCGGCCACACAGCCTTCCGGCGTGCATTTGCAGCTCAGCTCCGTGTTGGGCTGTTGTACCAGTCCAGCTCTCCCAGGAGCGCCTGTTTTCCCTGAATTGTGGCCTGCCTGGAGCCCGGGTGAACACTTGGTTATGTTTGTTAGAGAGTCTCCCGAAAAGCCTGGCTTCGTGCTTGCGAACAGGAGAGAGTGTAAGGACCCTGCTTGCCCCAAGTCACCCGGGCAAGTCCTCCGAGAAGCCCGAGGTGCCCCGCGGGAAGGGAGGTGAGGGGAAGGGGAGAAAGTTGGGATTTTTCCTCTCTGTTGTGTTTCTCTGCTCGTGAACATTTTTCTTATCTGTATGCCTCCAAGCTGCTGGCCTGCCAAGTTAGTCAGCTGAATCCAATTACTGAAAGCAGCATTTCATTTGGCTCAATGGAAGCACTCACTTACAACTTCACCTAAAATTTCAATAATACCTATATCGAGTTCACGCCTAAATAATTCTAAAGATTTTCCTGAGTTTACCTCTGGCAATTTCTTCTCTGAGGTAATCTCTGCAGGAGTGGCGGTGGGAGAAGAGCACAACCCCAATGTGCCTGGACTCCTCTGCAGAATAAAATTTGAGGGCTATTCCTGTGGAAATCTCAGTACTTGGCAAAGCTCTCGCTAAGTAAAGCATATCTAGAGAGGGGCTGCTTTGGAAAGGAATGAGAAGTCGATAATTAATTAGGCACAAAATGAAAACTTACCGTGTTAATCAACAGCGGCTAACAATGACTCGGTTTGCAATATTAAGATCCTGCTCAGGGGCTAAGGCGCAACCCAATTTATGCTGCCTTTATACACCCTCTAAAGTGCTATTTCTAATGAATTCCCTTTTTACACACACACACAAAAAAAGCACTTAAAGTTGACATACGCCCACGTGAATATGTTATATAAGACATTACCAGGGCAGGCCTGGGCCAAGAACCTGAGTGAGCATCATGTGTAATCATGAAGCTCCACTTCCCTAACTCCAGTTTGCCAGCATAAATTAAGGTGATTTGGAGAGGGAATATTGCATCCTACTGGGTTTGGGTAGGGAGAGAGAAGGCTTGGTGGAAAGTTGTAAGGTCTGTTGTGTTGCGAGCTATTGGAGGCGCTTCCGTTCGTTGTTCATTAAGTGGTGAGTTATTGCTGTACGAGGCAAAGGTCATTTCAGAGGCTTATGGTGGCTAGATATCGTCTATGTAACGACCTGGGATTCTTTGTGGGGTATTTTCTGGCACTCTTAGGTTCTTAAAGTCCTGAGTCGACACGTTACACAGCTAAATGGAAAATGCTCATTTCGAGCCGCAAATATTCACGGCACATTTTCAGCGCTGGAATGCCTTCGTTCATCTTTCTTTCGGTCTTAACCGGGGGCTGGAAAGAGGAAGGGAGAGAGACTCGCGATAGCTCCTTTCCCGCGGGCGGTGGGTGCGGTGGTGGTGACCGATGGGGGTGACTACAACTCCCCCGCAATGACGGTCCTGTCCCCGTGCGCTGCCCCTCCGGGCCTCTGCCCGGACTGGGTGCCCGAGGAGGCAAGCGCAGCTCCGCGACCGGTACTCACACCGCCCTGCTCGGATCCGACCCGCGGCTGGGGTATATTCCTTATGTGTTTGCTGCCCGCCTCTCTCAAAGCGCTATTAATAAACGAAGAGAAACATCTGCCCTTTGTCTGGTAAAAGATCTGACGCGGACGGAGACACGGTGAGGGGCTGCGGTAGAGAGGTGCATTTATTAATACAGTCCTAAGGAAGAGAGTCCAAAACAAAGCAGTTTCCGCTGAGAGTTCTCACTTCTGTTGCAGGTCCGTGCCTACGGATTATCCAAAGGAACCTGAAGATCCTACCCACACAGTTAAAGTCAAAAATCAAGAAAAAACATAAGTGTGGTGAGTTCTCTAAATTTCGTTTTCCATCCACCTCTCGCTTCCCGCAGCTCCCAGGCCCTTCACAGGAAGCAGAGCCCGGGCCCGCGGAGCGGGAACCCCTGCTCGGCTCAGCCCAGCGCTGCTCACACCCGGGGCGCGCCGCCACCCTCAACGCCAAGGAAGTAAGAGCCCGCAGAAAGCATCCCGTGGTCAGAGGGAACTGGGCCCGACTGGGGAGCAGCCAAGTCCTGGACCCGACAGGGAGGAGGGATTGGCTCTCCGAGGGGGTGCTCTTTAGCTCCTTTAAGGGGCCCCACGGTGGCCACCGCTCGGTGCCGGAGCCGGCACCCCACGCCCGCCGTTTCTCTGTTCGCGGGGCCTCTCCCGCTCCCTGTTGCTCTCAGCTCCCCGGCTTAGGCGCGGCCCCAACCGTGGATACACGGCCGCCCGCCCAGGGCAGACGCTCCCAGTAGCCTGGCTCCCCTGGCCCCAGCCTGGTGGCCGGGTCCAGCAGCAGCTCCAGCACTTTCCTTATATACAGAGCTGCCCCGGGCTGGCGGCCGGGAAACGTGCCGAGCTGGAGATTCTTTTGCTGGGCTCCCTCCTACGCGCCGGCTGCTTTGCACTTCTGAAAGTGCCGGGGCTTGGGAAGTGTTTTCCTTTTCATTCCTGGCCGGAGCATTTACTGCCACGGCGCTAGGAGTCATAAATTTTGTTACAAACCGCAATGACAGGTGCATTGATATGCACCCTGAGAGCTCTGGCTGCTTTAATAACCGCTCCGCTGGCCGCTCTCACCGCCTCTTATTTATTCGGTATCATATTAGATATTGATCCCAAGCAGAATTAAGTGTAGTGGAAGTTTTAGTAGAGATCTGCTTAATACGAAAGTGTCGGGAGAAAAGCGACCAGCAGTGCCAGGCCGTGGCCCGGCTGGCCTCCGCGCACACGCGTGGGTGGATGCGTGGGCTCTTGGCTGCTGCCCAGACAGAGCCCTGAGAGTATGAGCAACCTCCAAAAGCGATGGAAGTAGTGCCGGCACGAAAAGCCCCATTATCGTGTACAACGCCTAATAGTTCAGATGAGGTTATCCTTTCTGGAGAAGACGAAGGGAAATCTGAAATGGATACAGACATGGATATTCCGCGGTTTCCTACCCTCTGTGCTTCCTGGTCCACCTCCCACGGCTCGGCCTCACCATTTGGATGTCACTCCCACCACCCCCACCCGAGGCTATTTCTGGCCAAACCACCAAGTGTTGAGACCTTGCTTTGGTGTTACCTACAAAAACATCACCCCGAGCCTTGCACTCGTAGAAAATCAAACCCTAGAAAGCTTTGTCTCTCCCTCTTTTTCTCTCTCTCTCTCTCTTTTTAAGATCTAAAGATGAGCCACCAAACAGTTGAGCATTGTCCATGTGATTTATTGCCCATAGCCTCCTTTTTAGGTTCAAGCAGAGTTCACAAGCAGTTGGTATTTCAGAAAAGAAATAAGGCTTTTAACAGCTTAACAGCAATATTCTTTCTTAAGATTCTGCTTATTCTTTTGGGAACTATATCTTACAAGGCACGTAAAAGCCTACCCTTAGGGGGGTGGTGTGCTAACTAAACCCCTCGGTCCAAACTGCTTCTGAAAATGTGGATGCAAGTGGAAAACGAGCAACAGAGTTATTTTGCGCAAAAATACTTTCAAAGACTCGTCAAGAATTACGACAACGTATTAAAACTCAAATGAGTCGCCACACTCCCTTTCCACGGACATTTTTTTAACTAAGATTTTCCAGGAGAGCAACATAGCTCTTTTCCCATTTCCATCAGCTTTGCAGATCATCCCAAGCTTTTGTTCAGGGAAGAAAAGGACCTCGTCCGTTTGTGGCGCGGATAAACTGCCGAGAGCGGCCGCGGATCGGAGCTTGCTGTAGTTATTCTAAGCTATACAGACATATTTCCCAGTGAATTTTAGAGAAAAGATCAGCGGTACTTGGCGGTACCAACTGGGGAGGAAGAAAGGGCAGTACTCTGACAGTATTGCTTCAGTATTGGCAGGAGAGTGATAATTATAGGACATTGGTCAAAAATTTCTAGCTGCTCTTCTCTGGTATGTTAATAGGCTTAAACCCTGAAGAAATACAAGACACGTTAAGTTACAGACTTACATTGCCAGGTGAACTATGTGCTAATTTACAAAATTATTAAAAACATCAGAGAAAACCTCTATCCCATAAAAAAAACAACAACACAACAGAACAAGGAATATTAAAAAGCTGCAACAAAACTGCAGAACAATTTCTATCTTGCCACAAGAGCAGAGAAGTTTCAGGAGCAGCAACGGGAAAGGTACTAGCACCTTTCCCCAAAATATCCGCCCAAGGGGACAGTCCGTTTTCGGTCTGAGCAGCCTCAGTGCGGGGCCGGAAGGCAGGGAGTGGAGTGCCATACGTTTGTGGGCTAGAAAAAGAAGAGAAACCCCTAAAAACGATTTCCAGTGTTTAAGATTCTTTCTACTGGGGACAAATAAAAGGGATGAGAAACGTTGGGAGAGGGAATTTAATTCATCACAGAATTAAAACAGGGGAGCTGACCTGCGACTTCCTTTATAGTGCAAAGTGAAGGGAGTGAATGGCGCCGGTTATACTTTAACTCCGGAGGAATCTGGGGGAAGAAGGAGACCGGGTTTACAAAGGGGACGGGATTTTTCTGCTTCTCTCCGGCCGCAGCCCGGGCTCAATCCATCATGTCAGCCGTGCGCGGCCGTGCGCACGCGTGCCGGGCGAGGGGGCTTGGGGGGCTCCCAACCGAAACGGGCCAGTGGCTCCCCGGGGACACCATGCAGTGCAGCTTTGCGTTGCTCACTGAGAGCCCAGGCCTGCGAGGGCCGATCCCGAGAAACTCGTGAGGGAACGATCCAGAGACAGAACAAAGCAAGAAAACATTCCCCAAAATGCATCAAAAAGTGGCTTCTAGGAAGTCCTGCCAATGTGTGCCCATCCCCCCTGCACCATCGCTCTCGGGTGGCTCCTTCTCTGGTGTCCCCTGGTCCTCCTTGCCTAGTGTGCCCTGCTCTCTCCCTGGTGTGCCTCGGTTTGCCCTGACTCCCGCCTGGTGATCCTGCTTATTTCCTGGTGTCCCTTTACTCCCTTCCTGGCAACTCTGGCCCTTCTCTGGTGTCCCTGGTCCTTCTCTGGTGACTCTTGAGCTTTCCTTGGTGTTTCCCGGTCCCAGTCTCTCCCTGATGCCACCGCTCCTTCTCTGCTGTTCTCGGGCCCACTGGCCCAGCCAAGGCTGCTGGTGCCGTGGTGCAGGCCGTGCCTGGGTCGTCTCGGACGCTTCTAGCTGGCGTTCTGCACTAAAGGTGTTTTTTTGTGTCCCCGTTGTCCCCCCTCCCCAGGTGGCTGCGAGTGGCCCGGGCCGACGACGTGAGGCGCAGTGCGGCGGTCAATGTTATTTGAGCAGGGACCGCGGGCCTCGGCGATCGCAGAGCGGAGGATGCAGAAAGCCGCCTACTACGACAACGCGGGGCTCTTCGGGGGCTACACCTACAGCAAGGCCGACGCCTACCCCTATGGCGCGGCTCACCAGCCCTACGGCCAGGCCGGCTTGGACGGCGAGTACCCCGGCTCCGCCTGCTCCGTCCAGGGCTCGGCACCCGGTGGCGCCTCGGCCCACAAGGGCAGCGAGCTGAGCGGCAGCTGCATGCGGACGGCGGGGAGCGGCCCGGGGAGCAGTCAGCCCCCAGGCATGGGCGAGCAGCAGCCCCCGGCACTGCCTCCCTCCTCCCCACCCAACCCCCCTCCCAGCGCGCCCCCTCCGAAAAAAGCCAAGGGGGGCCCCAACTCCTCGGGCTCGGCCACCGCCACCCTCAGCAAGCAGATATTCCCTTGGATGAAGGAGTCTCGGCAGAACTCCAAGCAGAAAAACACCTGCCCTCCCTCAGGTAGCCGGACCCCCCACCCCAGCCCATTGCCCGCCCGGGAAGTCGAGCTGAACCCCTCGGGCTGAACTTAGCGGCCCTGCGCATTGTCCACTACTCCTCCAGACGCTATCGCCCCTATCCCCCACCCGGAGTTCTCAGCCCTGCTGGACACTGCAGGTGGGCCGGGCTGCGGCCGGGCTCCCTCTGCCAGCCCAGCAGCAGCAGGCGCTGCTCCGACGGGTCTCGGTATCTCCTGCACAGGTGGCCGCTGGGGATCCCTGGGGAGAATCAGCTGCAGGAGGGGGCATATGCCGGGCAGGGAGGTGTGGGAGGTAGCCCCAGGTCTTCCATGCGCCTCCACCCTGGGCCACCAGCAGAGCGGAAGGGGGCGGCGGGGCTCCGGGGAACCCTGGGGGGGCTGTGTGTGTGTGAGGCTTTCGGGGGGAACCAACGAGTCTTTGTGCCTCTTCCCCGCAGGAGAGAGCTGCGAGGACAAGAGCCCCCCCGGGCCGGCTTCCAAGAGGGTGCGCACAGCCTACACCAGCGCACAACTGGTGGAACTGGAGAAGGAGTTTCACTTCAACCGCTACCTATGCCGGCCGCGCCGGGTGGAGATGGCCAACCTGCTCAACCTAACTGAGCGGCAGATCAAGATCTGGTTTCAGAACCGCCGGATGAAGTACAAGAAGGACCAGAAAGCCAAAGGCATCATGCACTCCCCTGTTGGACAGTCCCCGGACCGCAGTCCCCCTCTGAGCGGCCCAAACCACGTTGGCTACTCCAGCCAGCTCCCCAGCGTCAACAGCCTCAGCTACGACGCTCCCTCTCCCACCTCCTTCGCCAAGTCCCAGCAGAGCATGTACGGGCTGGCCGCCTACACGGCGCCGCTGAGCAGCTGCCTGCCGCAGCAGAAGCGCTACGCGGGCGCAGAGTACGACCCCCACCCTATGCAGAGCGGCGGCGGGGGCTTCGCCAACCCCAGCCTTCAGGGCAGCCCCGTATACGTGGGGGGCAACTTCGTGGACTCGATGCCGGCCTCGGGCCCCATGTTCAACCTGGGGCACCTGCAGCACCCCTCCTCCGCCAGTGTGGACTATAGCTGCGCCGCCCAGATCCCCGGCGGCCACCATCACGGACCTTGCGACCCCCACCCCACCTACACGGACCTCTCCTCTCACCACTCCTCTCAGGGACGGATGCAGGAGGCGCCCAAGCTCACGCATCTGTAGCGGGGCGGCGGCCGGCGGGGCCCGCTCCCCTCTCCATTACCTCACTTTTCTGACGGGACAGTGTGACTTTGCTCTCGAGTGCCAACAGTATTAGTGGATTTGTCTCCCCTAGCAGCTCCCTTCCTTCTTCCGCAGCCCCGAGTAGGTCCGTAAGCAGGAGCCTTTCTCTTAGAGCTGTTTTAAGCATGACAGTGCAATATACTGCAAACCGAGGGACTGATAAGCTGGTGGTAATAATGTACTTGAAGGTAAGTCTTAGAGATGCTGTAGTGTTAGCAGCGTGTCATGCTGAGGTGTTTTAGACCAGTCGTGAGCGGTGGGAACTTGCCCGCGTGTAAGCTTATTTCAGAGAAGTTAATTTACGAATTCTTCTGTAACGTAAGAATCGCATCGGACTAAATGGTATGTATTTATTATTTTAAGCGAGACATTTTTGTATCACTGATTATTTATCCTCGTCTTAATGTATTTATGTGAATATTTGTAAAGTTTGTTCACCAATACTTTGGGAGAGCGATTCAGGTCCGTGGTGACTTACATTTCACCTATTTAGTATATTCGGTCTGAGGTAGTTGAGAGAGTAGTCTTGAACAGTTGTAACAGTGGCTGGTGTTTGTAGTTTATGTAAGGATTAATTAAGACAGCAAGTCATAAGTCATTAATAAGAGTAAAACAAACTGTGGCATCACACAAAGAGCCGTTACACTTTAGGAAAAATACTGGAAATATTTTTGAAGTATTTATTTCTAACCAGCTGGCCCCACTGGTGTGGCTTGGTGGCTCGTCTGGCAGCGGGCTCGTCTGGGTGAAGCCACCTTTAGTTGGAAGCGCAGCCTTTGAGGAGGAGATCTATGAAGCGAGGCACTTGGCCATCTTGTTTCAGATCAAATCCTGCATACAGAAACCTCGATGAGGTTAACATTTATTTATTTATTAACTGGGTATCTATTGGACATATTATTATTTTGGTGGGCTATTTTTTTTTATTACACTCTGGCTATTTTAAATAGGAAAGAAATTAGAAGCTTAGAACGTAAAAAAATTAGAAACCCTCTGATAGTGCTAATTTCATTAGGGTCTCCATAGCGATCAGCGCAGCTGCTGCCTCCTCCTTTGTTATTTATACTGTTGTCTTTATACTAACCATAAATCAATTTTTTAGACATCTTTGGAAGCCCGAGCTTTTCTTCTTGTTTTTCATAAAATAAACTTTGAAAGAAAATTGACAATCAGATGCACACAGCCAAGGGGAGCCGCCGGGGTGGGTGCGGGCAGGGACAGGGCGGTGCCGCTGTGCCCTGCTGGCCAGGACGGTCCCGTCCCCATCCCTCCAACTGCAGCGGAGGGGCACCCCGCTTCTCTCTGCCACGAACGGGACAGCCAACATGGGGAATAAGAATAAAGATTTAAAAAAAAAAAAAGAAGAATAAAAAGAGAAGGGACTAATGCTCTGAAACGTCGTGTTTCTGCCTTTCTAGTTACACGGCTGTGTGAATACCTCGCTGGATTTACAGAGATACTTCTTTTGTAAAAGTTGCCATTAAAGTCTCCTCCTGATGGTACATGTCGCTCCGAAAAGACTATTCTTATCTCTTTCTAAAAGTGTGGAGTTAAAGATTAATCCAAACTTCTGTATTCCCCACCAAACTGTCTGCTGTGTCACCAGTCTGACAAACACTGCATCTCCTACTCCATCCTCTAATGACAGGACCTGGCATTCCTATTGTGAGAAATATTTTAACTTGTCTAATTCTGTTAAACACAGACAAACAAGTTCTCTTTCTTTCTTTCCTTTTTTTTTTTTCTCCTTCCTGCTTTTTTCCTCACCATCTCATATTCATGTTTGGCTGAACAGTAAGGATTCAAAACATAACTTAAGGTTTTATTTTCCCTTCTGTGCAATTTTAACAATGTTGTGCTACGCTGAGAACTGTATCTTTTGTTAAAGTTCACTTTCACCCAAGCAAATTTGGATATATGTGTTGTAGGTCTGTAAACAAAACAGAAGAGAATAAACTGCTTTGTTCGGAGACATATTTTAACCATTTTGAGCCCTAAAATTGTTTTCTGTAGAAGTTTTCACAGAAAGTGTTTATTAAAAGCTCAATCCAGTAGTAAAGAAAACATACAAACAACATAAAAAGTAAGGCTTGGCACTACTTGTGAATTAGACTTCTGTAATACTCCACAAATATATGTAACTATGTTTGTAATTCCAAAACTTTCTGTAATCAATCTGCCCATGACTGACATTGTCCATGTAGGAATTTTTGTGTGTTCTTGAAAACATGACATAATTTCGCATCACCTGCTTCTATCTGCGAAAGGCATAACCATTTCTGCAGGGCTGCCCCTGGTGTAACCCAATGTGCTTTTTGCAAGTTCTACCCACTTTCATGCTCTGTAGGCTGGCTGTTCTTCAGGGTCTGCTCTGACTTATGCTATTAGTCCTTCATAAAATCTGTTAAGAAAGAAAAGGCCGTTTATAGTTAGCCATTCTCCACATCCAAGGAAGAAGGGGGTTTCAGAGGAACTCTGACCAGGAACATGGTGTTACTTAGGCACACTGCCTGGAATTATTTTCATATTGCAGAAAGATAGGGTTTGTAGACTTGATTTCCAGTGGGGGAGGAGAAGAAGCATGTGCAAGGGGGAAATCTTCTTGTAAATAAATTCACTTTCTTCTCCATGACTCTGGCAGAGACGTTTCATTTGTAACGCGATAGAAGTCCATGATGATAACCTAATTATTAGAAGTAATGTTACTTTAGCGAGATTGCTGGCGTTTTTACAATGTTTATACAAGCATCAGCAATCTAGAGGAGAGAGACACTTTGGCACAAGCCAGACTTTTTCTTGGCCCATCATTTAAAACCCATAAATTATAAATAACTCCCTTTCACATTCAATAGGAACTCAGCTCCTTTGCAATAGCAACTGATGTGCTGAACTCTGGTTACCCATTTAAAACACAACTCATCAGCCAAGGCCAGGCCTGAGGTTGAGCTCAGCCTTGCCTTTCCTTGCAAATAGGAGCCATAGCGCCTCTTCCCCTCATTCCGTACTCCGTCTGCTCCAGACCTGTAACAGGGTCACTGAGTCCTGGCCTCTCAATGCCAGCGGTGCTGCAGAAATGTTTGGTATAGGGTGCTGCTGACAGGAGTGCACTGAGCTTCAGCAAGGCCATGCAGGTTCTGTTGCTCAGATCAGTAGGTTTGGGGTCTCCACTTGTTGGTTTGGCCCTTCCAATAACTCATCATGTAATGGGGCCAGAGTAGTTTCCCTGTTGCAAAAAGGAGATGATGCTTTGTGTTAGCTTGGTAAAGTCAGTCCAGGGCTGAGCTGCTCCTTTGCACCTTGCTCTTTTAAGGGGTATCTCATCAATGTTTCTCTGTCTAGGGCCTGGTGTGCAGCCCTGGGTCAGGGGTACCTAGGCAGGCAAAGACAGGAGCTCCCAGAGGTGCTGCCATTATGCAGGTGCTGCTTATGTGAGGCTGGGAAAAGAAAGCTGGATGTCTGCTGCTCTGTTAGCAAGTGCTCCCTGAGCAGAATACTGCAGGCTCACAGCCTTAGTCCCTTGGTCTCCAGGGCACCCCATATGGCTGCCACCATGGAACCATGCCTAGGTCACCCGAGGCTGCAGGCAACCTTGTCCATGGGTGAAAAGGAGGCAGCTGGCTGCATGCTCAGAAGGCAAAGACAGGCAGGGAGAAGGTTGGCTAAGAAAGAGGACTCCACCAGCATCAAATAGAAGCCCCCTCACTTTCCTAGGGACCAACTGTGTCATTGGAGCTCCATGGAAAGAAGTATGAATACAGGACCCATCTGCCTGGAGGGTCACACAGTCCTTCAGCCTTCTCAGAGGTCCAGGCACAGACTACTTGGCTAGCAAAAAAAAGATAAAGGGGATGAAGCTGCCAGGCTACTCGCTGACAACTGTCACCCAAGGAGCAAAGGAAGGAGCTACAGGTTGTGACACCATGGTTCTATGTGCCAGCCTGCCTTGTGTACCCAGTAGCCCCACACAATAATGGCAGCCCTGTGACGAACAGCACGCTGCGTGGCCGAGAGGCCCAGGCATCCAGCCCTGCTGCTGCAAACCTGCCTGGGAACAAAAGCTGGAGCCAGACGGGCAGCACAAAGGGGCTGGTGCTGCAAGGGCAATTAGGGCTGCAGTGGTTGGCTGGGCACCACGTGACATTGTATATTGATGAACTAGCTACCTCTGCTTTGAAAAGATGTGAGATAGGCTGGACCAGAGCTCTGCTGGCCACCTCAACTTTCCAGGCCTGAAATGCTGGTTACCTGTGAAAAGGCAATGGCTTTCCTTTCCCATGTGAGCAGTGGCAGTGGGTATGCTGTGGTCCTTGCTGGGAGTGGGGCTGGTGGGAGAGGGAGGGGCTTGGCTCTATTAAGGGTTAGCAACCACATGATGAGCACTTTTCACTCACACAGTGATCTTCCTACTTCCACTGCACCAGCTGGGACTTGACCTGACAGAGGACAGCCCCAGAGCCTGAGAATCATGGAGTAACGTGGCAGGACGGGATGGAGCCACTTTAGTCACAAAGGCTGAGATGCAAAAGGGGACATAGCAAGGTGTCTGTGCCTGCACATCCCCAGGCCTCTGCAGATGCTGCTTGGGAGCAGAAGTGGGCCTTTGTCTCCACCTTAAGAGCCCAGGGTCCTCAAGCTCCCTGAACTGCTCTGGGATGAACCCCAGAAAGGCTCAGTTGCAATGACACACAAAGGTGAACAAAATTCTGGGTAAAAATACTCTTGAATGTACAATTTGAACACTTGGGTTAATTTTTTCCTTATTTGCTGATGTGCAGATTTTCTTGCAGCAGAAGTTTTGAGAGAGAGTAGACAATCCCATGCTGAGTGAGGATGTGTAGCCTCGATTTTTCCTCCAAGGAACCTGGGCCACCTTTTAGGATCTTTAAGAGCAAGAATGGCTAGGCAAAGAAGAAATCTTGGCTGAAAACCCTTTGATATCTCTGTTTTGCACATGAGTATGGCTTATCTTGATATCTCTGGGTTATCAATATGTGTAATTTTTCCTTCCCACCAAATTGACAGCCATGGGACATGAACTGGGGCATTACATGGCACAGGGACCCGTATGGAGTCACTCTTCTGGGGAAATCTTTACAAAATGACAGAGAGAATTTTCTCTCTGTTCATGCAGAGGATCTTTGTAGTTCATCCCATATACTAGGAGAGCAGAGGTTTCTGTCCTAGGCCTGATGAAACTGCCCCAGGGGTCAACCAGGAAAGGGGAGCTTGTGGCAGGGAAATAGTGACTGCAGTGGGAAATACTGATGGCAGGGGGAAATGCACCTTCCTCAGGAAGAGCGTGAAGTACCTTGCCTGCCTGGAAGGGCTGTGCTAGTGCTGGAGCTGAGACTGGCTCCCTCAGAGCAGCAGGACAATTCCCCTTCATTGCCCTGGGGTATCTGTACATCCCTGGCTTTATTTACATATTACAAAATAAACTCCCCAGAGCTTCTCCTCCTTGTCTCACAGACTTCTTCCTAGGGTCTTTTGATGGTTTACCTGTGTTAACAGGCCACTGCTTAAATCCTCAGCATTTGCTTGCCTCTCTTTGGGATGCCCACCCACACCCTGGCTGTCTCCACACCATGGATGTGCCTGCCTGTGTACTGCTGAGAACCCAGCGGGCAGTCTTGGCAGCAGCAGGGCAAGAGCAAGGTCATGCTTGAACCAGACTTTTCACATCATTTTCTTGAGGGCTGGGGAGACATCTATTGAATCTCCTGTATGTTACTTACTGTGACAAGCACAGAGAGTGGAGGCTTGCTTCAGAGAGGAAAGGCAACATTTCCCCACCTCAAAGCAATACCTGTGGCTCAGGGCTGTCCTTGTCTTCAACACATGCTGCTCAAGCAGCCTCCTCAGGACACTGCTGGTAAGTGTTTACACCTAATAGGACTTAGAGCTTGTTCCTACATCATGTCTTAATTTCACAGTGGCTGTCTCAGGCTTTGCAGTGGCCCACATTTCCAGAAGCTTGGTGGCTCGGGGTTGGTGTACTCCATTGTTCTCAAAAAGGCTTCTGCCCCAGTAGCATCCCTGCTTGTGCCATCACTGCACTGCTTGAACAAACATCCCTAAACCTCACAGCCATTCTCAAATTGCCTTTGATAGCATCATGTTCCTCCCACTCTTCTTTTTAAGTCACTTTTCTTCTCCCTCCTTTGGCTTCCAGGGACTCTTTCCCATTAGACCTCTTGCAAAAAACCCACAAGAACAACAAACCACAACTGTAGTCACTCAACTTCGTATTAGTAGGACTTAGCTATTTAAGTCTCAACACTGTGAAATTCAGGAGCATAGAAAATTCCATCCCCCTCAAAAGCCAGAGCAGCAAAAGGAGACATTTGCCTGTGTTTGGCTACTGATTTCTGCTTTCCCCATCCTTGAACAGTTCTGCAAAAACAAACAGGTGATGAATGAAACTTGGTAACAGAATCCAGCTGGGTGAATGGAAAGATCATATGTTGGTATGAACATGGGCAGCTCTTCTAGTGTTTAAAACACAGCTTTAGGTGTCATTAAACCCATTGCGTTCTGCAAACAGAAGACTCAACGAAAGCAGCAGCCCTCCTCTGAAGCCAGTGCTGTTTACTTTGCTGCAGGCAGGAGTTTTTACAGCAGGCGAAACTGAAGAGCACAGATGCTTTCTTCTGCAGATAGTCTTCCTCTGCTAAAGAGAAAACCTGGTGTTCCTAAGCTTCACTTTTATCAGGTGACATTTTCCAAACTGCTCTGATTGACACAGGTGTGCTGAGCAAGTTTGTACCATCCAGAATGTAACACCTCCCTCAAAATGTAAGTTTGCTGTATTTGATTTAAACCATTCTTCTAATTTATACCTGCATCCTCTGCAAATGGAAAGGAAATGTAGGTGATACCTCATTATCAGCACAGCAGGGTAGCACAGTCCAGAAGAGTGAACAAATCTGTGTCTGCAGAACATCTAACTTTGGGTCTTTAGGCTTATAGAGACTATTCTATCTGTAGTCTCTGAGTCCTAAGCAGGTTAAAGCAGTAATCTGTACAGCCAGCCTTTGCTCTGTAATAGTTGCTTTATAGCAGATGGACTGGATGAGCGAGGGAGAAAGCAGAGCTGATAGAAGGTCGCATTGCTGGTCAGAGCTCATATGCAAGGAAGTGCTCTTGCAGGTTTGTGTCTGCCTCTCCCAGAGTTATGTTCTCCTTGGGGCTCTGCAGAAAAAAAACCGGGCCTGCTATGAACCATCAGCTGGACATAACAGTGGGACAGCTGGGGCTGAGCTGCGGAGCACAAGTCTCCACAGGAAAGAGTTGAGGCCAGGTCAGTGAAATGTTCTGTCTCCCCACACTGTCCCTTCCTTGCCACCATCCTAGCCCTCTGAAGTCCACAAAAGACCCAGTGGAATTTTTCCTTCTCTAGGGACTCTGATTGCCCTTGGGTGGTTGGCACCATGTCTGGTCCTTGCAAAATTTGTGGCCTCCTGCTGACCACAGCAAACTGCACTTTGCCCAAGAGTGTGTAGACCTCTTCAGGTTGTTGAGTGGAAGGCAGTGGATGATGGATGAAGGCATTTCAATTTCATGCTTCTATTTAGAAATGAAATATTTTTTTATAAGGTACCATCCTTGCATTTTCCAACTGAGTCTACTACATTCACCTCCTAAGACTCAGAAGGTTAGGTGTCTAATTTGAAGCAGCATGATACAGCCTTTCTTTGTGTTCCTTGTCTGTGCAGTCCCAGGTAACCAAAGCCCAAGCATGCTCTGCCCACTGCACAATTTTGCTGTTCTGAACTGCATTGTCTCATGGTTATCAGTTGATGAATTGGATAAAGTTCATCTTTATACAAATCAAGTGTATGTGTAACTCTGACTGGATGGTCAAACATCACTTGGAGCCATTCAGGGAAAGAGGATCACTTTTGCAGACCAGGCTTCACATCCTCCATGCTTGTTTCTGTGCCCTGCCATTCCAGGCGTTTGAAAAGCAAGAGAGGGAGTTGGAGAGTTTGGCTGGGCAGCGCAACTTGCTGCACTCTCTGCTAGTTGCAGATGCTCAGTAAACAATGCCGAATCGCCTAGGGAAAAATGAAAGCCCATTAACGGGGTGAGCCCGGGGATTCACTTTTGAGAAGCTGCAGAGCACTTAATCTGATGGACTGAGGCCATTAAGTGTCTCGAGGTGCAGCATTCCCAACCCCGCCCCGGATGACCAAGGGGGTGCTTGAGCAGACCGCCGCGACCCCGGCTGCTCCCCAGGACTGGGTGGACTCCTGTGAGAGCCTCCGGGAGCCTGGTCGGCAGCGAGTCCAGGGGAGTGGGCAGAGCTGCCCTGGGACGGGAGCCCTAGTAGCAGGAAAACCCACTCTCCAAACTCTCAGCAAGTGGGTCCCAAGAGCACGGAGGTTCCGGCGAGTTCAGAGGGAGTGGGGCCTGTCCCGGGGGGCTCCCAGCAGGGCTCGGGGGGCTGCCTGCCTCCAGGTCTGCGCCTGCCCCGGGCACCCGGACGTGGGCAGGGGAGCCGGCGCGCCCGGGACCCCTAGTGCGGGCTCCCCCCGCCGGGCTCCCATTGGCTGTGGGGCGGGACGTGCCGCCCCGCTCCCGGCCCTATATCAGGGCAATATTACCCCGGCAGGGCGCGGGACAGGTGCGGGAGTGGGGGTGTTCCGCGGGCCATGGACCTGGAGTGTTTCCCCCTCGGCTTCCCGCCGGGGCTGTGCCGCAGGACCCTGCTGCCCTCCTATTGCCGGCGGAGGGAGAGCACTTTCCCGGCGCTGGGGATCGCGGCCAGTGCCGCGCCTTACCCGCCTACCTGCGCGGGGGTGGCAGAGTACGCGGCTGCCTCACCCACGGCGCCGGGCTCCGGCTACGGGCCATCTCGCGAAGCAGGGCCACCGGCTTACGCTGTGTCCGTCTTCCCCGGGAGCGGCCGTGTGCCGCCGCCGTCAGAGTCCGGCCGCCCCTGCTCCGGCGCGGGCGTCGAGGGGCTGAGGTGCCTCAAGCCCTGCGCCGGGGCCGCCCCCACGCACGGCTTCTCGGCCGCCGCGACAGCGCCGGCAGCGCCCCGCACCTTCGAATGGATGCAAGCGAAGCGGAGTCCGCCCGGGAGAAGTGAGTGGAGCGGCGAGGCTCGGGCGGGGGATGCTCACATCCCGACTCCCCTCTGCCTCCCTCTTGTCCTGGCCCCGACCCCCGCCCCGCTCCCTTCCCCTGCTTCCGCTGAAGCTCAGTGTTTTTCGGCGTTGCAGGCGGCGCAGCGCTGTATGTGGGGAAACCTCTCGCCTGCCCCGCACGCACCAGCTTCAGCACCCGGCAGCTCACAGAGCTGGAGAAGGAGTTTCACTTCAGCCGGTACCTGTCGCGGTCCCGCCGCCTTGAGGTGGCCCGCTCGCTGCGCCTCCGCGACGCCCAGGTGAAGGTCTGGTTCCAGAACCGCCGCATGAAGCAAAAGAAGCGGGAACGAGAGGCGCTGGCCGCCCCTGCCGCCGCGTCCACGGGTGCCCCGGGCGGCCCTGCATGAGGCCCTGCGGCCCCCCAGGGAAGGATCTGCCGGGGACGTCGGGGCCGGGCTGAAAGCTGCGGCCGGCGGGGCATCCGGAGTGTCCTTTTTCGCGGGAACGCGGCGATGCACCTCCTCTGTTTTTTCTGTTACAACTTATTTACAGTTTTATTTCGAGTATTCAGGGAAAAGAACCAACCCGAAACGCTGCTGCTCAATTTCGGGCCGAGCCGAGGCAGTGGGAGCTCACGGGGATTGCTACTCTCGCCGTGCAGAGCAGCTCCAGCAGCTCCCCTGGATCAGCGTGTCGGTGGGTACGTGGGGGGTTGGGGGCTGCCCCAAGCTCCCAACCCCTTCTTCGTTTTACGTTTAAAAGAGAGATGTGCAAGCTCAGCAGAGTTCATGCAGAGGGGACAAACCTAAGAAGGCCAAGAAGAGCAGGGAAAGCGTCCTCTCATGGGAAGGGGCAGAAATGGTCACCAGTGTGAGTCCAAGATCCCCCTTTGAAAAAAGTGTCCTTGTCTTCACCCCAGCCTCTGCAAATTTCTGGGGAAAAAGAAAAAAAGAGGCTATTTATGCTTGCATGTATTCCTCATTTGTTCCCATTCCTTTTCCTGATGTGACTAATTTGGTCTTAGATGTCTTTAGTAACTGTGAGGAAAGGTTTTAAAAGAAAGGAAGTCTTCCCATTCCAACTGCAGAGGTGCTGTGATATTCCTTGCAGAGGCCCTGGGCTACCTGGGACTGGCCAGCAGCTGCTCTTCCTGGCTTCCAGCACCTTTCGCATGTGCCTGAGCAAGGCAAGACAATATGAAGCCTCTTACAGCATCTGGGGCCAAACTCTCAGATCATGCAGCTCTTCCAGGCTTGATTGTATATTCTGGTTAAATAAATGCACCAGACTAAGTCAGTTTGCAACAAATCTTGCCATGCGCAAAAATTCAAGACCTGTTAAAGTGCAGAAAGGTGCTTGGGTTTGACAACAGACCTCTGCCAGCAAAAAGATCAAGAGGATTCCTGGGTCTTTTACTCGAGGTACTTGTCCAAAAAGGGTGACAATTACTGATTACCATACTGGATTTACAGGAAGGTGATTTTATTTATTTGTGGGACAAAATAATTTTTGACAACTGTCTCTTTGCTCTGGGTTTCTGCTGAGTGTTGGACTTTGAGGTGCAGAAAAAGTTGTATCACCAGGGAAGATAACATCTCAGGACGTGTAAGCACTAGGTGTCTGTCTGGAAGCCAGCCTCAGATACAAACAGCTGCTGGTTTCTGTTGGAGGTTTTCTGGGCAAAAGAAACATGGAGAGAAGATGAAGATGGGTATCACAAGTCAGAAAGTCCACAATGTAGGGGATATTTATTCTCCTTATTGCCTTCCACTCCTCAAGGCACCCCTCTGCTTATAGGCTTTCTTATGAAGACTTCTGCTGAGGAACTGGGAAGCCACTGCCAATGGCAGCTTCAGCAGAGGTTGGTGGGAGCCCTGGGAAACAGTGTATTCCCAAAACCTGGGCAGGCATGTTGGGATGATGCTATGGTAGCAAGCCCATGGCTAAAATGGGGGCAGGAGGACTCCTCAGCAAGGAGATGGGTGCATCTGAGAGAGAGGACTTCCTAAGACAGAAGTTTTTGGTTACACATCATATCCTGAATGTACCTGGAAAGTATAATAAAGCTAGAGGCTCGTGGCTGTGCATGCACGCAGGGACATTTTTGTTCTATATATGGTGTCAATGTTCTGTATATGGTGTTAAGGTTCACATCCTACTGGCTGATTCACTTCATAGGTTCACTTCATAGATTCACTAAGAAGTCCTTACGAAGCACTCATGTGAGACTAGTTGCAACCAAAATATGTTGTTTGCAGGTCTTTATTAAAGTAATGACACCAAACAGGCATTTATATTGCGGGCTGATCATTCATTAAAAAATTGGAAATAATATTTCTGCCTCCTGTTTTTGAGAAGATGCTATTTAAAGCAGACTAAAGCAAAATATGGTAAAATTAATGAAGATTCAAGTGAATGAAATTTGGTTTGCAAGCTGAATATTAAAGGCAACTACTAACCAACTCTTTTCAGCTGTTTTTAAGGTATGTTTTTACCAAGTCTCTTGTAAGTATTCCTTGTTTTTTCAAACAACCAAGAAGTACAGACATGTAGCCAGAATAACCCATCTTTCTAAGAACATATGGTTCACACGTGAACTTTCGAAAACGGCTGTGTTTTCAGTTGCCTCCAAATTTGTCACATGTCTGTGGGGCTGTCAGTTTGTCAGCCTTTTATTTTCCTAATTATTTTGACATTTGTGCTAGGCACTTCAGGCCAGAGGAACATTTTCCACACTGCTGGCATGCTGCTGCACTACCAACATGGAAAGAAAGATTCTCATTGATTTCGGTGGTGCTGGATCAGGCCATTAGAGCACACTAAGTCTTTTATAATGAGTGTTTTCATGCTGTATATTTTCCTGAATAAATAAATACATGTGCCAGCCTTGTAGCAGTGCACATTTCTGTATCCATCAAGATGCCACAGTCTGAATATATAGAGATTTACTTGCAAATTAAGATAAAATTTTACAACTCTTCTATGGCAGTCTGAATCAATTTGCTGGTATGAACACAACTATATTCAGTTTTAAAAAAACCTGTACTCAATATTAAGTGTAATTTCTGCTCACATGACAGGGCCAGTTTAATAGGATCTTTCTTCTTCATGAACAGTTTTAGCTTTATGAGGATTAGATATTGCTCTTTTGCACCATTCTGTCAGCAAGATACCCAAAGGAAGGAGCTAATGCAAGTTGTGTGCCAATTCCTGAATAATTAAATAAAAATGCCTGTGATATACACAAGTCCACACATGAGACAAATAAATGATAGATAAGATCTAAGATTCATTCATTCAACATTAGTCCCAAGAGTTGTGTCTCACACATGTTCAGTTTGATGCCTAGCAGTTGGAAACAAGTTTTATGCTAGGCAGGTATAGGTAAGAGCACAAGCTGCAGTTCTCACTGCAATCGAAACAAAATATTCCAGACTTTCCTCAGTAGATACCTACCACCATGTAATTCATAAAAAATGATGAAAAGACTATTTCCTGGCCTTATTTTCTTTCAAACATTATTAGAAAACACAGACCATTCTATTTCAGTCACATATTAATTTGTGCCTGTTGACTATTGCTCAAAGGGCCACAGGCTGCAGAGGGATATGAACAAAATAGGGTTTTTTATGTGTTCCCATTTTGCCTGAAACAAAATAAAAATACTGGTTTGGAAGGCTTCCAAAAGAAAAAAGTTATAACATTACTATTTTTAAGTGGTATATATAAATGTAGATATTTCATATCCTTTGGATAGGTGATAAAAGAAAATCGCACCTCTTTGGAAACCAAGCTTTGGCAAGAATGCAGGCTTGCTTGGGCATCTGGCTTCCCATGTAGAACTCAATATGTTATCACTTGCAAATATAGCACAGGGAACGCCTTGCATAGGGTCAAACCAATGACTCCAGTTTATGCTGTGGGCTGCATATACAGGTTTGTTTTTAGCCTGAGAAAACACAGCAGTAAGCTAGAAAACATAAATATGCAACCCAATCACCACATTTTAATCTCCTTTTAAAAGTGTGCCATTTCCTCTGTTTATTGGTAAAACCTGGGACGGTGGCTTACACATGAAACAGTACAGATTACTAGTAGAGGAGAACAGACTGTTACCTCTTTCAAGAGAAACGTTTGCAGGCAAAATTACAAAATGGAAGGACCTCCTTGTAGTTCCAAGCACTTGTCTCTAACAGCTAATAAATCATACTTACAATTTGTCCTGCACCACTTCGGTAGCCCAAATTCCAAGGAAATCCTGAGAACACTTGCAAATCCCTCACAGCCAAGGAGAAAGTGGTATGAAGAGAAGCCCCAGATAAGACGTGGTTGTTATAAGTTTATCATTAAGAGGTTACTGAAGTTTAGAGGAAATGTGTTATTTTCATTGGTGACATATGGCTACATATAGCTATACGTATGTGTGACTCACTCTTAACCATCATTTTTTATGACTTTTCCAAATGTCAGTGAACTAGAGGAGTTTTCAATAGGAAAAGGCAACCTGTTGAAAGAAAGAAAAGCGTATCAAATGACAAATCATTTTGCTCTCCATCATAAGAATGTCTGTTATTCTCCTCCCATCCCCAGCCATATCTCTAAAATGCTCCTCAATACTTCTGGGCAATATATAGGAAAAGAAATTTCCCAGAGCCAGTGTCTTATATTTTAATTTTATCCAGAAATAATTTGCTCTTCTTGCTTTATTTTCTTCAACCGAGTGAACGAAGTAACTCTCAGTTATG
Organism: Bucco capensis; assembly: GCA_013396975.1. Classification (NCBI taxonomy): domain Eukaryota; kingdom Metazoa; phylum Chordata; class Aves; order Piciformes; family Bucconidae; genus Bucco; species Bucco capensis. The sequence continues at coordinate 71,427 of VWZO01007021.1, forward strand.
CAACATGAGAATAATCTTCATTGGCTTAAATTTGGGCCTGCATAAAGTGTTAATATCTCAGTTAGAGTCCTGAGAAATATTTGTAAGCAGGACAAGCCTTCCTTTGTACTGAGATCTAGACCACTGTACTGGCCCACAAAAGAGCTTTTCATAAACAACTTTGTTTTTCTTGTGTTTTCGTTTCCTCAAAAGGCAACAGCCCCTGGTGATTAGCAGATTGAAAACCAGCAGTTTAAGTAAACAAAGAAATACGTGGACAAATACAGTCAGTTCTTTCTCTACGAGCCTATCAGACATCCTACCACCTGGAAAACAGATCTTTTTACTACACTTCATCAGAAAGCATAGTGTTACAAATAATAAACCAAAAGAAATTTCAGCTTATTCTGGAATCGAAGGCTTTTTTTTCAGGATTCATATCATGCTTTACGAAAACATTGGACGGGTCCAACTCAAGCACCCTGGCCCATTGCCCTGGCCTTAGACTGAGACTCTTATGCCCACCAGCACAGGGGACATAGCTAACCTGGGTGCTTGTGCCCTTGTATGGCTAGGCTTCGTGAACGAAGATNTTGTGCCCTTACACAGAGAACAAACACCTTTGCAATGCATTGATCCAGACTGCTGTGAATGTGCATGAAATTACAGCCAAGTGTAAATTCAGTGGATCAGGAGAGTGCTTCTGCTGGGCAAAAGGAACCATTCCTGCTGCCAGTGAAAAGCACACAGTAAATGACTTTGGTGACACTAGCATAGTAGAACCTGAGCACTAAGGCTTCACAGCCATTACTCTTCGTCTTAATGGTTGTGCTGCACCAAATCTACATTCCTAATGCCTCTTTTATGTTCCTTTAACAAGTAAGCTAGATGAAACACAATAAAGTTGAGTGACATTTGAAAATAGATAAAAATCTTACTAGATTTTTTTAATGACTGCTCAGATGAGATTTTGCTCAGTTACTTTTCAGATAACGGAAACAGTTTCTAATCCTGGCAACCCCTAGTATGTCAAGTATAGGTAGTGGGATAATTATTTTTAAAACTCACACACTTTAAGATTTGTAAAATATATAGTTTATGTAGGGCGACACTTTCTTTAACATCTGACGGTATCAAATCCAATGATAATTATCAGTGCTAAAAGCCTATCAATAAACCTATACCTTTCCCTTTAGAAATTCAGTCAGGTAAAACTGTGGCACATACAGGACACCAATGGGTTATCAAACTCTTTTCCTCATATTGGAGAAACTAGAACCCGAAACATAGTGTATGTTACAAGGTGATGGCTTGTCATAGGTCCAAGATTTTTAAATTGTGACCAGCACTGTGGGCACTGTGACTTTCATTTTAATGTGATCAGGCAGATAGTTAAAAAAAAATAGGACAGGACTGTTGAACACTTTTAATGTCACGTCTCACTTAAGAAATGGACCATGTGCTGCTTCTGGTTGCTTTTCAAATGCAGTACCAAATCAAATAGATTTAGTAACCTGATTGAGGATTTCACAAGTGTGAATTGTTACAGCAAGATCCACAAGAGAAAAGGATTATTGCAACATCACAACCCTGTGAGTTAATAATAAATGTGAAAGAAAAAGAGAAAAAGAAAAAAAATCAAAAAAGCATTACATCCTGTCTGCATGTTGTCAGTGTCACCTATAATGCTTTTTGTCTGTCATGTGTGATCTAAGGCCTGCAACAGAGCTCACACACCCCAGAGGCAAATGGCCATGTTTTCAAAAACTGGAAGAGCGTGGCTCTGGCCTGTTCCTCTGAAGATTTTTCCCTAAATTTAAAATTCATTGTATTTAATTAAAAGGAGATGGCATATCTGGATGTTGTCAGCAGCAGTCACATCCAGACAGGGTGACCAGATCTATGGTCACTGCCAGCCTGCAATTTGTTTTCTAAAGACTTCATCAGTTGCTGGCTAGCCTGAGCCTCATTGGTGGCCACAGGATGTACAAGCAGTACCACCAATTGCTCACATTTGCTGGGTTTGTCAGTCTCAGGGCTTGTTCTGTACTGGTTCTGTCAGCATTCAACTATGCTGATAGTTCAGACAGACTGGCCATCTGATTCATCAGTGTAAGTCTTCTGTACCAGGGTTGAGATATATTGTCAAGCCCAGGAATTCATTTTATTAAAAACATTTAATTCTGAAGATCTGACTAATAAGGCTTCAGGTCCTAACAAAATTACTCTTGTAACTTTTGCCAGCCTTGAGGGAATTGAGAGGAGGTAAAATGGATGGGGGATGTCACAGTTACATGTGGCTGCTAGCTGGACTAGGCTGGAATTTAGCTAGCTTGTACTCTCTGCACATTCATGGTAACTGAATCTAGTTCATGTGGCTCAAAATATTTCTGTCAGGCATTCCTTTTCCATTTCCCAGTGTTCAAAAAGTTTCAAAGTTCATATTCTCTGCAAAATATTCTGAAATATTTGCGGCACTACTTTTTCTTTCTGGCTGCTTGGTCTTCAAAAAGACCAAAGGAGACACCTGGTGCTTTTCTCACATACTTCTGCTGGTGCCAGGAAAAGGATCAATCTGATCTGCCACATCTCCTCACAAATCTCAGGAGGTACCCAGCCTCACCAACTCATAGCCACTACTAAAAAGACCATATGCTTTTAATCTATATACATTCAAGTTATTTCAGTCAGCACAATTTTTTTCCTTACCACAGTTGCACCCTGGGGAGAAACTATGTCAAGTATGAACTTCTACAGCTTTAATGAAGATATAGCAAAACTTTTCTTGCTCCTTTTATGGAAAAAGACAATGATTTTTGATGGAGTAGATTCAACTTCTGAAGTTTCTGTTATGTCATACCTAGCGAAACAATTCTCAGCCTCCCTTGAAATACATAGCAAAGCATTCCTGTATGGTCAGGCTATGTGTTTGAACTGGAAGTGTTGACAAAAAAAAACCCTAGAGAAAATCTTCTTATTTGTAAGACACATGAGGGAAATGATTCAGAAAATAAAAAGTCACTTCCATGTAAGGTTTTTAAAAAGGAGGTTTCCCATGTGGAGAAAAATTTATAAAAGCTCATTCAGCTCTGTAGCACTTAGCTGTAAAAACAGATAAGTCAGTATAAACAACAAATTGCTTCTATGAGAACCAATCAGTCATGACTCTTCTGCTGAAGTGAGAGGGACAGCACAAAAAGCAAAGAGCTAAGCCCCACGTTAGCTCAGCAGAGATAGCATTCACATGAGATCAACAAGCTTCATGTCCCTGCTCCAACCTGTTGGTCTCCTCCCTACAGCACTCCCCAGGGATATGGAGGTTGATTGGTATGGTTTGGACACCATGAATTCTCTACCAAACTTTCTTCTTAGATGTTAAAATTTGCTGGTGGGCTCTCATGTTGCAAGAGAGTCCTATGCATGTGACTGATAGGAGTTTTTTGTAGGTGGGTCTTGCTCTCTCTTTATTTCTAAGATCTTTTACAGGGGTTTTGGTTTTATCCCAGTGTTGAATAGCAAAATAATTTTAATCTCAAAAATCTTTTGGGAAAAGGGAACCAGTTCTTGCCCCGCTCTACAATTAATCATAGCGTATCCCTTTTACAGTGTGTTACAGATAAATAATTCATTACCGTTGCCTCTTCCCTCCATACGGGGTAGGCAGTTGTGAACATTCCACAGGAAGAAGGAGAAAGTTAATTCTTTCTATGCTGCCCTCCAGAGAAGGATTTAGACCCTCTCACAAGGAGCTTTGATGAATTAATAAACCTCCTCAGTATTTCCCACATTTGTCCAGAAACCGAGTTCAATTGCAGCTCCTTAATTTTCCAGATAGCATCTTCAGTGTTTGAGCAGACTTGCCTAACCAGCGCCTACAGTCAAACTGTGAACAAGTATTCTTACTTTCATTAACAAGATGGATCAGGATTTTGCTGCAGTATGAGCTATACAAATATCAGGATGAACATTTACAGCCATGTTGACAATGTAGCCTTTATCCATCCTTTTAAAAAAAGATTTGTTGTTGTCCAGTCAATTAGGGATTAAAAAGACAGACAAGTGTAGAAGCACTCTATTAATGCAGGCTTGATCCAAGGGAGCCAAAAATAAAGTAAGTTTGGCAGAGAGTAGAGGAAAACCTGTGGGGTAGCATGGGCAGGGAAACCAGGGCAAAGTCCTGTTGAAGCTGTTGTCTCCCTTCTGGGAGCTCCTGCTTGCAGGCCCCTCTGATTTGAGATTTTGTTTAAAAGCCAAATCCTGGTCCTACACAGCATCATTTATGTGAAACATATTGCTCTAAATCCAACGTGTGCATGGAGAGACATGCTCTGCATGCTGCCAGGATCCTGGGGGCATTGATGGACTTGACCAGCACCACCCTGAGAACCCTGTCACACCCTGCTCATCAGCCTAGGGGTTCTATTTAAAGCTCAGCCCAGGTCAGTTGCCCTCTTTTTGCTTAGTTGGACACTGATTCATGAGTTGATGTCTTTGTCCCCATGGAGATGCATGATGCTCTGAGCTGAGAGCAGTGGGATAGGCTATGGCTCCAGAGGCTCTGTCCCAGCAATCTGTGGACCATGAATATTTTGGTAAAGCTAGGCAGATTAAGGCCTGACTTCAAGATTTTAGCTATTTAAGAGCAAGGACAAACCTTCCTCAGCAGCTGCCATGCATGACAGGGATATGCAAGAGCCTAGGAGCTGGTAACACTGCCAGTGAGTAAAATGGTGAAGTTGGGATTTCTGCACAACTCCTTTGAAGCCAGCTCAGTGTAGCTGCCAGGATGACTGATGTGCAAAAATAAAACTTGGCACCTCTGAAAATCTGACCCTGCTGAATAAAAGGCAAGAGAGATCAGAAAAGGAGAAGAAAATTATTAATCTAATGACTTTCATATACAGTTTGTGATCCCATGTTTCCTTTCAGAAATGCTACTTTTATTCCTCATAAAACTCTATGAAAATCCATTCTATCCTCATGTCGGTTGTTGGAAATGCATTAGCATTAATTGATTAGTCAATTAAGTATGCAACATCTTCCATAAGTGCAAAGTGATTAGTGTTACTACTCTGTTTATTGCATTTGTATAGATGTTCCTAGAAACCATACCGTATCTTGTTTATACAACTATTAGACCAAAATTTATACCTACCTGGTTATGAAAATAAGAGAATATTGTCAGCAACATGCAATTAATTTTATCATAGTATGAAAATGCATTGTAAAATACACCTGAACTGCCATAAAACCAACTTCATTTCTTAGTCTGTCATGGATGGTACTGCAAGACATACCTGCCAACTTCCCAAGGAAGTGCAGAGGAGCTTCAGAGGTGAAAGTTTGGCCTCAGCTTTGAGTTCAAGTTCTCATTTGCATCTCCTTAGTAAACTCACAGGACTGTTTGTGTAACTGGAAAACTTGCAACTTGGCTCATACTTGGGCAATTTTGGCACCATTCCTCAGACTGAAGAACAGAGGATTGCATGAAATGGCTGATAGGCAAACACTTGCATTAAAGATTTATCAAATGCCCTGTGAGACGCATTTGATCACACTAGTCCAGATCCATCAGTTTCTATTGCTCTGTGTACTTTGCCAGACTGTTTAGTGTACAGAGAACCTCTGGCATGAAGTCATGCTAAAAATATCCTCCTGGTGCTGCCTGGCACTGCATGTGTTGGCAGGGAAGACTTCAAGTCTTCCTTCATTGTAGTGATTCCCAGCAGCCATAATAGCTTTTTTAAAGGCACTGACAGGCAGCATAATGCAGAGTGGCCCCTAGGATGCCCTAAATTATGCCAGAAGGGCAGCCTGGCTGTGGGCCAGGTGAGGAGAATGCATTTCAGTGCTGGTTTGTTTGCTGTCTCTTGCTACCACTTGGCCTTTTCTTAAGCACCAGTTGTACCACACAAGCAGTCTTCACAGGTTTCACTCATCAGTGAAATTTCCACATAGTTCTCTTTCAGAGAGAACCATTCCTATTGAAGCTGTGAGTGTCAGCACTCCTCATGTGTCTTGGAAAGGCATGATTTTTTAGAGACCTGCTCTGTGGAAATAGAGAACAGCAGTTTGGGCAGATCTTCCCAGTTGTGTGCTAAGAAAAGTGCTCTGATGAGGTCTGTCAAGCAGCATGTGGCCCCAGCCAGTTGTCTTGGGATGAAGAAAGGTTATACTGCAACACAGAACAACTCTGCAGTGTTGTCTATCACCTTAATAGTGCTCTGAAGAGGAATGTTTGCTGTCAGTGTTGGGCACACAATACCATTTTATCTACCTTAAATTTTACTTAGCCTACAATGTGCTTCATGAAATTGAGAAAAACAGGTGACACCTAGCAGAACTCAACTTTGGAGAAACTCATTCAATTGCCTCTGCTTTCTGGTGATTTGTTTAGTCTTATGTCCTGTCACACTTAGCCAGCAAGACTGTAATTTGAATGGCCAGCAATACTGGATATGTTAAAAAGCAAACAGCCTAAAAAAATGCAGGATATCAAAAGTCTTTCATTTCCATATCCCAATTCCTCTTGTAAAAGTACTCCTAGCAATTCTACCTGCAAAGGACTTACACTGCAGGTATGTACTTATTGATAGCTATACATTTTATTAAATATTAACATGGAACAAAAGAAAAATACTGTTATGGTTTAGAAGAAATAAGGAGACTTGTGGATTGGAAAAGGCAAAGTTTAACTATTTTAATAGAAGACAACAGCAGCAGGCAAATATATACAAGCAAAGATACAGAACCAGCACCAAGATCCAAACCTCCCACCTTCCCTCCCGGTTGCTATATTACTGCAGCCGAGCTCCCCCGGGACGGGGGGAAGGGGGGGGAGGGAGGAAGCTGGACCCTAGAGGCCTGGACTCAGAAGCGCAGAAGCAGCAAAGTTGGGGCGCCAAGCAGGGCTGCCAGAGAGGCGAAGAAGAGAGAGCGAGAAGGGGGGACAGCCCCCCTAAATTTATACCGAGCATGACGTGTATGACATGGAATACTCAGTTGGTCAGTTTGGGGTCACCTGCCTTGCCTGTCTCCTTCCTATAGGTGTATGCTCTCACCCTGCACACCCCCTGACTTCTCAGCAAAGCAACAGAAAAGTTGACATTCCAGTTCTCAGGCTGTAACCCAAACATTCAGGATTAAGCTATTAGAAGATGATAATGTCTTTTTGAAAACATACTGCCAGCTTTCAGAGGAATACAGTCACTTTTAAAGGAAACCTGGCTAGAAGCAATACCATCTTAGCAGAATTAATTCTCCTCCAGTCCAAACCAGGACAAATACAAATTAAATATACATGTTAAAAGAAGAAATTTATTAATGGTGTGGCAAGCTGAAGAAATGATTCGCCTGCAGGTCCTGCAGGAAGCCAGGCTCCCAAGAGTGATGCCTTTCCTCAAAAAGCCAAAGGAGGAGAGGCATATCAAATAAAGGTGAAGGTGATAATGGAGTTAGTTTCTATCTATCTATCTATCTATCTATCTATCTATCTATCTATCTATCTATCTATCATCACTTAAGATCTCCCTGGAGGATTTCCTATAAGATAGTCTGCTAAAAGAGTCCTTTCAATGGGAGCAAGGAGGAGGACTGGAAATGTAGTAACAAAACCCACAACCCTGATCTTCTGTCTCGGACAGGGGAGCCTGAGCATCTGTGTCCTGCCGCACGTCAGAAGCACAGGCTGTGCTCCACTCAATTTTCCTCCTGTTTTGGCTTGTTGTTTGGATTTGTTGATAGATTTCTGTTGTTATGTATTTTTTTGATACTTGCTGGATTACTTCTTGGTTTCTTGGTTCCCTGACTTAGTTTGCGTCATTCGACCTCCATTTCTGGAGATGAGCTCTTTGTGTTAAACTGAGATTTACAGAGGGACCTGCCTCTTTAACTGGCTTCTAATATGTAGATTTGGCTTAGCTTATACTTACTTCACACTCAGCTTTTTTAGGGCAACTTTTGCACTATGTCTTGTGTTTTTAGCCTGCTAAGTTGGCTGATAAAAGAACTCAAATAGCACACACCAGCTTAATTTAGACTTTTGTAATCTCCCAATACAAAGTCACTCAACTTCTCAAGGCTGCTCAGAGTTTCTGTAATTTTGAAGCTATTCAACTTACAACTGTAACTACAAATGTAGCTTTCATCAGCATTTAAAAATGATCAGTCCTCTTCCACATCACTGTTTTCAGTTCTCAGTCCATTGTTCCAATGTATTGACTTCTGCTTTTTTTTACTGCTCTGTGAGTATGCTTCCACTACCATGTGAGGAATATATTTATTAATTATGCTTGTGATTCAATAGTAGGATTCACCAGAGGACTTTCACATACTTTGCAAACATTAATACTTGTCTATATTTGTTCTGTATTTTCTAGTACTTACAAGATTTAAGATCTTACCTTACAAGACTGAAATATCATTTTTATCTGTGCCACACAATAGAGTAAGGCTATTGGATAAAATGAGATATTCTTAATTCTTACTAAAGTCTGGCTAAAGAAATGAGGATCAAGAGGCATCGTAGAATAATGGGAAAAGTTTTTCACGTGTCTGGTATCTTCTCTGCAATCCACATGTTAGACATTTAATTTTATGATGTATTCCCAAACTTTGGATATTACAGAATTAAGACTAAGAAATTAATGGTTGTTTAAAGGCAAGGTGTGCATCTCAAAACACACGAGTTTGCTTTCTGGAATCTTAACTTGGGATGAAGAAAAGGCAACTGTACCCTTTACTGAGTCCCATTAGTTACAACTTATTGCCCCAAAGACACTTCTGGAAGCGTTCTCGTACCAGGATGTTGAAAAGAAGGTGTTCAGAATGGTCAGTAATGAAAGCACCTATGATTCTCAGAACAGCCTTCTGTCAGATTCAAATCATTTTATGGCCACTTCACCTCCCCTCCTCCATCATTTGTTTTAAATGCCAAAAAATTAGTGGTCCAACTGGTACACTATCCTGAACCAGTCCAGGGGAGTGACATATTCCAACGCTGTATAGCCAGAACTAACACTTTGTTCATATTTATATCAGGGAAGACTCTAACTTGCAATTACTGTAGCACTTTCAGGGAGTTAGAGGTTGGCCTTTTTTCTGCTTTTGGGATCTAAATTATATTTAGCTATTTCTGTTATCTTCAGAGAACTAATGGGATTAGTTCACGTGTCAGAGCTCCACATAGATGAGTGGCAGAGGAACTGAAAATAGCTTGAGTCACCTTTCTTGGAAGACCCTAGAGCTGGTTACACCATTCCAATAGCTCTTTCTACACTGATTTTAAACAAAACAAAAAGAATATACAACTCACAAACCTCCTGTTGGGATTATTTAAGAAAAAAGAAATATAAAACAGTCTGAACTAGCATATTTTATCTCCTTAAGATATTGCCTGTGTGTGTCATGTGGAGCCTGCTAAGCTGAATTCCCAACAGTAGAGATTCCCAGTGACTTTGAAAGTGGTGACTTTGAACCACTGCGTGGGTTTTTTTGATTTTGCTGTGGTGGTCCAGTGCAGCCTTCCCCCTGAACTCTCTGCAGGACCACAGCCTAAGTTGCACACACATAATACACCACCAAAGAAGAGCTGCAAAATGTCCACAATCATCCCTCTATACATACTTAATTTTTCTACTAGAATAAGGTTGAAGTGTCTGCAACATTTCAGAAGCCAGCCGTGTTTACACTGCTGAAAGGCTCGTGAGCTCAGGAAGGAATGCCAGCACTTCCCGAACCCAGGCTTCACCACTGCTCACTGGGTAGAGTCGTAGTTGACACCCACCCCAAGAACCCGTCACAATGCACAGGACTGTGATCAATACGCTGTTATTGGCTGGTGTCTCTTCCTACCATTTGACAGACAGGAATTTTGTTTTCACTCCCCTTATGATTACATTTCCAACGTTAAGAGGCTCACTACACGGCGGCTGGATGTGCGGTTGCTCCTCTGTAACGCTACCACGGGTTGTGATCTCAACGGTGATTCTCCTCAGGACAGATTGACTGAGGAAACTGACAGTAACTCCCTATATCGGTTTATTCCTAAGGTTCTATTGGAGTTTCCCTCCTCTGCTCACTGAGCACTACCAGTGAGGAAAACCCCGCTTTCCCCGTAAGTGGAAAACCACTTACGCCACTGCCGCCCTGCCTTCCACACTGGTGACAGGCCCGGGGAGGGCGGTCGCGGGGCCCCGCCCCGGGCGGCAGGGGCGGGGCGGGCACCGGATACAGTTGCTGCCCCGGCGGCGTGGCGCCAAGTTCCTGTGCGTGCCCTCGGCTTGTTGCTCCTCGCCCTTCGCGACATGTCGCTGGTGGCAGAGGCTTTCGTGACTCAGCTGGCCGGTGAGGGAGGGACACTGCGGGCTGGTTCGCGATTCGTGTCAGCCGCTGCGCTCTGCGCCTTGGCCTTGGGGAGGCGGTGGAACAGGAGGGGCCCCGCCGGGGTGCAGAGCCAAACCCTCGCGGCCTCGGTTTTTTGGATGACGTCTCGGGAAGGGGCTGGGGCGCTCTGGGAAGGAGCCGGGCACATGTGCCTCGAGGAGGGCGGCTGTGGGAGGCTAGCGGCGGCTGCGGGGTCAGGGCCGTTGTAAGGGACTGGGCCCTGATCATGTTTCCCCTTGCGTGCCCGCCTGGCGCTCTGAGGCGAAGGCAGGTCACCCTGCACAGTTCCCCACACAGAGCACTGCGGTGCAGGCTCACTGCGTCCCCTCCTTTATGGAGTCACTCACCCATAGGTACGCTAGGGCACATCTTTACTTTGGTTTGGTAACTGACTTTAAAATTATTCACTCTTCTTCCGTGGTGGGGAAAAAAACCCAACCTTGTATCTGTAGTTTCAGCAGCTGGAGTTGAGTCCTGCTTTGTAGGAGAGCTCAGTGTGGTACGATCCTCTCTCTCCACTGCAGAGGTGTGTGCTGTGTAACATATATTGCTGTTGTGAAACTGAGAAATGTAACAGTACCTTTGCCACTTGTTAGTGGGCTTGTGATGTACTGCTCCTAGGCCAGATAAACTGGTTGTGAGCCTTCTGCTAAAACAGAAATACATACTACTGTGGAGCTATACAGCAAAAAATGCTGCTCTGGAGGAAGAAAACTGAGAGCTGCCAGGCAGAGAGGGACCTAGGGGTGTTGATTGACGGTCGGCTGAACATGAGCCAGCAGTGTGCCCAGGTGGCCAAGAAGGCCAGTGGGAACCTGGCCTGTATCAGGAACAGCATTGTCAACAGCATCACCTCGAGTACTGCATCCAGTTTTGGGCCNTTGGATAATTCCTGGCTAGGAAGTTCAAAATACATTTTGTATGTTGCCCACTGAAGATAAGTGTATTGGCTAGTTTCTACTTGTTATTTTCTGTACTGGGGTTTCTTGCTGCTACACAATGTCACAAGCAGTAAATACTGCAAGGAAACAGCATTTTTTTGCTACTGACCTGTTGAGGGGGAAGCTGGTGTTAGTTCTGGGAGCTGAGTCTTCTCAGCAGAGGCCCCAGTGTAAAAGTCCAAGTTGGATTCTCTCCTCTGAATGTACAGCTTACAGAGCAGGTTTGCCCCTGAGTGGTATGTAAACTTAAAGTGGTGGATCTCGAATCTGGGTGTGCAGAGGTACCCATAGAGAAGCTTGAAAGTTGCACTGGGCTCTTGGTTTGGCATTTGTTAATTCATAGGTATTAGCACAAGCCATGCTTAATGTTCTAAGGGCCAGAATCCTGGAGCCTCAGGCTGCAGAGAATATGGTCATGATCAACGTTACTTCATGTCATTTACTATCCTTTGTGATCTCTTTAGTATATTTATATTGTGAAATACAAGGATAATAATGTGTGAGTAGGTGTTTGTGCTGTGTTTCTCTGATCTGACCGTTATGAACATTCTATAGTGACAGCTTGCTGATACTTACTTTTTTCTTGAATTAAAAATACAAACTTGAAGCTATACTGTGTGTAGGCATCAATTTTTTTTTTCTTAATGAAAATGCTAAGTGCAGTGCATTTTTGAAGAACTGGAAAAAAGACAACAAAGTTCTGCAACAAAGTTTGCAACTTTGCAATTGCAGTGTTCTCTCTTTTCTGCCTTGCTGAAGTGTTCTGTTCTTAGAGAAATTCTTACCTCCCCTTCAGGGTAGTTACATGCTGCTTACACTAGTCTCAGACTCATGTATTAACAATTGTACTATTAAGGTGGTGCTTTGAGGACATCAGTGCTGCTGAAGTACTTCTGGACTCTCCTACAAATTAATAAGCTTAAACCAGTATCATGTCATCTTTTGTCAGTCACAGGTTAAGTGATGCTTGTTTTCTTTTTATAGGTAAAAAAATATGTAGGCGTCTAATGGAAAAATACTGGTAATCTGTTTTTGCGCACCAAAAATGGTTGGTGCTTAGTTTACTAATCTTGTACTTCTGCTGAATGTGCAGCTACTTACTGTGACTCAAGGTACAGTACAAATCCTTGTTCCAGACCTGTCCACTGAGTCATTCTCTAAAACAAAATTATGGTATTGCCTTTGCTTTCCCAAAAGTGAATCAGTGTCAAAAGCAGTTATTTGCCTAGAAAATAAAAAATACCTTTGCCAGTGGGTTGTAGCCTTCCTAGCTCATCTGTGATATGTGCCGGTCCCAGATGGAAACTAAACACTGGCAAAATCACTCAGTTTGTTCATATGGAAGATTTTTCTAGGAGGGAGGAAAAAAAAATTATCTGAGATCTTGGCCACCATACTTTTAGATTTCCTGAGACATTGCATTGACACAGAGTATTTAATTCTGGTACCAAGAAGATATAAATATCCCATAAGTAAAAAATACCACTTAACAATGACACTTGTTTTAATAGTGTCATATCCCTGTAGTTGTGGTAGTGAATACTGTCTTTCTGTGTGTGTGGAAATGTAACAATGACTGAGTTTCCCCCCCCCCTATTTTCTTAAAAGTGAAATTTGATTGGCTTGTCACCAAGGGTCCTGTTCATGAAGATGGTCACTTTGTGATGTCAGTTGCCATGATCTGGTGCTGCTCTTAACATGTAACAGCTATAAAACATGGGTCTTTGCATGCAGGTGTTTAAAGACAATCATCCCAACATAGTTTGTTTTCTAGAAATGTTTTAATAGCTGAGAGGAGGGTTTTAGTAGAGAAGAGGATCATATCTTTTACACACTGACTTGCTTGTGCATATGTTAGAAAAAAATGTTTTTTTCAAAGTACTTCCTATCTTCACCTTTTCTGCACCTTACACAGTCATTTCTGACATGCATGTTCACTGTCTTGGCTCAAATTGAAACACAGAAAATACCATCTGAACATCAGGAATTTTTTTTTTTTTACTGTGAGGACTTTACAGCAGTTGTGGAGTCTCAATCCTTGGAGATGCTCAGTACCAAACTGGAGGTGGCCCTGGACCTCCAGAAGTGCCTTCCAACCTTGGCTGTTCTGTGGCCATTGGTTGCACAGCCTGCATGCACTGCTGCAGTAATTTAGCACCCTTTGTATGCAACATGCATTCACCTGAACATGCTGAGGATAGCCTGCTGCTGTAATGCATTAATGATTAAATACAAAATGATGACTAAATCATATCTGTGGAGTAAAACACTTGCTTTAGGGCCATTCAACTGTTTGCTTATTCAGAAGTATAGAGAGGTTGGTGCTGTGTCTCAGGGAATATAAACAAATATTTCTGTAGCTTCATGAATTGCAAGCATGTTATGTCACATTTTAATTCATCTGTTTCTGAACTGTGGAAAATATTAATTGGATAATATGGTAGAGAATTTGTTTAGTGTATCCCAGCATCAATCACATATTAACAGCATAGGAAATGAGTGTTTATACTGTAAGAAGAATTAGAGTGCCAACTTTCAAGTGGTCCAGAACATTAATCTTTCTAACTATAGTAGTTTTGAGAACTGACTCCTCAAGGATTGTTGAAAAGATGTTTAATTGATTACTAAATTACTCAGTGTGCTTTACTTTTTTCCCCCCAAAGCATTAGTTTTAGACTGGTGATCGAAAGAGAAAATAATGTCCCTGTTTGTCTTTGATCTCTGGAAAATTGCTTCTGTTTATCGCTGTTGAGTTACATCCAAGAGTCTTAGACTAGTTTTAACACTAGGGGAAATGAATGCAGGTTTGAAAAACAAATGCCCTTCTGCCTTTAGATATTTTACATTCTTAGTGAGTCTGCCTGCAATGTGACATGCTAGAGCAGCGTGTTTTATGTAGAGACAAGAGGCAATTTGGTTGAGAACAAATACACAGGGAATGAAACCTGACCACCTAAATTGTTCCTGCACAGAAACTTTAAACTGAGGTTTTTTTGTGTATCAAAATATACATAGGTAAATGGTAACATTTCATGCATGTATAAGGTGAAAAAAAAGTTTTTCTTACCTAATGTGATGTATGTACATCTGATTCGTATAATAATATGATTAAAATATGGTCGGTCGTCGTGGCTAGGCTTCACGAAAGAAGATCCAGGGAGGGCTCCATCCACGCTCCTCATCAGCGCCTTTTCCAAGCGCGCTGATAAAAAGAGGATAGCGGATAGCACCCTCAAGCCTGCACAATGGATTTTTTTTTTTAGGTGAGATACAGCATGCGCAGAGCTGGACCCACCCTTTAGTCCTAAGGTTCATGTGCCAGGGCCTAGGAAGCTTGGACGCTGGCAGCGAAGTCCTTAGGATGGAGGTGTAACCTCTTAGATGGAAGGCCTTCCAGGGCTAAACAAGCTCCATCTGCCTGGGTTTGGAATCATAGTTGTCCCTCTCCTAGGATGACTGCCAGAAGGCTAATGAGCTCTTCCTACCCATACAAGGATTATAGGAACGCTCCCCACACTTTCCCGTGGGCAATGAGTTTAATGGTCCCTCTGCTGTTGGCACAGTTATCGGACCAGGGGCCACAGGAGACCCCAAGTGATTTTCAGACTGTGCCTGATATAATATGACCTTTCCTTACATAACTACAAGTTATATGTAGTGTTCTAATGTCTTGTGAGAGATATTTGGGTGTGTCTCGGTGGATCGATAGGGGCTCTGTGTCGGGTTGTGAAGGGGTGGGAATGTCTGGAGTACCTGGAACCGAGGTTACGTCGAGGGCAAATGTCTGAACCAAGGAAGTTAGCTAACAGACTCCCCGCTGTGGGAGGCGCCTCTCGCTCTTCACCATCACATCCGGTAGCAGGGGAAGGGCGTGAAAAATTAAGAACACGCCCATTTATGAATGACTATAAAAACTGGAAAAAAGAGAGTTCCCCTCGTGCACATGTCGGAGGGCAGGTAGAGCCCTCCCTGTGTACCATAGTGCTGTTTGTTTGCCTCAATTCACTTTTTTTTTTAAAATTGAAATTTATTATTAAACCTTTAATGAATAATTATTATAAATAATTATTATGAATAATTATCACACCTAATAATAGATTGTCTGCAGCACAGATTGTTTAAGCCTACTGCAGAGGTGCTTGTAGTCAGAGTGATTTGAAAATACCAAGTTTGTCAGGCTGTATGTTTTTATCTTACAGTGGTTTTTTACTTGTCTTTTCTTTTTTTTTTTTTTAATAATTGAACTAAGAGGGTTCCCTTTAACTCTTGTTGAGTTTCAATAAAGAAGTCTCTTATACTACTCTTGCCAGTTCATACTCGGACAAATGTTTTATGACTTGATTTGAACCAGTCCTTTGAGTGGATTGCCTATCTAATATTTTTCTAGACCAGGGAAAAAATGACTTTCACAATTATTATAGTACAGTACATTTTTCATTTTGAGGTATTGTTATTTCTTGTTTTTAAGAAGCCATATAATTACAATATATAACAGAGTATGTGTCTGTATTTGTTTCTGTCTCCTTTAAGACTAAGCAGTCTTTCTCTAATCAGTGCATAACATTTTATTGTTATGTGTTTTCTGCCAAAGTATCTTCTTTTCTCACCTCAGAAGTGAGATTGCTCTAGAAATAGCAGTAACACAATTAGTAAGTGAAAAGTAACATTATTTTGATGTTGCCCAGTGTGATTTACAGGTGAGCTTTCATCAGTCGTAGAATGATTTGGATATGGGTGCTGTTTAAGAGCCTAACTATTCAGCTTACAAGAGCTCATAAAACAACTTTGGAGAGGAAGCACATTTTTCTTTTCTTTCTCACTCCTTTTTTTCTCTCTGGTCCTTGGATTCTCTGTTCTCTGGCCATCCCCAGGCACTAACCTGTTCTTTTCATATAGGTTTGGACCCTATGAACTGCTTAATTTTCAAAACAAGATTTAATGAAAGAGTGTGGTTACTGTCCTTCTTTGCTCTAGTTGAACAGGCATCACATGTTGCTATGCTGCTGGGCATTTTCAGCTGTCTCTTTTGAAAATGGGTAAGAAACTCCAGGTGCACGTAAGCCATGGGGAAGACAGAGAAATTCCACACTAGGTTCTGAAACTTTTATTACTATTTTTCCAAAATTCTGGTATTCAGTTACTAAAAAGATGACATAGGTGTCACATGGACATGGATATTTTAATACAACCTGGAAGAAGTTACGTGTAGTAGTAAAACCTATGTAATGCATAGGAAGGATTTGCAACATTAAAGGAAAAAATTATGAAGATGCTGCAAAGAACGCAGGAAAAATTGATACCAGTCTCACTTAGGGGAAAAAGCCCAACCAAAAAAATGGAATGTGCATACTGAATCAGAAAGTGAAAATGCTGAGATAGGAATTTTTAGCAGTTCTGCTTTCCAGCTGTTGTATAATGCAGTTGGAGCCAGTGTAGTTCTTGCATCCCTAGCAAGAACTTTCAAAGTCCAACTGCATGTGTGCTGTTTCTGTTTTGGTGGTTTTCTGTTTTTTTTTTCATTTGATTGCCATATTAGAGAAACTCTAGTTGCGTTGGAGTGTGTTCACTGAAAGCCTTGGAAAAGAAAAGAGCAAGACTGAGAATATGATTAAGAGAACAGGATTAATGCTTTCAGATTTTGAAGCAGACAGTCTTCAGTGTTTCCCAGAGGTGAGGAAGTGCCTAAGAGATGCTGTTCAAATACCGTTTTCTGTTTTTGGGTGGCCTAAAGACTATGAGCCCTAAAGCAGCATCTTCTCCCCTTGCTAGCAAGTGGTAGTGCTTAGCTGACTGACTGTACTAGTGCTACCTGTTTGCATTTCAGAACCGTGCAGAGTTCTCCTGTCTAGAGATCTTACTGCCGCTTTGGAAGACTCTGGCACAGAGATTCTCTGTCACCACTTCGTATCTCCTGGTACTGCTGTGTTTAGGGCTGTGGGCAAGATAGGAAGGAGAAAATGAAAGGGAGCCTTAGTGAAAGGCTGGAGGGACCACGGCTGGATAAGCAATTGTGTGTGTGTGTGTAGCAGATTTTGGAGCAGGTATGGGATATTGAGGTCCTGTCTGTCAGGACAGATGTATATAATCTCTATTGTGGATCAGAGTAAGGGTGGTGAGGATGAGAAAGCAGGGAGTTCCCTGGGCACTTTGTCAAAGTGGTGTTCAGACTGCCTGCCAAACATCATTAAGGAAGGAAGAGTTCAGATTACCACAGAGAGGAGGGGATCACAATCTAGGAGAGCTTTCAGAGAACTGATGTAGATAACATGGCTAAGAAATGTCCCAGTTCAGTATAGCACTTAAGGGATTCATGGGTATCATACCTTCACTGTCCTACTCTTCACAGCTCCTATGCTTGGAGTTTTGCTTCTTGAATCAGCACCAAATTGGGGCAAGGGACTAAAGTAGCACAAACAAAAAGGATTGATTTAGAGTTCTATGAAATGCTATAATTAAGAACTACAGAGCTTCTTCAAGATGGAGCATTTATGCTAAATATCAGGAATAAGTAAAATAGCTCCAGCTTGTCAGGACTTTCTAAAAAACTGTTTTGAGCTCATTTAGCTGGCACATTCTTTGATTTTTCTGAAGAAATCCAGATGTTGATTTAGGAACAACTGTTATTTATGGATTTGATTTTGTTGAAATTTTTTGGCTTCCTCTCCTGATGGGGAGGTGTGATTTTGCAACTGCAGATATGCTGAGCTATCTCCCTCCTGTGGGCCCCCCAGCAGCCAGAGCATGGATCACCCTAGAGGATTGAACTACAGATGCGTACACGCTGGAAAGTCAACTCAGAGACAGTAACAGAACTGGACTAATGCTTAAATATATGCAATTAATAGCTTGCTTGGAGAATGAGGAAGCAGATTGTGTCATGTCAAGTTGCTGCTGCAGTAATGTCATCCGCTGACTGTCTTAGTGGTGCCACCACAGGCAACTCAAGTTTGAGAATTGCTCTTGAAATTGAGTCTTTACATTGACAGTCTGCTTGATCAATAGTTACTGAACGGTCATGATTTATCTGAATTGTAATATCTCCTTGAAGGAGGCGTGGGATGGATTTAAGCAAATGATGTAAGTATTTGATACATGATTTAATGGGTATTGTTTAACTTGCGTGAAAGTCGGTTTTCACTTGGCAAGGCACTATGAAACACTTTTTGGTCCTTTGTCAGCAGAGCTAGGAAATTGCTGATGCTTTCATTTTTTCTTGGCCCTTGTTAGTTTACAGGATCAGGCCAATTATATCAAATTGATCTGTACTCAGTGTGAGTGGGTTGAACTTGTGGGTCTTAAGGAAGCTAATTCACAACTTTCTCATACTTCCTTTATTGATTACCGTTAATGAATGAGTTGTATATTTTTAACTGCTTTAGCTCCAAAGCGGCTTCAGCCTCACCATATTAATCAAAATATACCCTCTCCACTTATCTCCTGTAACAAGGATACAGAAACACACCAATTCCTGGCATTTTCTTTTCAAACAAGGTGTTGCTACTTGGAAATATGACTAATTTGTATTTTGAAAAGGGAATGAGGTGATCATCTTTTAAATGCATCTTATCAAGCTAATAATCCTGTTTCCTTCTGGAGTCTGTGAGATAGCTTTCCATGTGGTTTTCTTTGGGTTACTAAACCTAGAACATACCAAGCAGCAGGTCCCCCCATAGCACCACTCTTGGGAAACCAAGAAGGGTAACTGTTTCCCTGCTGATTGTTATGTTTGGGTAATGTTTGGAGAATTGTAAGTAATGTTGTTGGATGTGAATGTTGCCCATATGTAAGTATTTACTCTTGTGAGAAAAGCAATTTTGAGGTATCTCATAATTTAATCTAATTTGTACCTAGGGAGAGGCTGAAGGAAACTATGTGGAAATAATGTGTAAGTTAATCTCTCCAGCTGTAATATTGCAATACAGTGATTCAAATAAATGGTATCTTTTTTTTGTTTGTTTTTAATGGAGAATATCTTTCCTCTTGCCTCTCGGCTGTTTTAACAGGCTTTTAATGTCATGTGAACCAAACTGGTAAATACAGATGCGTTAGCTTTTTATGCAAGTTTGATGTCAAAGTGTTTAAGAAGAACATAACAGAAAGGAAACCGGTCCGTGCAAATTTGGTGACTGTAGAGAAGGAGTAGTCTTTATTTCTATGTGATCCATAAACTTAAAGTTTCAGGAAATTGCTTCTGTCTGAGAAGGTCAAATGTTCCCAGGCCAGGTCTTAGCCTCACCTACTCAATGGGACACAGTGAATTGCATAGAAGAGATTGTTAGTTGACTGAGTACTTTATTTACAGAAGCAGAAAGAAAATATCAACAGAGAAATTGCTGGCATACTGAAAATTCAGTAAATTTTTGTTTACAGACGATTTGAGGCAGAAATTGTCTCGATTTACTTCTAACTGTATAGCTTCCGTACTTAAAATCAACAGGATAGTAACATTTGATGTTAATTCTTTAGCCATGATTCTTACTAGGCATAGGCTAGTTTTATAACAGAAATTATCTCTATCTGTGTTACTTTCCAAAAATGTTCTTGCCCCACCAAAATTCTGTGGTATTGCTGAGTTAGGAATAACCTAATTTCACACTGAGTATTTTCCTACAAAAAACTTTTAATCTGTTGATAACTTCATTTCCCATGCAGGAGGAAACATCTTGATGCCTGGGTCCAGAGGTCTCTAGCATTTGTCTGTGGCTGATACTCAAGAATGCTGCAGCTTGACAAGAAGTGTGCTAAATGAGTGGCAAACTAGCAGGGCCAACCACACCACATACCCCACTGCTTGAAACTGACTATTCATACTAGACTGCTGAAATGGCTAAATTGTAGTTTAGCATATTCTATAATTTAACATGCAAAGTATTTTTAGTCTTCTCATTTTCAGTCTTATTTTCTTAAGTAACAGGCATAACTGTAAACCATTTATTTCATTACATTTCTTTCATCATTGTGAAGCTGATTGGGGAAGGTGGGTGAAAAAGCTCTGTTTTCCCCATCCATCTAGGCAGCAGTAACACAGGATGAAGAGTTTCCCAGTAATTCAGAGTGTAGGAGTTGAAACTGAGTTTTGTATGCTCATAAAGAGACTGAACAGCTTGGACAAGGAATTGGTGGGGCTGAGACACTGTAGACATTGTAGTGGTTCCTCTTGCATAGACTTCATTGGGGAAACATTATTGCAACCTCTCATTTTTTGAATTGAAAATTACCTCTACTACATTCTGTGCAAGTCCAGTATGTCCTATTTTGAGACCATTAGCTGGAGCTGAGGTGTGTGTAGGCCTGCTGATGATGGGACGCAGTGCTCTTAAATATCTCTTCTTACAACTTATGTGTGTTCTTCTCCTTTGCTGTCCCAAAAGTATTTGGGTGGATGAAGTCTTACTCTTGAAATGACAATCTGAAACATCTGGAAGCATTGAAATCAAAATACTTTGATTATCTGTCTCTGGCCTTAATGTTGCTCAAGTAAAACATTTCACCACAAAATCTCAAAAAAGCACTTAATGCAATACATTTTTAGTGGCAAAGAATTTGATGTGTCTGTCATGACTCAGTCTGTGTTTAGAAGTTTTTTGTAAGAGCAGAAATGATACTTTTTCTGAGGTATTTTCTGACATGACATCTGAAGAGTCTAGGAATCTCTTTTAATAGATAGTTACAATCCTAAGTAATTAAAACTCCACTGGGAACATGCAACACACCATTTCACAGAATTTACTTCTAGAAGTCTTAATTTGACACCTAAGAACCCTGTTAACACTTTGAAAACTGCATTTTCTATGCTAAGCTGTTAATAAGTAAGGCACTTTGACTAACAAACATGTTGAGCTTAGTGAAATTTTCATGCGTTTTCAGTCATCCACAAAACCAAAGATGATTTTATGTAGGTGGTCTACTTGCTGTGTGAATTGTCTGTTTCTTGTGACGCTGTGTCTGCCAAATTCTCAGTTCCTAGGATAACAAGGATTATGCACTGATGCCTTCTGTGTCCATCTCCCTTTAATCATCACTTTCCAGTAACTTTTTGAACTCAAACTCATTTCAGACAAATTTAACAGGGAAGACTGATCTTGCAGATGGGTCTTTCCTATAACTGGCATTAAAACAATCAGTATGGTAGAGAAGTAGAGAGACAACAGTATGAGGTTTGCTTGTTCTGAACAAACAGCAGACAATCCACATGAAAGAGTAAATATTTGAATTCATTAAGCATGGGAGAAGTTTCAGTAGGGTGGGAAAACATTTGCTAAAGACTGCAAGCCTGAGAGACATGTCATTGAAAACCACACAATAGTAATTTCTCTGATTACAGAGGAAGGAGGAAGAACCAAATAGTTCTGTATTCTCAAGATCTGTAGAGATGCTATTCCTTTAAGGCATACTTCCAGGCAGTTATTTCATCCTGTGAGCAGCTAATGATAAAAATGTCTGTTGTGTAGGATCTAACACACAAATGTGATTCTGTGTTGAAAGGTTCTGAAACTGAATTGACATCACATTTGTTAATTTTCTCTTTATATACCTACTGCCCATTTCCCTGGTTAGCAGGGAAGCGAACATCTACAGACCAGAAGATTATAGTTGCCAAAAGATAAACTGGATTTGACTTCATTAGTGCACAAATGATAAGTTTGTGAGGAGTTATTATAGCATTAATCAACTTGATGGATTGGAAATATGACAGAACTGAAGCAGCGTGTAATATTAGTGCCTATTATTCTACAAATTATGTCTTCACCTACATTCATAAGGCAAGAATCATTGCTGTACATTAAAGATGTTACACACTTTCTCCTTTTGTGGAGGTATGTGACATCCCTTCAGCAGTTCCTCCTCCTGTCTTTCCCCAGCGGGGTTCTGGTCTCCCTTAGCTGCATGTTTTCACCTTACAGCTTAGATAAGATGCCTTGGGAGCTGATAATTGAATTTAACTTGCTCTTTGCAAACCTGGACCTCTTATGTAGCAGTGTGTATTTAAACTTCTTGCGCCATCAGAAAAAATTATTTCATACTCTAAGTATCTTGGAAGAAAGAGAGTGAGTAGCAATAGGAAGATATGGGAGAGACAGTGAGTAGATATTTAATCCTTTGATTTCCAGAGGATTGCACAGGCTTTGTGTATGTACCCCTGGTATTATTGAATGTGTTCTGCTGCATGCAATTCTGAATGTGTGCTGCAGAGTATTTTTTCTAGCATATGAGCAATAATAACCTGAATCTTAATATAAAGTTGATTGTTCTAAAATCTGTACAATGATAGCAGAATCAATTATCCTTTATCTAGTCTATGTATAGAGAGTTGAAGGACTTGGTTCAGGGCTTGTGAGCGTGTGTCCACCCCGTCCAAACAGTCAGAATTGTGACCTCCCTCTGGAGACCACCAGGTGCCAAGTGCATGGGGGTATTATTTATTCATTTTCTTAGACCTGCTGAAACCTTGGGTTTGAGGTGCACTTGCAGTGAAAGCTATTGCAAGACTTCAGTGGACCTGAAGAAATGTATATTAGATAAATTATTTTAAACAGTTCAGGCTGTAGCACTGCAGACACTATCTTAGTCTCTTTTTATTTAAAGAAATAAATGTACTTTCACCTCAAGAATTTTTACTCCAGGGCAAAACTTTAATGGAGGGGTGTAAAACCAATAGCTGCTACAATGAAACATAAATTTTTTCATGACACTTAAATATGATTAGTTACTTTCTCATGCCTATACTAGTATAGCTTTGATAGACTCTGTGCCTTAATGTTAGAGGCGGTAACCTTTGCAAAACTGTACAGTGCTAGAAGCTTTACAGTTCTGTGTGCCTTCCATAAAAGTTAATATTTCATGAGTATCTAAAAGAATTGTAGTTTAAAAAAGTGTCATTTTTTTTTTTCTTTGAATTCTGGGGAAAAAGAGGCAAAGAATTACCTTACTGAAGCAGGTGGCATATTTCTGTTTGAACCACACATAATTATTATTTATAGATGTTACTGCATTAAAAATATTTTATGTGATTAGAGCATTAATTTTATTTACAAATAGCTAGTTTGGGTAGAACACAAGGATGGAATTGGTATTTAAAAATAGATTTTTAATCAGTCATTAACAAGGAATGTAACCTTGCATCAGCATCTTTGCAGTTTTAGTTCCTGCTTTAGGTAGTGTTTGTGTTCAGTTAGCATCTGCAATCACGTTGTTTGGCTTGCCTTATTAATTTTCCTTCTTTTCACAGCCGCAGAGCCTTGGCCTGAAAATGCTGCATTGTATCAGCAACTGAAGGGTGGGTACACTGGTTTCTGCAATTAATAATTATTTTTAGGAAATACATTAAAAATGCACTAAAATCATTAACTGCAAGGAAGCATAGAAACCGTTAGAGTCCTCTTTGTGTTTGTCTGGACAGAGGTTTTAGCTGCACTTGAATCTGCCAATATAAACCAGCTATTCATGGCCTATAAGGTCCTTGGTTTATTATTGACTCATTATATTGGCTGCTGTAGGCAGTGTAAAATTATGTGGTTGCAGGCGTAGTTGGCAGATTTACTGCACCAATAGCTGAGGCAGCAGATTTTTGAAGTCTTGTGGTAAAGTGGGCTCTCAGTAAAAAGGAACTGTTAAAATGTATAGGCTAGGATGGTTCAGGCTCCCTTTAGCAGCTCTTCATATATCATCAGATCACATTATGGCCCCCATTTGGGGCTCAGCAGCCTGCTACAGTTGTCAGAAGACTGCAAAGTAATGAAGACTAATAGGTAGCAGCCCTAGTCTTCTAAGCATGGAATTTTTATTGCAGTGAACTTGTCATCTTTCTTTTGTGTGACAGACCTAGACACAGTGTGCAATATTAACTGCAAGCTGCTTTTATAGGTTTCTGAATGCTTTTACTTTTTAGCCAGAGGAGTTACGAAGATGCAGTTTATTTAACTTTGATTAGAAGAAGAGTAATTGGCATAAAACTGAAGCATTTGGTTTCTAGTGGTGAGCATCTTTTATTTTACATTGGTGGTAATGTATGATAAATGCAGTTGCATTTGCAGGAGAAATATTCCTGGTGTTCTTCCCCCCCCCCCCTTTCTTTTATTAATATTCGTATCACAGGTTTTCTAATCCAGCTGCATAGTAATTATGAATGTGATCCTTGGTTTATGCATAAGAAATGCAACCCAGAATGGCTTATAGTTACAGGTCAGTAGATAAATGGGCACTGTTTTTTGTAATTTTTTTTTTGTTTGTTTTATTCTTTCAACAGAGGAACAAATTTTGCTTTCTGATAATGCATCTTCTCTTGCTGTTCAGGTAAAATGTCATCTTTTCTAAACTAAAGATCTTAATTCCATTTTACATTTTGATTTTTTTATCTAGCTAAAGTAACTGTATTTAGCTAAATGAATAATTTAAGAGTTATTTCTGTCAAAATCAATGACTTATTTCCTGCATCTGGTGTGCTTTACATTGTTATTGAAGTGCCAGAGCCTAAAGGACATGAGGATTTTGAGAGTCCTTTTGGTCAATGTTTCTACCGTATCTGTTGTCTAGCTATTCTGGGAATACTCTTGATATGCTGATTTGTCTTATAATATCTTGTGTGATGCTTGCTGGTTATTTAATTCTCAACACTATTACTGCCCCAGACTTAAGGCTTATTTGCTTCATACTGTGGGCATCAAATCTCTGTATGTCTTCTGATATGTTTTCTCCATTTCATCGTGTATACAGAGCTGACGTCCAATGTGGTTTTTAGAAATAGTCCATATAATTGACAAACTTGCATCTTTTATTGACTTAAAAGCACCTCTGTGGCTGTGAAGTCCACACAGACTCCATAAACTGTTAGGTTCAGTAACCCCAAATCTCAAGGGAATGTTTTCCCTATTAGTAGAGAGGGTCTGGCTGTCAGAAGTGGTGGTAAGCAGGATGTCTATACAGTTCCTGTTCTTCAAAGCAACTTTTCTGCTGTTTTGGTAGTAGGGAGTTGCACTGTTTCCCTGCTTCTTACTTTTTGTATGTGGTCTAGCTCAGAGCAGCTAGAGCAAGCAGCCTTTGAGAGCTATCCCAAAAGGTCACATCTCATTTAGCCGAAGTGGGACAACTGGAGATTTTAACTGATGTTACTGGTAAAAAGGTTAGGATCATTTGGTCATGGTAACTACTTCCAGGATCTCTTAACATTTTTTCCTTCTAGTCTGGCAATCAGAAAATACCTCTAAGAATGAATTCTATCATAACAAGATACCTTTATCCTTTGCTGGGAAGAGAAGTTGTCTTTGATACACCAAATAAATGTGGCAGTGTTTATTTGTTTGGGTTGTGTGTTTTGTATTGTGCCTCACAGTAATGTAAATATGTGGTTTTGCTGCTCACTTGACCTCGTGTTCCTTTATACTTCAACTGTGGTTTTTTTGTGGTTCTCACATATTTTCTTACCATCTAACAATACCTATAGGTGTGTCTTGTATTTAAAACACAAAAAGAAACAACAACATAACCCTGAAATTTCCTTTTCTAATGCATCATTTTGCATTACTGTTTCTAGCCCATTGTTATCCTATGCATGTCACCTAGATGATAAATTAACTATAATATATTAAAAATGCTTGTTTTTCTTCAATATTCTGTAGCTGGACAGCTGATAGTAGCCATGACTATAAATATGACTCTGGTAGATATCTGATTTTAAACTTTATAGAACAATTTTGTATTGGACAATCATATCTGTTTTGAAAAATCTGCATAACGTGGTTGTGACTGCAAAGGAATAGCTATCCTTGGTGTCTTTGATCCATTTTGAAATGATACTAGGATCTGTAGTTATGTATTACTAGTGTACTGATCAGAAAGCTTTAAATATATTGGTGTTTTGCATAAGGAAATTGCTGAATTCCTCTGTTTCAGAATTTACTTTCTGTTCTGATGAAAGCCTATTTATCTTTTTACTGGATGTCTTTTTGCTGGCAGTTTGTTGTTTGGTGTGGTTATTTTTTTTTTTGTTTTTTCTAGTTTGGATCTTTTTGTGTGCTTGTGTTCTTTTCCTGAGGAAGAAATCGGAATGGGAGTTAGTAGGATAAATAGGAGCTTGTACCTGGGACTGTTACTGATTTGAGGCACATGAATATCACCAGAGCAGATACATAGCTTATTCATGGCTTGTGAGCTTCCAGGTGGTGAAAATGCCTCAGAATTTTGAGTCCCTCTGAACATGTGCAGTCAGCTATCTTAAAATCATTAAGGAACATGATGCAAAACAAGACTAAATGTGCTGTAACTGGTCTTTCAGATGTTTCTCAAAAATCTCCTTGCAGCACCTCTTTATTATGCTGCTCTGGGATAGCTCTCAAAGGATATATATGCGCAAATAGCTACATATAAAATAAAGAATCAAATCCTATGCTTTAAATGTTTTAAAATTGATGACCCTGCAATACAGATGGCATTTTGTGTACCTCTTGTCAGCAGAGCAGATCAAGCAGACAGCAGAGCAAGTTACTCTGTACATGTTGCAGACTGTTGTAGGCATTTTGTTTGAATTAATAAGTATTGAGAGTTACAGACTGAACAGGAAGTTGGTTGAGTCTTTCATTTTTACTAATGATTTGAGTTATGACTTGTTATTGTGAAATGAAAATCTGGACTTCTGGCTACATGTCAGGTAAGAGGGAGAGGACAGAGTCTTCTGGGAATTAAGTAACTATGATGGTACCTTCACTAGTTAAGCCCCAACCAAACCAATCAACCAAAAAAAAAATCCTTCTCTTCTTATTCTGATAGGTTTTCTGTTGTCGTTTGTTTTTTAATTCCTCTTTTGCCCGTTGTTCTTGGAAACAGACTAAACTAGCACTTCCTTTGTCTTTTACTGGATTCAGATTCTGTATATTTGCACAAAATGCAACATAACTTCAAATGAGCTAGTGCATTGTTTCTGGTATATCTTGGTGTGTCCACTCCTTGTTTGTTAACTTGAAGTAGTGTATTTTACAGTGCTGTTGGGAGTGAAGCCCATTTATCTTAGGGCGCAAAATCTTGACATTGAATAAAGTTTTACTTTCACTATAAATGAATTAAAATCAAGGGAAAATACTAATGTGTAATGATTATTCAGCTTCAGGAGAGAAGAAGTTGTACATACAATGAAGACTCTATTGTTCTTGTGAGATGTTCAGTCTTCTTTGCATTAGTACTAAAGAGAACACATATGGTTAAAACCATTCTCTGGTTATTTATGGTACAACTTCCATTATACAGCATTCCAGTGTATCAGTGTTATAGTAGAAAAAGCCACCCAAACCCAGAAGTGAATACACAACTATATTGCAATAACAAAACAGCTCCAGAAATCCAAGGAGGGGAAAAAATGGGAGTTTTAAATGGGTTAAAACTGAATTACCATAGGACAGTATGTTTCAGTCTGAAGCAGAGTGCCCGTCCAGATCCCATCTCCTAATGGAGATGCCAAGTAGAGGTAAAGCCTCTTTGTTTGGTGCCTGGGTAGAAGTAGTGTGGCTGAGTGGGAGGTAGGGGGTTAATACAGCTGTGCCCTGCCAGACCTTTTGCATCAAATGTCAGCCACTGTTCCAACTTGTTGGGAGGAGGAATGTGAATGTTGAGACTGTCTCTGTTATTACAGGTTCTTCTGAAATCTTTTTGCAGGTAGTCTCAGAATCTTGCTTAAAAGGCTGTCTAAAATGTTCAGGATTGTGGAAATTTTCATATCTCTCCTGAGGTTATAGACCCTGCAGCTTGTTATGTATTAATTGCTTGAGTAATTGATGTCCTTGTAAATGGTCTTAATATATTCCCGGGAAGTGCATTTAGAATTGTCTGTTCTTAGTCCTGAATGACAGAAGGATGTTGGGGCAATTTAAAATTGTGTTACACAGACCAATTGCTTATTTACTTCAACAAGTAATCAAATAAATGTGCAAATCATGCATGATTAATTGCCCTTGACAGATTTGTAGTTTTATTTGTGTGTGTGTGTATGAATTGTGGTTTGGCTTTTCTCTAGATAAGAAATTAACAGAAATTTGAACTTGTTGCTGAGGCTTGAACAAAGGCTTAGTAGTACTGAAATGAAAATCTAACAATCTCTTTTTTTAAAAGAGAATAAAAGCTGGACTTCGTGATGAGAAATGCAGTATCAACATAATCAATCTAGCAGCACTGAGTTGTAGCTAAAAACATTCTTAAATCCCAAGCCATACAGGTACTGTTTGTGAGTGAAACATCTTTCATATAGTTCTAAGATGAAATTACCCCTGAATGAATAGCATCTTCATTTATCTTCAAAACCTCTGTGCTACCAGTGAATCTACTCTTTCTGTATTCTACAACAAGAATTACATTATAGCTTTAGAGCAGTGTTGTGCTGCAGTGTAAAATAGATTGTTTTGGAGAATGAACGTGGCTTTGCTATAAATTACATTCACAGGTACAAAGGAATTTGCAATTTTGTTTAAAATAGTCACAAATATAATTAAGCTCTTAATTTATGTTAAACTACAAATGTGGCCATTACCATAACTGGATTAGGAGTTTAATCTGTCACTCAAAGAGTGATACTGAACAGTTTTCATTTATAACCTTAGACACACTATTTCAGTTACAGGGTCTGCAGCTGTTTGATATGAAAACTGAATTATTCTGTAGATTTGTTCATGGTTTTTAATTTTAAAATATGTTCCTGAAATAAAGTAGAGAATAACTCTTTAGTTGTCATCACATATTGTCCTTTGTGTGCTCATGAAATAATGTAAAAATGAAAACAGAAAATGCCTTTCACTCTTTCCTCATAACAGGATTGTATGAGTGCTTTTAGAAGTCCTGCTGAATAAGAGATGGCTTGGAATGGCTTATTCTTTATTAAGAGCTAATTATGAATATATCTTCTTCAAATGAAGCCTGGAGCATGCCATCTGAAAATAGTGTTCCTCACATGGGGACATAAGTTGTGAACTATTTGAGTCTTGGCATAAGTAATTTCATTCTTGCCTCTGATCTTAGAAACTGCAGACTGGATACGATTTACATCAAGTTGTAACTCACTTTTCATGACTATATGTGTTTGCTCAGATGTATTATTCTGAGAAGGGAACTGGAGGGGAAGAGGAAGAGCATTGTGATGGAGCTCTGACAGGGTGATTCGCTGCCCAAAGTGTGTTACGTTTCCAACTGGCGGTGTCCAAACAGCCTTTCCTTAGCTGGAGAGGACAAAGAGGAAGGGAGAGCACAGGTTAAAATGGCACCTAAAATAATTAACTGTAGGAATAAATACAAAACTCCTCCCTCCCTTCTCCTATTCCTTCCCATTGTATTATGTTGTTTTCCATTGTTGTCATCATAGGAAGACACAATGGCATCCCTTTCTTGCATTGTTTCGAGGGTGGCATCAGCAGTGGAGATGGGAATGTCAGTTGTGAGGAGAGGACGAAGGGGAGGGGAGGGTGAGCTGCCTCAACTGACTGTGTTTTCTGGGCTTTTAAACTGCTGAAGTAGCACAAAGATGATGGTTCTGATTATTTTTTTTTAGATAATTGAAATTCAACATACTACCTACAATTGGAATTTGAAATTAGGCAGGCTATAAGAAAACAAAACAAGCCTTAAGTTGATCATGTCCTTTAAGCAGTGCTGTTGTTTTAAATGTACTCCATAATTCTGGCAGGAGGTGTCACCTGCCATGGTTGAAATGAATGATAGGCAAAAGATTGTTGATTAATTTTGTAACAGGAGTCACCTCAAAGCTTCCTATCAGCCCTTTGCACATAGCTGCTGCTACTTCATTCTCTTTCAGCAGATATATGAACTGCCTTGTTCTGTGCCAACTTTGAAAACAGAGTGGCTCATACTGCTTCCTGGGAGGAGAAGTGCAATGCAAACCGTAGTTTATGATAGGACAGGAAAGGCATCAAAAACTTCTCCATGCTATTTCTTCAATTTGCTGTCCTCATTCCCTCACTCTTTTTTCCCCTCTAGTTTATAACAGTAAATATTGGGAGGGCAGGGAAGGACAGACATAATTAATCCAGTGACACCTTTTTTTTCCCTCACTCTCCTCTGTTTCTCCTTACAGACTTGCAGCAACTCTCCACCTCCTTGTCTACAGCAGGGTCTCCCATTAAAACAAGGTGCACAGAGGCAGTAGAAACTTTGTAGACTCAGTGCTTTCCGTCTGGAACAAAAGAGAAATGTTCACATTTCTCCCTTCCCTTGCCAGGTGCTGGAGATGTAGATGATGCTACAGGTAGAGAAGCTGGAAGAGTGTGAGAGGAGAGGCTGTTGGCTTGCAGGGAGGAGAGGCAGAGAGAAAGAAGAGAGGCATGGGAAAGAAGCTGACAGACTCTATTAAGCCCAATCTTTATTTTTAAAATGTCTTTATCTGTTTCTCACATGACCTCACCCAAAGAAAGGACACACTTTATTCCAGAAATATCTTAAAGTGTTTGTAGCAGACATCATATTGGATGTAAGTTTACTAAACTGGACAGTTTTCCAGGTATCTGCTTTAGTCATTGACCAGTGCTGATACTGCACAAAAAATCAGGTCTCTGTTTTTAAAATTACAGAAATGCAAATAATCAGTGGAACATATGATTAAAGGAGGCACTTCTGCTGATGCCAGGGGAATAAACACAGTTCTTCCTAATCTGAGATTTCATTAGCCTTGTTTTATGCTGCATTAACTAGTATGAGCCATGAAATTACTTGTTCCTTTTAAAAGCCAGAGAGTTTTGATTTGATGCGATTCAGTTATAGTGAATTTTGTATACTTCCGCTTGAATGAAGTTTCCTTTATTTGTGTAAGGTCTATTGAGCAGTCATCTGTTGATCTTCTTTAACATGGGCAAGGGGAAATAAGCATGTTAATGCATGTTAATCCCTCCTTTTTATTAATTTATCCAAGTAGTTAGCTCTTTGAATAGGTGCTAAGCATAAAATAGTTTATCCTTTCTAGCAGGAATTCAGTTCTTTCCCTAGTCAGTTTGTTTGGAAGAGTTGTTTTCAAAGTATCAATAAATGTTTTCAGTTTGCATCTTACAAGTACTTTGGCCTGAAAAACTTTAGATGAAGTAATGTGTACCAGTTCTACTACAGACATGAGAGCTATTTTTTTTTCCTTTTTTATTTTTATTCTGAAGAACTGCAACTGCTGTAGTATTATTGCTTGAGAATCCTAGGTGCTGGAGGAGATAGAAGTTTTGAACTGCAATAGTCACTCTGTTCATTATGTGCTAGTACATTTTTTTTCCAGGGGAGAAAGGAGCTGGAAATTTAATGCTCTTCTTTGGAACTACAAACATCTTCACAAGGTGTGACAGGCTGTGTTCAGCTAAGTGTCTGGTTTCTAGTTTTGCTGTTACGATCTTGCTTACTGTTTTTACGTGGATTTTCATAAGGGCTTGATTAACTAATTAGCTCATGTGTCACTTGGAATTCAGTTGGCCCCTTTCAGTCCCTTAAGTTGATCAGCCAAATTTATGATGTTAACAATGATCTCTGATGTACTAGAATAACCCTGTGCCCTTGATCTTTCAGATTGCTCAGCTTTTGATGCCATGTCTTTGAAGGGGTGTTGATATCTTAATCTCAGCAGAACTGCACTGGTGTGGTTTCAGCCTTCAGTATCTTGCTCTTCACTCCAAAAGCACTCAGCAGAGCTGAGCTTACTTCCATTTCCTGATGGTTTCTCTCATAAGAAAAGCAAGGGTTTACTTGCCTGGACAAATTATATATATATATGAGGTATCCAAAGGGAAATGAGCTGCTCTGAGCAGGAATAATCAGTGTTCTGCTGTGTCTCTTATAGAATTGGACGCCATGGCCACCTAATACCATCTGCACACCAAATGTGCTGTTTCTTGACATTCTACATGAATGGTCAAAAAGGGAAACAGATCCCTTGATCACTGGGCTAAAGCGTTAAATGATATAGAGACTTGAAAAAATTGCTGTTTTTTTCCTGTATCCTCTCTGTGATTTCTTTGGCCAGTTTCAACTATTTTGGTAAGAGTTCTTGCCATTTCCTGTTATTGTCTAAAATCTAATTTATATAATTGAATACATCAGGAAAAAAAGTTGAGGTTTTCTGGCAGTGGATATTTATAAAAATTCATTGTCCATGATCCTTGTCCATCACTTTTTTGAAAAGAAACCATAATTTCCATAAACATGAAATGTATTCACTGTGCTAGAGAAGTCAAAAACACCTGTCTTGTTAGTACTAATAATTCCCAAAGCCTCTCAGTTACACCAGTGAAAGACTGTAAGTACTTGTGTGATAATAGAAATGGTAAAGCATATTTCTTAGGCTGAGCCCTCACAGTTTGAGGTACTACTGTCTTCTTTTATCAGTTGACATGTATTTTTTAGTAATTTTTAATTTTTAAAATAATTTAACCTTAGTAGACTGACTTACTTCTAAGCTTACTAGATTCTGTGCTTTATTATGCAGAGCAGCAAACATTTTTATTTAGTTAATGTTTCTTACCACATAAGAGCTCAGTTATAGTTCAGCCTCCTCTCTTTTCTTTATGAAGTGCAAAAAAGGGACATCAACCCAGGGTGTTTGCATTTCCAAGATGTTGAAATGACAATGTAGTGTCAATACCCTTTGCACTAGGCCAGAGACTGAGGTAGAATTTCCCTGCCAAATATAATAAAGGTTGATATTCCTTGGTCTGTGGATGTTTATTGAGGAGGAGAGAGAAAGGTCAGATTCAGATTTTTGATGGAAGCATGGTTCAACTCTTCACACTGGAAATATTTTATTTATAGATTAGAATCATAGAATGGCCAGGTTGGAAGGGACCCTAAAGATCATCTAGTTCCAACCTCCCCTCACTGAGCAGGGATGCCAATCACTAGACCAGGTCACCCAGGGCTGCATCCAGCCTTGGCCTTGAACACTGCCAGGGATGGGGCATCCACAACCTCACTGGGCAACCTGTTCCAGTGCCTAACCACCCTCCGGGTAAAGAACTTCCTTCTAATCTCCAATCTAAATTTCCCCTCCTTCAGTTTATATCCATTNAAGTTTATCCAGATCCCTCTGGATGGCATCCTGCCCTTCTGGCCTATCAACCACACCACTCAGCTTCGTGTCATCCGCAAACGTGCTGAGGGTGCATTCAATACCTATGTCCAGGTCGTTAATGAAGATGTTGAAGAGCACAGGTCCCAAGACAGAGCCCTGAGGGACCCCACTCGTTACTGCTCTCCACCTGGACAAAGAGCCATTGACCACGACTCTCTGATATTGTCCTTCCAGCCAATTTCTTAGCCTCTTTGCTGAGAACTATTTTTCACAGTCACAGACTGTGTTTTTGGTAGAAACCTTGTACTGTGTAGGAGGCAATGTACAATTTGATGTATAGGCAATAACTGGTGAAGCAGCTCATGTAACCTAAATGTTCTGTGCCAGTGTGTCTCATTTTCGACACACTTATATGAAAAAGTAAAGATACAGTATTTGTCTCTCCGTCAGCATATGTACATATAGTAATTGGCTTCCAAGTAGAGCTTTAAGTCAAAGTTAGGCTGAGGAAATCTAAAGATGTAGAAACTTGTGGATTTTTGCAGAGCCTCCAGAATTCTGAGGTGGGCTCTTGTCAGTTGTAATCAATGCTTTGTGTAGCAGCTTGTGCCCATAGTTCCATGCTTTAAATTGGATTTGAGTTAGGCCATCAAAACCTGCAAGAGCAAAATGTCGTGATGGACTGTGTGGATCTTGGAATTGGTTAGAAAAGGACCAAAGCTTTTGGCTTTTTTATCCTGGATTGGGTAAGGTTTGGGAATAAAGGACTTGAAGATCACAGGAGAGAGAGAAAAGGGGCTGTTTGACTTATTTTTGTCTGATGACTACTAGAGAAGTTAAGGAGAGGGCTGATGCCAGTGGTAGTTCATGCCTTATATTAATGTTTGCACCTAGGAATAAATTTAAAGGTCGCATTTGTCACAAAGTCTAATCAGGAATTTCTAGTCCAACATTTGTCTACCTATTTTGCCTTAGTCACCACTAAAAATTGTTTGTAAATGTATAGTCTTATTTAGTGCAATAGGGAATCTCAAGGTTAATGTTTACATTACTTTAATGTCTGTGAATTAGGGTCTGAGCATTTGAAGCTGTGAGAGTGTGGTTTACTGCCAGGTCTTGCAATCTGAAGAGCCAGGAGGAGGCTCATTTAGAAAGTGCTGTGTTATAGCAGCATTTTTCTTCATGGTGGTAGTCATCTTGGTGTAGGCTTTTTTCACAGCAAGCCACTGTGGATAGATGGGTATAATTTTGGAATCTGAAATTGTTACCTGTCTGATTGCAAAGTCAAAATGAATGGTAGGGCTTAGCTGAGTTGTGGGAGGCTTTAGAGATTAAGAGGTTGCTTATTTGCCATGTTTTATTGAAATTGTGTTTTTCTTGGTATTTCAACAGGAACACACTGAGGATTTTGTAGTGATGGCAGATGCTGACAAAAATCAGTATCCTTGTATGAATGCTTTGAAACTAGACTTAAAGACAGAAAGAAACAGTAAATCAGTCACTTATGCTGTCTGTGATTCATATAAATTAAAGATAATAAATACTTCCTCCTGAAGTGGACTTGTGCTCTGACTTTATCATGGAGTAAAACTTCTGGCAGCTATTGTAAATAATGTGGGAAGGTGCTATATGTGTTTGTCATATTACACAACATTAACTTGGTTAGCCAGCTTTGGCCAGAAGAAGTAAGTACTATCATTTTCAGGAGGGGCAAAATTTCACTTAATTTTGTACAGCCACAGCACTAATCACATCTGTCAGATACTGCTTCATTGCTTGTCTTGAAAAAAGAGTAAAAATAGATGTAACTTCATTAGAAGAATTCAAGTCAATGACTGGATGACAAATAGTTGTCTAAGGAAACGTGAAAAAACCTTGCTTTTCTTTTACCTAGCCTTTTTTCTTCCTAAAAGCACTATGCAGGGAGCTGTACTTCATAAGCATTTGCTAGAAACTAGCTAAAACATAGTCAGACATACTGAGAAAAACACATTTATTTGTCACTGGTGTATTAATGCTTTTTAAATGTGACTCTGTTCCAGGCCTTTTTGCAAATGTGCAATCTGCCAGTCCGGGTGGTTTGCAGGGCAAATGCTGAGTACATGTCCCCATCTGGTAAGTGTGGCCTTCATTTAGATTACTATGTTATACCTCCATTTTGATACCATGGCAACTGCGCCTTGTCTTGCTGATAACAGTAGGTCAGTGCTACTGTGGGTGGGTTGTCTTCTCTCCTCCTCTCCAGTGCAGTTTCTCCTCTGCAAACAATTACTTTGCATTTGACTGTTGTAATGTTGGCACAATGTGTAAATGTGCCTGTGAAAGGAGGCATTCAGACAGTTCAGATGCCTGGTGGAAACCTTCTCTGAAATGCCTGAGAGTGGTTGTGTCCTGATGCAGAAAGATACACATTTCTAACAGTGGCTTTATTCTGCATTCAGGGAATATTCCAGTGAATGCTGCTATATTTTCCCATTGCTGGAGTGTGATAACACCTGAGAAAGGCTTTTTGTTACCCTGTCTGGGAGATAATTGCAGAAACAGCGTTTGAGCCAGGTTGAACAGTAGGTTTTTTTTAGTTTCAATGAGAAGAGTAAATGTATTGTTAATAACATACTTGGAATCAGGCTCTTTGGGCAGTCTGAGAGCAGAGTTTGCTCACAGTGAGAGGCAGGAAGGTAAAACATCGTGTGAAAAGTGTGTTGTGCTCCACTGCACTGCGCAGGCTTATTTACGGCCCATGGCCTTAAGGATGTTTTCACTCATAAATGTAAATGATGTAAATAATCCTAAAAGGTTTAGTCTTAAATATAAGGTTAATGTTTGTCAACTGCACTTGGATGAAGATTTGCAGGACAAGCAACCTGGTTAGGGTGGACTGGAGTGGGAGCTCTCAACTTCACATGCTGACAGCTGGGAAAAGGGGCATAAGGCAACTTCTGTCATGTTTCATGGCTTGCTGTGTTTAACAGGGGTTCCTCTTCTATCTATGCCTGCCTTAAAGATTTGGTTCATTTCTGTGTGTAAGAAAAGTTACCAAGCAAAGAATGTGGTGTGGAGAGACTTGGGAGCCCCTCACACCCCCCCCCCTCAGCAACACGGTCATTTTTCTACTTTTGAGGACTTGCTGTTTATAGCCCTGCTCCATACTGGACCCTCAGCGGTCAGCTTCATAGACTGAATGTTGAGCCTTGCTAGTATTAAGCTTTAGCCTCGTTTTGCTTCCATGATGATGAAGCAGGTCCTTCCCCCTTCCCAGGCCCCCCAGTTCATGAAACTGTGGGTCTCATACTAAGAACCTCTTCCTGACCCTAGGACCATGGAGGCTTGAAAATGCCAGATCATATCTACAGAGTGAATACTGGGGCAGCCAACAGGAGCTGGCTGGGCTAGTTGGAAATCTGAAGGGCTGGAGGAGGGAGAGTCAAGATGCTGTCTTGCTGAGTGTGCATTTGTACTTTCCCCTGCTTGCTTTCCTGGGCACAGTGCCAAATCTCTAGTCCTCCTTTCAGCAGCCCTTTGCCTGCCAGTGGGTTAGAAGTGAGAGTGGGAATGTGTTGTGTCATAAAACTAGCCAAGGGCTGTGTCTGCTTTCCTGGGATTTCTCATTTGTACTTCAGAGAAACATTGAATTAAGTCTTTCCAGAAAAACTAAATCCATTATTAAAATACAAATCGATAGATCTCACTCAATAACAATTGCAAGTATTGCATGTAGAAGAGGGTCAGGAGGTGGAAGATCAGGAGGATGTTTGTTACTACAAATGTTTGCCAGGTGTGCTGTGTCTGTTAGAGCTTTACCTGTTGTCATTTGAAAAAAAAAAACCCTACTAAGGTTCAGGTGTACCTGCAAAATTTAATTGCTTTGAAAATTGTAAGCAATGTTTTACAGGTATAAAACCCCCTTACTAAAATACACTTCTCATTTTACAGGCAAAGTACCTTTCATTCATGTGGGAAATCAAGTAGTATCTGAACTTGGTCCCATAGTCCAGTTTGTAAAAGCCAAGGTAATAGTACCTTATTTTCATCAATTAATGAATAGCGTGTTAATTCTGCTTAGCATTGTGCTGATTTGGTGTGCTTTTCTGGAAGGTTGCTTTATTTGTTACAACAGTGTAGCAATCTAGTGCTGTTTTACAAGAAAGATATCCTGAAATAGGAGTTTGTTGAAGTGGAAATGTTTTTCTTTGTCATGTACTTAAATTCTGGGAGTGAATTCTGTGCAGTATAGCTGCATACCAGTGCCAGTTTCTGAGAACTGTTTTTGTACATGCCTTGTGTGTTGATCTCGGAGCTCTTAAACCCAGAACGCACTGGTTTAAATCCCAAAGTGTCACATAATGTTCAAGTTTGCCTTTGCGTTTCCCTACCCTGACCCTCCCCTATATTTTAAAAAATGCTTTTTTCACTGAGCAGTTACTAAAGCTGTATCACAGATGTAAATTTGTGTTCCCTTCTTGCTACAAAGATACGCTAACCAGGAGGCTGTGTGCTCAAACTGTGCTCATGTATAACTGATTATAGTCTACATTTCTTGTAGATTACCTGTGTTACATTACCATGATTTCTTTTTAATTCTAAAGGATACTGTATGTAAAAATTGCATATGTAATTTGTTATAGAGCTATGTAAGAGCCAAAGCTCATTGACTTCAGAGGTCCTTGGGTTGGGCATTGCTGAATATTCCAGTATCCTTACATGTGTTTTTTTTTTTTTTCTCTCTCTCTCTTTTTCCCATTAGGGCCATTCTCTCAGTGATGGGTTGGATGAAGTCCAAAAAGCTGAGATGAAAGCATACATGGAATTAGTCAATAATATGCTCTTGACAGCAGAGGTACAGCAAACCATAGTAACTCCACACATTTACATAAGGGAATATTGGCAAGAAAGCTTCAGGATTTTACCATATATTGGAAATGTTGCATATTCTTAGATTAAGTTGTCAACTTTTGAGGTGAAAGAAGGCAGGAATAAATTCCCTGTACTCAGAGGATTGCTTGCTGAAACGTTTCTGTAGGCACAAGCCACATGTGTGTTTCCTCTCGTGTAACTGAAGTGTATCACATAGCTGTAGAAGTAACTGAGTGGAAAATGCCAGCGGTTCCTGGGATCCTAGCTGAGCCCGCAGCTGGCTGGACACCCTGCTGTTACCTTCCACAGCATGTGTGCTTGGAGGGGTAGGCTGAGATCCCCTGCAGTTCATGTCTGTGGCCAATTAACATGATGCAGTCCCAGTGTAGGAACAGTGCTGGAAAAGCTGGCAAGCTGCAGGTAGGTGAGGAGCTGAGGGCTGGTAACCTGTGCACTGAGTTGTGTGCAGTATAGGCAGTGGGAGTGGGCTTTTGGTCTCAGCTTGGTCCTGGTGCTGGTGATGTAATGACTAGCTACTGGGCTTTTGCCTTCCAGTTTTAATTTTGTTTCTACATTCAGAGATCTAACAGAAGGAATGAAATGGAAATTTAATCTAATACAGCAAAGAAAATTCTACTACTGAAAAATTGTCTCTGTATTCTCCTTTATTAAGAAGTTTTAGTAAGTGTTCTTTCTGTTCCTAGCTCTATCTCCAATGGTGTCATGATGTTACAGTAGAGGAGGTGAGTGGTTCTGCAGCATTTATCTTAATTAAAATTTAATGAGAAAACTCTTCTGCTCACAATTGCAAGTCCCTACTCATAAATGAAACATTGCCTTTTATACCATTAATGATACAGTGTTTTCACTTTAATTTTGCTTGCATATACATTTTAGGGAAGTTGTGTCATTACTGGAGGTAGTTGACTGCAGAATAGGTAGAGGTTTTGTATATGTTTCTGAACTTATAGTTTTAAATGGTTATGCTGCAAACAAATTTTGTGCAAATAATTACAGCATATCACACAACTCCCTTTCTCTTTCACAGTTCTTTTTCTGATAGAAATATTTGAATATTAGCTATTTTGTGCACAGAGGTATCTGTATTTTCTTACATGATAACACAGTATCTTTCTGTTTGTAAACAAGATTACTCACCCCAGGTATGGCTCCCCTTACCCATGGCCTCTCAACCGCATTTTGTCCTATCAGAAGCAGTGGGAGGTAAGGAGAAAAATGAAAGCCATTGGATGGGCTGGAAAGACACTTGACCAGGTCAGTATGAAAAGTGAAGCCTGTTTCTTTACCTGATTTTATTCTTTTTCTTCTTTTATTTTTATTTTTTTTTAATTAAAAAGTGCTCTGGAGAGTAAAAATTTTTTGAAACAGCTGTTGGCAAAAAATACATTCTGTACTTAAAACATTCTCT
This sequence comes from Bucco capensis, assembly GCA_013396975.1. Lineage (NCBI taxonomy): Eukaryota > Metazoa > Chordata > Aves > Piciformes > Bucconidae > Bucco > Bucco capensis. The sequence continues at coordinate 111,037 of VWZO01007021.1, forward strand.
GGAGTCAGGTATTTGCCTTCAGCAGCAATTAATCTTAAATTAAGTGCAACCTGATGGGGTGAGAGAAAAGATGTTTTGAAAATAGGTTGTTAATAGGCACACTTGGCAGGACTGGGCTTCCCTTGCAGAGGTCTTTAAGAAAAAAAAAAGGCAGTTTTGAGGTATAAGTTAGTACCATCATTAAGGTAAGTTACAAATGTTATGGGAAGTGCTTTATTGCAATTGCCTTTACATCAAATGTTGCATTAAGTAATGCCTACTGTATAGGTTTGACTGACTTCAACAGCTTTTGATGTTCCAACATTGTATGTTCCTTGTTCTGACCATCAGTCAGAAGGTGTTTGGGTTGTTTGTTTTTTTTTCAATATTGGTATTTCCTGACAGTATGGATCTTTTCTCTCTTGCGTGTTTTGATAGGTGCTTGAAGATGTAGATCAGTGTTGTCAGGCTCTCTCCCAGAGATTAGGAACACAACCATATTTCTTCAATAAACAGTAAGTTACTCTTTACTAAAATATTATATCCAAGAATACAAGATATATATATATATATGTATACACACACATATATTTGAAAAACTTCACGATTAGTTATGGAAATACAAATGTGTGACTAGAGTATAAACATGAAATTTCAGGAACAAGTAACTAAAAGTTTTAAAAGGAAAGTTTCTGTGAGTTTGTGTTGTGTTTTTTGGTTTTGTTTTCTGTTTATGATGTTATGCTTCTCTTCCCTGTGGAGTCTACCACAACTTATGTAGGCTACAAATGTACACCTTATACAATTAGTTTCTGATTAAAAATGACCATTTAAAGCTTTATTTGCATTTCTTGGAAAACATTCTCTACTAAGTACAGGAAAGTGAATGCATGTCATGCTATCCTCACCAGGATAGCTCATCTTGCTCCCTGAACTCCAGGGGCAGTTCTGAATGAACTGAATTAGTGTGAGGGTGCCTGTGATTTGTAAGAGCTGGAGGAGAAGCTAGCCTTGTCTCAACAAAGGATCAGTTGCAAACCGAAAACTTAAGATTCACATTCCCAGAAGAGAAAAAGGAACAACCTGGCCTTCATGGAATGTCCTCTGCTTTCACCAGTTTCTTCCAATTGCAACATGTTTTTTTTTGACAGTTAGGCATCTTCAAAACGCAGCATGTGGTCTTGGTTTCTTTTTTGAGGGTGTGTGTTTGTCCCCTTAATCTTTTCCAAGTTGAGACTAGGTGGGTATTGTAAATTGAGTGGATACAGTAATATAGAAGACAAGATTGAATTGCATCTTCTCAAATCATTCTTAAACATAGTATCTCCTAAATTTTCTTTCTAAATTTGTAAAGAATTGCAGCTTGGGGGTTTTGTTTTTATTGTTTGTTAACTGGGCTTTCTATGTACTGTTTCACCCTTTAAGCTTTTTAACTGTCTGAAATACTAGTAAGAAAGTATGTGTTCTTAGTCTAGTATTTTTCAGTCTATGACTTCTGGGAGTCTGTAGGAGGTAAAGAAGAAATGCAGCCTCTTGCTGATAGATATAAGTTTGTTGTACAAAGGTCCACATCTCTGCAGGAGAGTTCTTAGCGATCCACAAATAGTTAGAAAATCCTCATGCTGCTTACCTTGAACACTAGTAAAGAAGGACTCTTAAATTATTAATATATTTGGAAAAAGAAATTATTTGCACATGGGCTACTTTGTCCGAGATACAATTCAGAAGGGTTGTACCTAAAATAAGGAAAACATTCAGTATGTCACTGTTTCCAAAATACCTGTTTTCTTCTTCTAAAAAATGTTCCCAGCTGCTGTCACCCTGGAGTTCCTTTTCTTATTGGTTGCAAAGTTCCTAACTATTGAAAAGCACAAAAAAGAAGTAGGGTTTCATGTTTGTGTTCTCCCCCTCCCCCCTTATTTTTTTTTTCCTTTGTGAGATAATAGCTGGGTTTTTTAATATACATCT